>OY744515.1:130631023-130651023 GCA_963556195.1 Sepiola atlantica
TTTCACCGACCCCTTCCCACCATCGCTCTAACTCCACCTTTCGAAATTTTTTTTACTCGCCCCCAACCCTGAGAAATATTTTAAGTTAAAAAAAGACAAAATTTGGCCCGACCCCTAAAATTTTCCTCGACCCCTGCCCAACATCTCTCTAACACCATCCTCCGATTTTTTTACTCGCCCCCAACCCTAAGAAATATTTTAAGTAAAAAAAAAAGAAAAAATTTTGCCCGACCCCTAAAAAGTTCTGCACGACCCCTAAAATGTTCCCCGACCCCTCAATCTCTCCAGTCCCTCCTTACTTGTTTTTCGCTCTCCCCCAAACCCTGCGAAATATTTTAAGTTAAAAAAATATTTGGCCCGACCCCTTAAAAGTCTGGCCTGATCCCTAAAAGTTTCCCGACCCACTAATCTTTCCAGCCCCCAACCAACTTTGTTTAAACTCTCCCCCTAACACTGAGAAATATTTTATGTTAAAAAAAAGAAAATCATTAGGCCTTACCCCCCTAAACAATTCGGCCTAACCACTAAAAAGTTTCCCGACCTTCCAATCTCTCTAGCCCACGCACCCCCAACTTTTTTTTACTGTCCACCAAGTCTGAGAAATATTTTAAGTTAAAAAAAAACAAATTTGGCCCATCCCCTAAAAAGTTTGGCCTGACCCCTAAAATGTTTCCCTCCCCCCTTTCCCCATCTCTCCAACATCACTAAACTTTTTTTTTACTATCCTCCGTCCCTGAGAAATATTTTAAGTTAAAAAAAAAAAAAAAAAATTTGGCCCGACCCACTAAAATGTTTGGCCCGACCCTTAAAAGTTTCCCCGACCCCCACCCTCTCTCTAACCCCACCCTCCGAAATTTTTTTTTACTCTCCTCCAACCCTGAGAAATATTTTAAGTTAAAGGATACTGAGCACATTTCGCCCGGACAACGCCAAGTATTTAGAAAATCAAGGAGGCTTAAAGACCACAACTAAAATCACTCTTACAAATTCCCCCTCTTTTTCATCTTAACTACAGTAGCTCTATCTAGGATATTGAGCAGTTTTCTCCCAGACAACGCCGAGTATTTAGAAAATCAAAGAGGCTTCTCGAGCACCATTGAAATAACTCTTACTGATCCCATCTCCTGTTCATCTCCACAATATTCCGAAAAGAAGCGTAAATAGCGTTACAATATCATACAAATATATTACTACAGCAGTTCTATCTCGGATATTGAGCACTTTTCTCTCAGACAACGCCGAGTATTTCGAAAATTAAGAAGGCTTCTAGAGCACTACAAAAATAACTCTTACTGATCCCCCTCCTTTTAATGTTCACAATATTCCGAAAAGTAGCGTAAAGTGCGTTTAAATATTATACAAATCTATCACTACAGCAGCGCCATCTAGGATATTGAGCACTTTTCTCCCGGACTACTCCGAGTATTTTAAAAAATCACGGACGCTTTTAGAGCACTACCGAAATCACTCTTACCGATCCCCTCTCCTTTTACTCTGCACAATAGTCCGAAAAAAATCTTAAATAAGTTAAATTATTATACATCCTTATCACTATAGTAGCTATATCCAGTATATTGAGCAGTTTACTCCCGGACAACGCCAAGTATTTAGAAAACTAACGAGACATCCAGAGCACTACTAAAAGCACTCTTACTGATTTGTGCTCCTTTTCATCCGAATAATAGTCATGGATATGTATCATGGGTCATGTATCAAGGATATGTAGTATGGATATATATCATGTATCATGGATATGTATCATGTATCATGGATATGTATCATGTATTATGTATCGTGAATATGTATATTGTATCATGTATCATGGATATGTAGCATTAATCATGGATATGTATCATGTATCATGGATATGTATCATGGATATGTATCATTTATCATGGGTATACACTATGTATCATGTATCATGTATATATATCATGGATATGTATCATGTATCATAGATATGTATAATGTATAATGTATCATGGGAATGTATCATGGATATGTATGATGGATATGTATCATGTATTATGTATCACACAAAACAGTTATGTATCATGTATCATGTATAATAGATATGTATCATGTATCATGTAGTATGTATCATAGAGATGTATCATGTATATGTATCATGTATCATGTATCATGGATATGTATTATAGATATGTATCATGATTTGCATCATGTATCATGTATATGTATCATGTATCATAGAAATGTATCATGGATATATATCATAGATATGTATCATGGATATGTATCATGTATCATGGATATGTATCATGTATCTGGACTATGTATCATGTATAATTGATATGTATGATAGATATGTATCATGTATCATGGATATGTATCATAGATATGTTTCATGGATATGTATCATAGATATGTATCATGTGTAATGTATATACATTATATATATGCATCATATATCATGGATGTGTATCATGTATCATGGATGCGTATCATGGATATGTATCATGGATATGTATCATGTATCATGTATCATGGATAGGTATCATGTATCATGAATAGGGATCATGTATCATGGAAGTGTATCATGTATCGTGTATCATGGATATATATCATGTATATGTATCATGGATATGTATCATGTATCATATATATGTATCTAGATATGTATCATGTATCCTGTATAATGTAGCATGTATCATAGATATGTATCATGGCTATGTATCATGGATATGTACTATAGATATGTATATGTATCATGTATATGTATCATGGATATGTATATGTATCAAGTATCTTGTATCATGGATAGGTATCATGTATCATGTTTAGTATCATGGATATGTATCATATATCATGGATATGTACCAATGGATATGTATCATAGATATGTATCATGTATCATTGATATGTATCATGGATATGTTTCATATATCATAGATATGAATCATGGATATGTATCATATATTATGAATATTTATAATGTATCATGGATATATATCATGGATATATATCATGTATCGTGCATGTGTATCATGTTTTCATGGATATGTATCATGGATATTTATCATGTATCATGGATATGTATCGTGTATCATGGATATGTATTATGGATCATGTATCATGTATCATGGATATGTATCATATATCATGTATCATGGATATGTATCAAATATATGTTTCATGTATTAATTATATGTATCATCGATATGTATCATGTATCATGGATATGTATCATGGATATGTATCAGGTATCATGTGGCATAGGTATGTATCATGGATATGTATAATGTATCATAGATATCTATCATGCATCATAGATATGTATCATATGTCATGTAGCATAGATATTACTCATGTATGATGTATCATATATATGTATCAATTATCATATATATGTATCATGTATCATATATATGTATCACGTATATGTATCATGTATTATATACTTAGATATGTATCATGTGTCATGTATCATGGATATGTATCCTGCATCATGGATATGTATCATGGATATGTATCATGTATCCTGTAATATGGATATGTATCACGGATATGTACATGTATCATGGATATGTATCATGTATATGTATCAGTAATCATGGATATGTATCATGTATCGTGTTTTTGTATCATGGATAGGTATCATGTATCATGTATATGTATCATGTATATGTATCATGTATATGTATCATGCTATTTTTCATAATTTTCAACCGCCTAATGATATTGTTTATCATTTTCAATCGCCTCATGATATTCTTCATCATTTTCAATCCCCTCATGATATTATTCATCATTTTCAATCCCCTCATGATATTCTTCTTCATTTTAAATACCCTCATGATATTTTTCATCATTTTCAATCCTCTCATGCTATTCTTCATCATGTTCAATCTCCTAATGATATTCTTGATCATTTTCAATCTTCTTATAATAGTCTTCATCATTTCCATTCCATTCATTATATTCTTCATCAGTGTCAATCCCCTCATGATATTCTTCATCATTTTCAATCCTTTCATGCTAGTCTTCATCATTTTCAATCCTCTCATGCTATTCTTCATCATTTTCAATGCCCTCATGATGTTATTTTATCATTTTCAATCCCCTCATGATATTCTTCATTTTAAATCCTCTCATGATATTCTTTCATCATTTTCCATTTTGTTTCAAAAACCTTAATTGTGTTTTAAACGTGAGTTGTTGTTCTTCCTTAGCTATCCTCTAACAAATACATGCCATCAAAAACCATGAATTATTTTATGAACTTAATTATTACGTAATTGTATTAAAACATCATTCAGCAATTTAAAATTACTATAAGATATAATGAAACATAACTGAAAAGCACCCCCCCCCCTGATTTAATATTGTCCATGGACCCCTGAAGGATGGGTTTATAGATTCGGGAATACTCTCATCATCTCACTCTGTGAATTTATCCATAAGAATTCACTTTTATATTTATGTATATTCTTAAACCTTGTTTTAAAAACCTTAAGTGTGTTTGTAAACGTGAGTTATCGTCTTCCTTAGCTATCCTCTAAAAAAAAATTCATTAAAAACCATTAATTGTTTTATGAACTTGAGGTATTACGTAACTAAATTACAATATGACTCAGTAATTTCAACTTACTATGAAATGTAATGAAAAATAACTGAAAAGCTCTCCCCCTAGTGAAATATGCCCCATGGACCCCTAATGCTAAATACGTACCTATTACCGGCCCGGTGCGCGTGCTATATACGTACATATCGCCGCCCCCGGTGTGCATGCTATATACGTACCTATCGCTGCCCCAGTGTGTGTGCTATATACGTACTGATCACCACCCTGGAGTGCATGCTAAATATATACCTATCACTGCCCTGGTGCACATTCTACATACGTTCTCATTGCCGCCCCTGTGCACATGCTATATACGTACCTATCCCCACCTCTATGCACTACTATACACATACCTATTGCCACCCAGTGCACATTCTATATATAAACCTATCGCTGCCCCAGTGTGCATACTATAGTGTACCTATCACCGCACCTGTTTGCATACTATACCTATCTCTGCAAGGGTGCACATACAATATATGTACCTACCTCCAGCCCAGTTGGCATACCTAAGAACTCATATTAATGCGCCCTTGTCAAGTCAATAAAACAAAATAGTGTTTGCTCATGTTTGGCCACTATTCTAAAAAAAAACTCATATTATTGCGCCACTGTCGTATCAAAGAACAAAAATCAAGTTCATTCATGTCATGCCACTATCATAAAAAATAACTCATATTAATGAGCCTTGTTTAAGTTCAAGATAAAAAAGGAACCCTTGACGACCCCAAAAAATGTTCCTTGACCCCGACCTTCATCTCTCCAACCAACCCCTGTAGTAGTAGATTTGTATAATATTTAAACAGCATCTACGCTTCTTTTCGGACTATTGTGCAGATTAAAATGAGGGGGATCAGTAAGAGTGCTTTTAGTAGTGCTCTGGAGGCCTCCTTTATTTTCAAAGTACTCGGCGTTGACCGGGAGAAAAGTGCTCAATGTCCGTGATAGAGCTACTGTAGTGATAGGTTTGTATAATATTTAAACAGTATCTACGCTTCTTTTCGAACTATTGTACATATGAAAAGAAGGAGTAATAGGTAAGAATGCTTTTAGTAGTGCTCTGTATGCCTCCTTGATTTTCTAAGTACTCAGCGTTGTCTGGGAGAAAAGTGCTCAATATCCTAGATAAAGCTACTGTAATGACAAGTTTGTATAATATTGTTACAGCATCTACGCTTATCTTCAGACTATTGTGCCTATGGAAATGAGTGGCCCTCAGTAAGAGTGATTTCAATAGTGCTCCGGAGGTCTTCTTAATTTTCTACGTACTTGGCGTTGTCCGGGAGAAAAGTGCTCAATATCGTAGATAGAGCTACCTCAGTGATAGGTGTGTATAACATTTTAACAGCATCTTCGCTTCTCTTCAGACTATTGTGCTCATGGAAATGAGTGGAAATAAGTAAGAGTGATTTCAGTAGTACTCAGCGTTGTCCGGGAGAAAAGTGCTCAATATCGTTGATATAGCTAATTTTAGGGGTCAGCCCACACTTTTAAGGGGGTCGGGCCAATTTTTTTTAACTTAAATTATTTCTCAGGGTTAGGGGAGAGTAAAAAACAAGTTTTTTTTTACGTGGGGGGAAGGCTGGAGAGATGGGGGTCGGGGAAAATTTTAGGGGTCGGACCAAGATTTTAGGGGTCGGGGCCACATTTCTTTTTTTAGCTTAAAATATTTCTCAGGGTTGGGGGTGAGTAAAACAAAAGTTGGAGGGGGCTGGAGAGATTGGTCGGTCGGGGAAAATTTTAGGGGTCGGGCCTAACTTGGTAGGGGTCCGGCCAAATTTTTTCCTTTTTCTTTTTTGAACTGAAAATATTTCTCAGGGTTTGGGGAGAGTAAAACAAATTCAAGGGGTGGGGTTAAAGAAATGGGGGAAGGAGGTCGGGGAAAATTTTAGGGGTCGGGCCAAATTTTTTCATGGGCCGGCCAAATGTTTTCTTTTTTTTTTTTAACTGAAAATATTTCTCAAGGTTGGAGGAAAGTAAAAAAAAGTTGGGGGGGGGGGGCTGGAGAGATTGGGGGTTGGGGAACATTTTAGGAGTCAGGCCTAACTTTTTAGGGGGTCGGGCCCAATTTTTTTTTTTTTTGAACTGAAAATATTTCGTAAGGTTGGGGGAGGGTAAAACAAATTTTTGGGGTGGTGGTGGTGGAGAGGAATAAATTGGGGGCGGGGCAGGGAAATTTTTTTGGGGGGGGGAATGGGTGCAAATTTTTTGAGGGTTGGGGAGAGTAAAAAATTGTTGGGGGCGGTTTGGGGTGAAGGCTAAAACATTTTGGGGTGTCGGGAAAATTTTGTTGTGTGCTGGGGTCACATTTTTTTATTGTTGAACCTAAAATATTGCTTAGGGTTGGGGGAGAGTAAATTTTTTTTTTTTGGGGGGGGGGCGGAAGAGTAAACATTTTTTGCGGTTGTCGGGGAATTTTTCTTTTTCTTGAACTTAAACAGGGCTTATTAATATGAGTTATTTTTTATGATAGTGGCACTACATGAATGAACTTGATTTTTGTTCTTTGATACGACAGAGGCGCATTAATATGAGTTATTTTTTTAGGATAGTGGCAAAACATGAGAAAACACTATCTTGTTTTTTGACATGACAGGGTCGGATTAATATGACTTCTTAGGTATGCCAACTGGGCTGGAGATAGGTACATATATAGTATGTGCACCCTTGCAGAGATAGGTAAGTATATAGTATGCACACCGGGACGGCGATAGGTACGAATATAGTAGGCGCACCGGGGAGGCGATATGTATATATATAGTATGTGCACCGGAGTGGCAATAGGTACGTGTATATTAATGCATAGAGGTGGCGATAGGTACGTATATAGCATGTGACAGGGGCGGCAATAAGTACGTATATAGAATGTGCATCAGGACGGTGATAGATATATATTTAGCATGCGCTCCGGGGCGGCGGTCAGTACGTATATAGTACGCACACAGGGGTGGCGATAGGAACGTATATAGCATGCGCGCCAGGGCAACGATAGGTACATATTTAGCATTCGCACCGGGGCGGCGTTAGGTACATATTTAGCATTCGCACCGGACCGGTGATAGGTTCGTATTTAGCATTCGGACGGGAGCGGCGATAGGTACGTATGTAGCATTCACCCGAAGCAGCTATAGGTACTTATGTAGTATGCATACCGGGGCGGCAATAGGTACTTATATAGTATCTGCACCGGGGCGGCGATAGGTGCGTATATAGTATGCGCACCCGGGTGGCGATAGTTACGTATATATTATGAACACCGGGGCGGAGATAAGTACCTATATAGAAGGCGCAGATAGAGTTGGTACTTTTTATAGAAATATGTTATACTATTGCCCTGGGCAATGTACGAGAAATGGTGGGGAAGAAGCAGCTTTCTCAAAAGGCAAAATTAGAAAGAAGCGGTGAAATAGGGCGACTAGGGAAGAGAAAGGTAGAAAGATTAAGGGACGGCTATAGAGGAGGGGGAGTAATTGAAGTTGTAATATAAAGATGTTACAAACACGATTTTTCTTCAATTATATGTTTTTATGACCCGGAACAACGCCGGATAGTAATATATAAAACAATGTTGGTCTAATTTTCAGAGTTGAACCTAAATAGCATTTAAACTAACACACAAAACTTTGATTTTAACTTACCATCTTTGATTTATTATTGGGGTATCATGTTATTGGGAATAGATTAACGTATTTTAATACAAATAGCTGTATCATACTTACTCCGACCTAGCTGTTTTCTAACATCCATAAATTATTAAACAGTCAGTGTTAAAGAAAAACATTTCCAATGAGGAATATATTTCATTATTTTAATACGAGGTATTGCTCACTACTTGCTTTTTCATTTGAGTTTTACTAAGAATAATATTTTCTCAGTTTCTTTATAAACAAGAGCAACGGTTTATTTATAATTAAACATTCGATAGATTATTCACCTATTCATCATTTTTTAGTTACGCGTTGCTTCAGTCGTATTAAATCAAAAGCAGATACAGATAAAGCTGAGATTAACATTTTATATAGCATACTGTTCAAACATTTTTGTTAACATCTTAACAACAGATAATTAGAATACGTTATGGCTCCCATGTCAATTATTGCATAGTTGCTATGAACTAAGAAACAGTTTGGAAATGTGTTATATAGCATACTGTTCAAGCATTTTGTTAAGATCTCAACAACAAATAATCAGAATACGGTATGGCTGCCATGTTAATTATAACAAGAGTTGCTCTGTGCCAGGAAACAGTTTGGAAATAAGTTGATACAGAAAAAAACTATTTGAAGATTACCACCTGCTTGAATCATCTGACCTCTGAGATTAATCTCTCTTACAGTTAAGGATAACGACATATATACTATTCCCTTGAACTGTCAAAATAACAACAATCCAATTGCATGCGGGAAATTGGAACGACATGTATGCAATCTCGTTGTTCCATTGTAAGGATCAATGACGACATGGATTTTTAGAGAGCTTTTAAAATTTTATGTACAGCTTTTAAGTAAACTGTAAATTTGGCATACTTGCTAGAGTTTTGGCTAATACCACGCATGATCAGGGTCAAGCCTCAATTAAGTCATAGCTAGTTGTTATCATTTTAATTGTGTCAATCTTTCAATACACGCATAATGATAAGAGTGTCCGTGCTGATAGAAGTTTAGAAATTGCGCTCTCCATTACATATTTGTTTAGTAGCCAACAGTTCCCACCTTTCATTTTAACTTTTTAGTGGTTAAAAGAAGATTGTTTAAACTTCCCCAATAACCTTACCGGATTCATTGTTTAATTATTTATGTAACGTTATTTTTTCTGTATGAATAAGCCCCTTGTTAGACGTGTCTTAAATAATAAGTATGTATCAAATAAGAATATATTTTTTTGTTTTAATTATTCGTCTTTTTTTTGTTTTCCGTTGATTACTTTTTTCGATTTTATTTTTTTTACATATTTTGTCTGCTTTACATCCTTACATTCTATATATATACATATATATATATATATATATATATATGTATATATATATATATATATATACATCTCTCTCTCTCTATCTATATATATATATACATCTCTCTCTATATATATATATATATATATATATATATATATTTATATATATATATTCGAATAGTTTTTTATTCAAACACGTACAAAGTCTGCTACACTGTCATGTCGATGTTATCGATCTACAGCTATCAAGAGCTGAGGTCTCAGTAGGCCGAAGGTTTTTTTTGTGATCCAACACGGTCAGTGAAATCCATGAAGAATAGAGCTAAGCTAAAAGAAGAAGGAATAATAGTCATGTTACCAATTTTTGAAGAAAATTTGCCGTTAGAAACTGTTAATTTTACAATAATTAATATTTTTATTTTATTCAACGCTAAGCCTAGGCAGGGGGTGGTTAGGTAAACAACTAATAATAAAAACAATGAAACAAGAAACAGGAATATAATATGGTTTACACCCCCTTCAACCACGCAGTTAAAACACAAACTTCGTAAACAATTCTTAGATCTTATCAACACACACTTCCCTCAAAACAACATTTATCATAAAATATTAAAAAAAAATACACTTAAACTAAGTTAAAGTTTAAGTGAAAATTTAGAAATGATGATTAAAAAACATAATAATAAAATCCTTACATTGTGAGAAAGTGTAGAAAAACAGTGTTAATTAGTGAACACGATCAATGGACAAAGAGCAACCAATCTGGCGCTTTTGATGTTTCGATGGGTTCTTTCGACTATGCAGAAATCACCGACCTAGTTGGCCTGTATATCCTCTACAACTTAACTAAAGATATAGATATTGAAGATAGTGGCTTATATAGGGATAATGGATTATTAGTAGTCAGAAATTCCAATGGGAAAATGTTCGAAAATATTGAAATGATTATCATTAGAGAGATGAAAAAAATATGCCTCAAGGTTGAAATAACTCCTAATATCAAAATAGTAAACCTCCTAGATGTAACTTTGAATCAAACTAAGGAAACATATGAACCATACAATAAAGAAAACTCTAACCCAATCTACGTACACCCCCTCTCCAACCACCCCAAAACTAGCATTAAGCATATCCCTAAATATATCCAACAAAGTATAAGCAATAACTCCTCAAACGAAACACTCTTTAACAAACATAAAGAATTTTATAATAAAGCAGTAAAAAACAGTTGATACAAACATACACAAATTAAATTAATCTAATCTAACACTAACTAATAACAACCAGAAAACAGGAAACAGGAATATAATTTGGTGTACACCCCTCTTCAACCACGCAGTTAAAACCAAACTTGGTAAACAATTCTTAGACCTTATCAACACACACTTCCCTCCAAAAAATATTTTACATAAAATATTAAACAAAAATACACTTAAACTACATTACAGTTTAAGTAAAAATTTAGAAATAATGATTAAAAAACATAATAATTAAATCCTAAACAGCAACCTAAACCCTGAATCAAATAACAAAAAAACAACTAGAGTAAAGTCCTGTAAATGCATGAATAACAATGAATGTCCCTTGCAACACAATTGTTTAATAACAAAAACTATTTATCAAGTAACAATCTCGACTAAGGAAAACTCAGCTATAAAAATACTACATAGGTATTGCGGGTAACATTTTACAAGAAAGATACACCGGCCAAAAATGTTCTTTCAACAACCCAAGCAACCAAAATAGTACTTCACTTTTATGTTACCACTGAGAATTAACTAATAAAAATAAATTACCAACTGTAATCAGGAACACTCTTAGAAAAACTAACACCTGAAGCTCCCTAAACTCACCATGGTATTAATGCCTTGGCTAAAAACTTATATATATATTTATATATATATATATATATATATATATATATATATATATAAACATATATATATATATTTATATATATATATATAAACATATATATATATAAATATATATATACTTATATATATAAATATATCTATATATATATAAATATATATATATATATACAAATATATATATAAATATATCTATATATATAAATATCTATATATATATACAAATATGTATATATAAATACATATATATTAATATATATATACAATATATATATATATATATATTTATATATATATAAATATATGTATATATATATCAATATATATATATGTATTACATATATGTATATATATAAATATATATATATATGACATATATATATATGAATATATATATATATATGAATATATATATATATTACATATATATATATATTTATATATATATGTATTACATATATATATAAATATATATATATATATGTATTACACATATTCATATATATATATATATATATATATATTTACATATATATACATATAAATATATATACATATATATATATATATTGCATGTTTATATATATATATATATTACATATATATGTATATATTACATACATATGAATATATATATATTACATATATATGTAGTACATATATATAGATATATAACATTCTCCCAGAAAGCAATCGATAGCCTTTTATACTATTATCAAGAAGAGACCCTTCATTTTCTCTTATTTTTGTAATTATATTTTCCTGAGTTTTTTTTTTAGATTTTCTCTGAAAAAGCTTGGCAGCTTGTCTACCAAACAAAATAATAAAAATAAACGAATTTTTCAAAGCAACGAATATTTACCAGAAAGATACCACTTCCTATATAAGTTACTCAACATGTCAAAAGATGCTTTACAAAAGCTAGAGAACAGTGTATTATAAACACTCTAGCTACCCCATATGTATTTCGCCTGAGTCCGCTCTCCCTATTACGAAACCGGAAGTATCGTTTTGATCTTAACTTCTCTAATATTATAAATAAATAAATGAATTAATATATATATATATATATATATATATATATATATATATATATATATATATATATATTGGGGGATTTGTTTTTTCTCTTTACGTTTTTCTTTTTTTAATTTTTTTTCTGAAGTGGTCACATGTTTGTTAGATTTTATTCAGAAATCAAGTTCGATTTTCACGATTTTTCTTCTTTGGTGTTTGTGTTATGTTTTTAGCTATTCTACAATATACACGCCAACCAACTCAAAGTTGACAAAATTGGACTAATTAAGAAAACTACATTTATTCAATGTTTTGACTGAAACACGCGGAATTGATATTTCATTTGAGTTAATGACTTTTGTGTGTAAAATGTGAGATGTCAAGAAACACTTATCGAAGTACAGAAATACGGATGTTGTTCTGACTAATAAAAATGATGGGTTTTGATTAATTTCCCATGGTCTATTGAATGCAAATATAACATATTTATATATATATATATATATACATATATATATATATATATATATATATATAAATGTCATTTTTACTGTTTTTACCAGTATTTTAAAATTGCAGTTTATTATAGACCTACAAAAAAAACTTAAATTTAAAACTCACATAGTTCAGGCAACACTTTTCCCAGACATTAATTTACTTCGTTTTGAAATTAATTATTTGAAAAAGAGTGTCTGCTTAGAAAGAGAATATTTCGTAAAAGATCTTTAAGAAATACGAAATACCTGCTAAAGAGTGCCAGCAGAATTGTTGGAAAATTTACAACCATCCAATTTACGTCGGTTGCAGATGATTTGTGAGAGATCGATTAAGATTGCATACGCCATTATAAGGTACAAAACACGTGTACAGCATTCAAGTAAAATTATGTTTGCTTGTTAGAAATCTTCATGAACTTTAGAAGCTGACTGTTGCATAATTTACAATTTGTTTCAAAGAGTGCATCGTAATGTAATGTATACGGGGTGGCTACCTCAAAACAGTGCATGCAGAAAGACATTCGATGTTAACATACCTTAATTCCGTAATGCATCCATCACTGCTGACTTGTTCGTGTAAAACTGTATCATAATAATTTACATATGCACATTTTAGAACATTAAGTACGATGTTTTCCCTGTTCTCTGTCAGTTTTTCTAGACTAAGGCATTTTTTTTTACTCCGGAGTGCTTTTTTCTCGGGGTCCCGATTTTTTATCCACATTAAAACCGGTCCTAGTGTCTCATATTTCCCTCGTAAAAAGGCAAGTAAATGGAGATGGTTAAATATATCTGGGCTGCGTTCACATATACGCGAGATATTGGGGTCATGCAGTAAGCGAGTATGGGGTCAGATGTCACATTGATCAAAGTTATAGGGATTAGAAAAGTAGTCTATTATTTAGGACTGGTTTAGGCAAACACTACAATAACTTAAACGGCCACAGCTCTAAAGATATGTGGCCGGAATGGACCCTATACCGCTGTTAGAAGAAAAGAAAATGACGACAGCTGAATACAATGTTCATTCTTCGAAGGTCTGTTTTATTTCGGCCGTTGTACTATACTTTAATTCCAGCTAGGATTAACCCATGGAGATGATGTCTCAGTCACGAAGGATTGGTTTGTGAAACGTGGGAGACGCGAGGTATGTGTTTGAACGTCCACGTATTTTATTTCATTGTGACGTTTGATGCATTAGCAACCCACTGAGAAGGGGCATAATGTAATATAATCATACACACTAATATTAGTAAGAAATACCTAATAATTATTTATACCAGCAAGTATATATTCCATCTTGTCGCATCTATCTGCTAGTTGTTCTATTTAATTGCTCTATCTTTATCTCGTCTGTTTCTTTCTCTCTGTCTTTCTCTCTCTTTCTCTCTCTTTCTTGAAATATAAGTTTCTGTGTGTTTGAATAATCAGATGATTGGTAATCAAATGCTGGAATGGCCGTTCCATCACATTCCATTACAATCTAATTTAATTACGTAACTCATATATATATATATATATATATATATATATATATATATATATATAATTGAAAAAAACAATATATTTAATTTATTCTACTCATGATTTGTATTTAGATCATTATTGAGGTAAATATTTTAAATACATCTGACAATCTGAAAAAAAACAATCATGAGTGTGTATATTCGACTATTAATTAATTAGAAGCTGTAAAGCAAATTAATTATGTAAATTTGAAAGACGCGTGATGTTTGGGGAAGAGTTGGAATTGGTATATAAAACAGCTGATAAGTAGATATCATGAGTGTAAATTTGCGAATATTAATCTATGAGAAGTATTAAAACAAATAAA
Source organism: Sepiola atlantica (assembly GCA_963556195.1). NCBI lineage: Eukaryota > Metazoa > Mollusca > Cephalopoda > Sepiida > Sepiolidae > Sepiola > Sepiola atlantica. The sequence goes on from OY744515.1 coordinate 130,645,781, forward strand.
TTATGTAAATTTGAAAGACGCGTGATGCTTGGGAAGGTGTTTGAATCGGTATATAGAGGCTGATAAGTAGGTATAAAAAGGAAGCCATCAAAATTAATGATATAGTTTCTGCATCAAGTAGATATAAAAAGAGAGCAATAAAAACTAATACTATAGTTTCGGCTTCAGACAGAGAAACCGACACATCATCTCCATTATTATAGAGGTTAGTGCTAACTTTACAGAAGAAAAACAAATATATAATATTAGTAAATCGACGATTAAATACAAGGATCTTCCGGACATAATTATGTAATACTTTCATGAATGCATACAAAGAGATTAACATTTTCTCACAGACTGTTTAATGGATTTTATATCAAATGTATACACTGAGATGGTGCTATATGTAATGGAATATAACAAAAATACTTAATAAGCAATAATTAAATATAATATATATACACGTATATATATATATATATATATACATATATATATATATATATATAAACATATACATATATACATATACATATATTGTGTGTATTTAGGCAGCATATTTTCATTTAGGCAAACATTACTAAATAACACGGAGTGGTTTTGTTTGATACCCCTTTTTTTTTCTTCAATTTTCCGAATTGTCCATCTAATGTTTCGGTCAAATTGATATAAATTTGTTCCATTATTTTTTCTTTTTTGCAAGTACTTTCGATTTTAATCGTCAAATCATCTTCAGGCGGTATTAATTTTTGTGTCTTTACTGTTGTGCTCATTTTTGAATTATAACGGCAAGTAGTTTATATTTGAAAACGCGTCTGTAAAGTTGAAATGTACATTAGAGCGTGATGGCGTTCTACACATACGAGAGATTTAAAGTTTGACTGTTTAAACCGTTAAGAAATTGATGACGTTAAAGAAAGTGCATACAATTCAAACGCATAACTACCTAATGGCTAAGAATTTGGTAATGTTAATTATTATGCTAGACCCTTTAAAATGTGGCGACTAGTTTCATAATTTACATTATTAATTGTGGGATGTTTAGTTTTTATGTAGAGGGCTTCGAGTATTTTTAATTTTTTGATATTGGTATCATGGTGTATTATTTTGGTATTGTTAACAAGGATGTTTCTATATTGGGAGGGGTGCAATTATGTTTTTTTAGGTGTTGGCATATAGAGCTAGTGTGGGAGAGATGTAGGGTGAGTCTTCGGGATAGTGTTGTGGAAGTGAAACCTATGTAAGAATTAGTTTTTTTACTGTTGTCGGAGATACATTCTCCCATAGGGCATTGGAACTGATATATTACATTGGTTCTTCCTAATGTATTTTGGGTTTGGGAAGTGTTATTTTTAACAACATTTTGATGTTTTCATTTTTTTATAATAAATGATAAACTGTATTTTATCATCAGACTTGGTGGGGGATATATAGCGATGTATTATATTTTTAAGAGCTTGTTCATCCAGTTTAAAGTTTGGATGCATTTGGTTACAATAGAATAGATTTATGTAGTGGAAATTATTTAGCTTATTAGTAGGATTATCTAAATTTCTAATCATTAATTTTATTTGTTCATCAACCATATAATTGGGAAAATTATTATTAATTAGGACTTGTTTTATGTTTTTTAATTCATTAAAAAATATTTTTTTGGATGAGGAGATTAATTTTGCACGGTTTAATGGATTTTTGACCATAGCAATTTTATATCTATATGGGCATTCACTTTAAAACTTAAAATACAGGTGTTAATAGATGTAGGTTTTTTATAGGGAGAGGTGATGAATGCATCACTGTTTGAGTCAATGTGAACATCTAAAAACGAAATTTTATTGTTAACATTAAGCTCATGAGTGAATTTAAGAACTGAATTATTTTGAAAAGTATCTTGTAGTTTTTTATTTATTTCATCTATACTATTTACTAAGATAAGAATATCATCAACGTAGTGGGCATAAATGGAAGGTTTAGTGATTATATTAAATATTTTATTTTCGAGGTCGGCCATGTAGAAATTACTAAAGGTCGGTCCAAGGACAGATCCCATAGAAACTCCGTCAATTTGAGTATATATGTGGCCCTTATGGTCATGGAAAGGAACTTCAGTGGTACAAATTAATAATATTTTTTAAAAGTATTTTAGGATCAATTTTTAGAGGGGGGAGGGATGGGTATTATATATGTTTTTAATAATTATATTAATTGTTTTGTATACGGGAACATTCGTAAACAGACTTTCAACGTCGAGTGACGCAGTAATTTTATTATCTGTTTTTTGGGTATGCAGTAAGTGTAAGAGCTCATGTGTGGATTTTACACTATATTTACTAGGTAAATAAGGGGATATAAGATCATTAATAGTTTTAGTTAATTGATATATGGGGGTAGTGACTTGAGAAATTATTGGACGAAGAGGAGAGTTGGGTGTATGAATTTTTACAGTGCCGTACAAGTAACCGGGTTTATAATCTCCAATTATCTTGGGGAGTTTAACGTTATCAATTACGGCATTATTGGCTGTAATAAGTTTGTTTACTTGTGTCTTGAGTTTATCTATGGGGTTGCTTTTAATTTGTTAACATTTCGAATGGTCATCTAAAATTGTTTGTAATTTACTGTAATAGTCTGATTTGTTGAGAACGACATAGATGTTCGTTTTATCTGCTTTTTTAACAATTATGTGTGGATGGTTTTGCTGCGTCGGATTGGGTGTAAGGGATTTGCTTGTTTTTGTAGAATATTATTATGTGTTTTTTATTGTTATTACGAGAAGGATGTGTTTTATTTCTAGGATTTATTTCGTTTAGTGTCATATGATAGGGTATTATACATTTGTATCTTCTATCATTGAGAGGTGTATTTTGTTTATGAATTATGTTTTCTGAATATCCTGATTCATATAATGCATTATTTAAGAAGTTAGAGTTTTGATTATTTTCTACTGACAGGACTATTTATGTGATCATTGACTGCGGATAAATATATTGTTTATGAACATGAAATATTGTAACGTTTGCTTTGTAGTATTAGCTATATGTTTCGGAGTTTAAGTCTAGTGTTATATTAAAGAAATGTGATGTTTCTCTTTCGATGTATTGTACAATAAAAACCAACGTTTTGATGGTATAATTGTACTTTCCATGCCTCTCTTTTGACACAAATAAAGCACCATTTTTATAAAGCCCTCCTTGTATCGTTTACATTTAAATTTAATTTATCTACACAGATACAAGCCTACTAAGTGTGTAACTTCGGCAGAATCTGAGGAACCCATGGCAATGTCATAATTGTTAAAACCGTCCTTTCTGGTCAGAAATTTATTGTAATGATGCAATATAGATTTTCTGGCGAATAGGAATACCTGCATTTCTATATTAGTGAGGTCAGAGTTATTTTTAGCTACAGGTAATGTCTTATTCAATATAACTGTGGAAATTGATTGATACTAATTATCGATGTCAAATGTGATGAAATTCAAGAATGGTTCATTATTTATGTGCCAAAACACATAAATTATAGAGTTAGCTTAGTCCCACAATGTAAATAGTATTTTATATTTTATGGTAAAGATAATGCTGTCAAATGATATATAAACAAACATCTTGGTGTATAACTACTGCACTTAGGATGTCTCCTATTAATCTTGCTCCTAATCACGGTAGGTCATTATGTCTCAGGAACAATATGCATCGTGTGTGGTAAATACAAGTTTTTAAAAAGAATGTCAAAATATGTAAAATATATCTGTCAAAATATTTTCAAATATAGTAAATATGTTCAAATATGTTAAAATATATATGTGTATTTTTGTTAAAATATGTTAAATATATACAAAACTCTTATAATGTATATGTTTAATGTGTAAAAATATGTGTTAATATATGTTTCAATATGTTTCTTGTACTTAAACTCTTATGTATATGTTTGATATGTTCACATATATGTAAATATATGTGTAAATATGTTTAATATACTACAAATCTTGTAATGTATCTGTTAAATATGTTAAAATATATGTAAGTCTTCGTTAGAAAATGGTATATATATACAACTCTATTATAATGCATATGTTAGAATATGTTCAAATATATATTAATTTTCATTAAAATATGTTAAATATATTAAACACCGTTATTATGTATATGTTAATATATGTTAACTATGTTAAACAGTATAAGTTTCGATACGCATTTTTACACATATTATATTTAACAATTTAAAAGTTCTGGTATGTTTAATTAGATGCGTCTAGTCAACCCCCTGCGGCTAGATAATGACTGTGTATACATGTGAGAAAACGGAACGAAAATAGCGAAAACATACTAGAGAAAGAAGGAGAGTAAGAGAGAGAGAGAAAGAGAGAGAGAGAGAGAGAGAGAAAGAGAGATCAAATGTAGAAGGTGGGGAGTAGACAGTGTGTTCAAAAGCAGATTCGTATAATGGACGTCGGCTAATTGGTTAGGTGCTATATCCCCACCCTCTAAAAGAAAGAACAAAAATACACAACACAATTTAAATGTCGCTATGCCGGAAAATATCAAGTGACCTTGAACTGTAACAACAAGCAGTAGTATCTATACTTGCAGGTTCCAACAGCCTAGCCTGATGTCCCACCAATGCGTACACGCTACTATGCACACATGAATTAATTAAATGAGTAAACGTGCATGCACGTACGCATAGATTCAGGCCATATTTTTAATTGGGAAACAAATGAGGAAAAAGAAAAAACACTGTCAAATATATTTGTTTTAAAAATCTGCTTAAATTTAATGGGGGATTAACGTTGGCAGACTGTATGTATTAAATAGTTAAAAATGCACATTTACTTTTTCTTCTTTATTTGCGTCAATTATTTATATACGTCGTTCTTTTTCGATGTGTTACGCCTTTTTTATACTTGTTCTCTTATGCTTTCTTCTTTTTCCGTCTTTATCTTTTACCATTATTTCCCATTGCTCTATTTCTAACCATCTCAAATATTCAATGTGCAACAAAAATGCAAAAAAGAATACTAGAGTTTCACTGTATATATATGTATATATATATATAAATATATAGTGAATGATTTTCATTTAAACATGTACAAAGTCTGCAACACTGACATGTCGATGTTATCGATCTACACCTATAAAGAGCTGAGGTATCATCAGGCAGAAGGATGTTTTTGTGATCCAACCCGGTCGGTGAAATCCAGGAAGAATGGAGTTAAACAAAAAGAAGATATATATGTGTGTATGTGTGTATATATGTACGCA
>OY744515.1:130656023-130658523 GCA_963556195.1 Sepiola atlantica
TATTATTTCATCAAACAGACAATTGGAAGTGCTTGTGGAACAATTGATTAACTTCACGTTCGGATAGACAATGCAGAGCAAATTGCTTTCCAATCGAATGTTTCTGAACGAGTTTTTACCGGAAACCAAGTTTGTGACCTAAGCATGAAAAAGACATTTATGAAACAAACGCATATCAAAATATTTTTTTATATATGTGTGCGTAGCCGGCGTAAACCATCCGGTAATGGGAAATAAAGAAAACCAAAGTTATTCCATATACGTTCTGTTCTTTGTCATTCTTGTTAGATCTTACCGGGTACCCCGAAAGAACGGGTAATGCAATATGAAGAGGGGTTAGTAGAGTATATCTTTTTTATACCATACTCGCAGACATTACAATCTACCTTTATGGAGCGTCTAGTCAGATATAAACTCTTCTTCTGGGGGCACAGGAAATTATAGTATGTGTTCGTTCCTCATAATACAATCCTCCTTGATTATTTTCTCTTTTTTTTGGGGGGGGGGGTAGTAACTACCTATTATGTTATATAATCCAATCAGGTGTGAATACCTCATCTTCTCCATGAAACTATAATCTCAGTAAATACCTCTTCGTTGTGGGTAAGTGAAGTATATGTTTGTTCACCATGATATAATTTTCTTAAGCTTGCAAAAATATGCAACCGGAGGGTATATAGTTGCTTGTAATTTATGAGGACAAGTATGTTATTTAAGGATGTTGCCAAACACATTCATATAATTGACGCTAATTGACGATCCTTTTCAAAATGTATGACTTAATATGACTACAAAATTCGATGCACAACAATTATTTTGTTTACTAATTTGTGTTATCTAACTTATTTTATAAGTGTTCCAAGGAACGAGTGCGAGTTGTAAAGTTTACAAATAATAATGTACCCATGTTAATAACTGGGTTGCTTAGAATATATATTCAAAAATCATAATGACGATTCATAAATATTAAATAAATAACATTTTAAAATACTATATGTATATACATACACATTCTAAATGTAAATATCTACAATACAATAAGGTGTCCTTGTCACACACGGAATTTCTTAGCATATATATTCGAATATTCACAATTATCCTTTCATTATTGTAAGAGATTAAATGTTGGGCATACCCCATGAATGATAAAGAAAACGTTCGGGTTTGCGAGAATATATATTCCAAAATTCATAATTATCTGTTTCTAGAATATAAAAAAATAAAAATAAAAGCCCATTAACTATGAACAAAATAAGTGAGTACCACTGTAGTTTAAAAAATATATACAAACACTCATAATAATTACTTTTCATTACTTTGAGAGATTATATATATATATATATATATATATAGGTAGTGATATATGTATACATATATTTATGTACATGTACATATATATATACATATATATATATGTGTGTGTGTGTGTTTGTGTGTGTATATAAAGGTTCGATCCCTGTCATAATTAGCTATGCTGATGTCGGATATGAGCCTGAAACACGTGTCCAGGGATTATGTTTATGTACGTATGAAATTCATATATATATATATATATATATATATATATATATATATATATATATTACCGAAAATACGACTAATACTGCAATTTTCAGCATCTTAATCACTGAGGAAGTGAAACACTTGAAATACCAGTAAGCAAATAAAAAAAACAACCGCTGTAATTGTGAAACAGTGATTGTAGCCGACGCCATCTGCCCCTTTAGGGCGCACTAATATGCATCAGGAAAATCAGGCCCTACGTAGAAACAAGTGGAGATCTAAGAACTAGTACATATTTCGACTGTCCAAACATTGGCCAAAGCTGGCGCCGGGCCGGCTGGAAAAAGCGTGTAAGCCGTCAGATATAATTATCCTGATACAATGGGAGAAGAAAGCCAGACGGAGCTGGTATATTGATAACGGCTGTACAATTTTGGTCAAGAGTATTTTGGTCACTCCCCTCCCCCCGTGGTAGAGAGAAAGAGAGAATAAATCTCTTACGGTAAAAGGAAAGTAAACAACCCAACCAGAGAGAGAGGGGAGAGGGAGAATGAGAGTAGGTCAGTATGCCCCACCCTGGCCCCGAGAGAGAGGGAAGGAATGGAGGAATGGGCTGGAGAAAGAAAGGGTGTGATGATATGCCTTTCTGGGAACGAGAGGACCTTTGTTGTTGAAACGAGAAGACAGAGACCTGCAGTTAGAAATTGGGGTTCGCTTCGAACAGACGTCTCCGCCCGGGCTCGAGGACGAACATTCACCGGACAAGAGGCTGCGCGAACAACTTCTTGTCTGTGTGGTGTTAACTATAGTGTCCCCCACACCGTTTTCGGTAGACAAGTTACAACTTAATTAACAACTTGGAAAGCATAAATAGAGTTTCATGCATAGAGAAGACGGACTAGTTTAGTAAACAAAGCCATTATCGAAAAACAGACTTTGATTTAAAGTTTAAAACCAATTGTTTATATTGCTAAATAATTATTGCTTACGAAAAGAC
>OY744515.1:130663523-130666023 GCA_963556195.1 Sepiola atlantica
GTAGCCACTATTGGGTGCGCAGGACCGATGTCCGGCTTAGTGAAATCAGTAGCATGGAATGAGATTAATGAGGATTGTTCTGAGAGAAAAAGTGGAGTGGTGGGAGTGAACGGAAATAATGTGGATGGCTGTTAGTGAAGAAGTTGAGGGGTTGGGACAGAAGAGGGGAGGGGAGACTCTGTGATTTTGGTGTGTGGGTAATGTCATGGTTTTAGAAAAGATTTGATTTCATTTTTTCAAATCTTTTCTAAAACCATGACATTACGCACACACAAAAATCACAGAGCCCCCCCCCCCTCCTTATTTATGTATGTATTATATAGAGCTCATTGGGTAAAACTAATTCGAGCTCCGGCACTTGACAATGTTTACATTGAGATATTACATACATTCAGTCAGTGTCATATGATAGCACAGGGGTAGAGGCGCCGACTGCTAGCTCGATGGTTGAGTTTAAATCGCGGCTTTATGCACTAACTGGTCTAGCCGCACTGAAGAGATGTGATATAGCGAAACAGGTTGTATATGGATGACTATATACATATATATATATATATATATATATATATATATATATATATATTTGTGTGTGTGTGTGTGTGTATGTATGTGTGTAAATACACATATATCGTTTTGGGAGTGTCTATTTATATGTGCATGTAATTAATTATATTCACACACATGTGTATTGACTCTATAATAAAGACAGAACTATGTAAACTTATATACTTATTTACTTATATAGTTATATATGATTGAATGTATGCACTTTCTTCCAAGCATGCAAAAGTAATCGAGTGTAACACGCGCCCCCTTCAAGCCACCAAACGCACCATTCCAAGTAGCATGAGAAGCGAGAATGTTAATAGCAAGTAAGACTAACCTCGCCTGGTGAAATCTTTTCGGACACCTGTCATCAAATTCACAATAAAACGTCAACGGTGTATTTCGTTTTCTTTTTTTTTTCAGAAATTCTAATGATGATAATAATTTATATACGGAAAAGTTATTGACGTAATTCTATCATTTTATATGAATAATTGTTTTATTTTATATAGAGAAAAATAGATAAATAGCGAGTGCGAACACTGACAAAGCAGAGTGAGTGAGAGAGAGAGAGAGAGAGACATAGAGAGAGCAAAAGAGAGAGAAAGAGAGGGGGGATACAGAGAGAGAGAGAAAGGGCAATATAAAGTAAAAGCAAGAGAGAAGATCTGATTGAGACTACAAGAGGATAAATGAGATGCACACATACACAGGTAGAAATATGGGCACATACAAACAGAGGTAGTTGGCCCAAAAGATAGATAGATAGAGAATATTACAGAAAGAGAAAAACCGAGAGAGAGAAAGAGAGATGCGAGTGAAGAGCCTGAGAGAAGGAAAGTTATGCAAAGAGAGATATAAATATATACTAAGCCAGGAAGGATATATATCAAATCGAAAGTACCCCCCCCCCCAAAAAAAAAAAAATGGAATAAGAAACCTACGGAACTTAAATACAACAATTTGACCGAACCACTTAATGGAACATTCGTTAAATTGAAAGCAAAAACAATGTTTGCCTAAATATATGTATATATAGAAAGAGGGAGAGAGAAAGATAAAGAGAGAGGTAGAGAGATAGGGAGAGTAAATGAGAGAGACGGACAGACATATACGGTATGATAGAAGATTTTAAAAAAATGGAAGTGAGGAATGCAGATGAGATAGAAAGACACTAAGAGAAATGCTTCGCACAGATGCCCACTCATGCAACCGGTCATACATTATATATACATATATATATATATATATATATATATATATATATATATATATATATATATATATATAAATCGCATGACCAGTAGTGAATAGTCATATCTCTATGCTGATGAGTCCGGTTTGAAGACGAAACGTATACGTACATAGATAATAAACAATAACAAATATTTATATATATATATATATATGTATATATATATATATATATATATATATATATATATATATATATATATATATAAATATATATATATATATATGTGTGTGTGTGTGTGTGTGTGTAGGAAGACGGTGTGTGCGTATGCGTATATGTATTTCTATTATTACATACATATAACTAATTATTGTTCTAGAACTTGCTATAGAATATCCACATTTAATGAAATATTGAGATCCACAACTACTAGCGTTAGTCAGAATATGTTTAGCGACGAGACGCGAGATCAACCTGTTGCATGAACATTACAACTCAAACAGTCTCAGGAATGAGCATACACGTAAAATCACACACACGCACACACACAAATACAGATACACACACATACACACACATATTAATATATACACATATATGGTATAAATAAGTATATATATATATATATATATATATATATATATATATATATATATATATATATATATACATGCATATGTTTTTATTTGCGCGCTCCAACGTCAATGAATGGATCTATCATTTTATTCTGCTACAGGCAATTTATGAGGAGAGTATGAT
>OY744515.1:130678523-130703523 GCA_963556195.1 Sepiola atlantica
TTTTAGGCATTAAAATGGCATGTCAGTTATTGATATGAACATTATTTGAATGCCGTTTTGGGTTGGATTTATATATATATATATATATATATATATATATATACATATATGAAGTTAATCCAACAAAAATATAAGAGGCAACTAATATATTTTAATTAGTGAAACATCCGGATAAAAACTGAAGCTCAATATACTGGATAGAGCATTAATAGCATTATATAATGTCGGACAACAAAACATAACTGACCACTTTTGCTAAAAACTTAAGACCAATAATATTCCACACAATATAAAATGGTCCATCCTAAAAAATAAAACTCCTATAGCCCGGGATCCAGATCTTGCGGTCTATACAATTCAGAACCCGTAATGATAGCCACTGCACCTAAACGTTTAAATCTAATCAATTCTAGAAGTGAATTAGTCTCTAAATATCGACATAGAAGGAAATTCAAGTATGCACAGTGGAAACCACCACCAAATCCACCGTAGCTGATTGAGGGAGTGTCGGGACATGGGTTGTCCAGTTTGGGAGATGTGTTTGTTAAATCCTCTCTGTCTAAAAGGTTTAGACTCTGAACATTCCTATATATCCCTTTAAATTTTTGTTAGCTGTAAAATTCGCAATATTTAAATTTTTAAACTCTAAATATTTTTACAATTTCGTAATGAGGAAAAATTAACTCTAAAATTAAATTTCTTAAACTTCTTAATTTTATCAAATTACATCTTAAATTAAACTATTAAATTATTACATTCTAATTACGTTAATAACTTCGAAATTATTAATTTCCTAAATCTTCTAAATTATTTGATACGGCAATATCTGTGAAGTGTGTTGTTTTATTCTTAGGCCAGACAATTTGGGTAGCTACGTTGAATGGGAGGGCAATTAGAGGCTTTGCCTTAATTTACACACCCCTTCCTGTTTGACCTAGACTCATGATTTGACCCAGACAAGTAACATCCGATATCGTTGAATTGATTTGATATATCTGTCGGTGTGTGGTGACGTTTTTATTTTTTGTTAACTTCGAAATATAACATCCGCTCGGATAACGTCGTTTGAAAAAGAAGGCAGTCTGCGACTTTATTATTTTTTTCTGATCGGCGAGAAGTGGTTCTGTTTACTTGGGAGTATGATTACTTTCAAATTTAACTTCATTCATTGGAATAATCTTTATCGGACTCGAAAGAAGAAATGGCCGTATATATTGACTCAGTTTGATTTAATTCTATTCAAATCGGATTAAGCGGATTTTCCATTTTACCAGCGAATTTTGATTTGTGCTACTCCGATCAAATCATTTGAACACTGAATTTTCAACATCATGATTTAAACACAAAGTGAGTTTATTGAACTTCTAATTTGATTTGGTTCATTCATCATTGCATTAATTAACATAAACATTGGATGCATTTTTCACTGTAATTTACTGCATCGATTGCGGACGCATTTCCCGACTGGATCACTTTTTCGGTTTTTCAGTTCTTTCAATTTATTCGCTTTTTGAATGCCACTCAATACCTGGATCAATCTTCAATCAACCTCTTGGATATATTTCCTGAATATGTTTTAATGTGTATGACATGGATGGATGTTATAACTTTAAACAATAAGTATGTTTTCGGCTTGATATATTTGGTGGGTTATGTACTTTTATGTATTTTTGTATATAATTTTATATTTTTTCAAAGTGTAATTTAATAACCCGCAGTAACGTCACTGCGGTAATTGTCCTCTGAGGAGAAGAATTATCTTTGAAAACTCATGAGTTAAGGACGTTCGGATACTTTGCCTGAATTTTGAACTCTAATAAAATGTGTTTCGCACCTTATTTTATTATTTCATTCTATATTATGCTATATATATATATATATATATATATATATATATATATATATATATATATATATATATATATATATATATATATATATATATATATATGAAGAGTTCGAGCGCAAAACGCGATAAATTCAGTTCATTTAAATAGAGACCTTAAACAATAAAACCAAGAATATGTTAAATGTAGACTTCAAATGAAAGTTGATTTAAATTAAAATCAAAAATATATTACTTCGGTATTATATTACGTAACAAATAGTTTTCGGATGCCGTCTAGTGTTAGAATGCAACACTTTGTGTAAGGACAGTTTCGTGATTTTGAAAATAGCGTTCATCGCGTTTTTGTATTCACACTCTTCATATATATATATATATATATATATATATATATATATATATATATATATATATATAAAGCAGAGGAATCCATGCATACAAAATGTGTTTTTTGGTACTATATGAATTACCTACTAGACACCATTCTCGAATATCTTCGTTCTCGAGTATCTGTACAAGAGTTTGGCAAGACAATGTGACATGATAATACTTACCCTACAATTACATCATTACCAAATATTTAAAATAACATAGTATTCGAAATCCAGATAAGATCTGCTCGACACGGCTATACATTGGCTCATAAGAGGAATGGTGGATCTTCTCCATGTAATGTTACTTCAAGTGACAACACTTAACTAGGTACTCTACCAGACCAGTTGAATAATTTTCCCTTGAATCTGGTAAAACTAATACTAATAGACCAAAAAAAGCATAATTTTACTTAGTAAACTAGCCAACTGAGGAAAGGAGAATTTATGTTTTTCACATTTTTACTTGAGAGGTATATTTGCCTTTTATTCCCACCACTAATATACATTTCATAGAAATCGCGAACTCCTAATTTCTGCGGATCAATGTTTTTACAAGGCATATCGGTATACCTACGTTTGGCTGCAGCTATTACAATCTAAAAATAATTTATTGTTGCTGTAAATATGTGACTATTTGTATCTTACTTATGGCGGTTTCATCAGGGAAATGTTTACTGCAATAACAGCTGAACAGGTTGAAGTAAAACCTTGAGGGGCTTGCCAAACATGTTAGTGTTGTTTACGTTACATTACATATCCTCTTCTTAAACGGTAACAACTCGAAACCGACAGTATCATGTTTGATATGTCTTTATCTTGTGTTACACAATAACATGTGTGTATTTGATTGTATATCAAAACATTTTTCAGGTATATCACCTTTATAATACCGTATTAATTATGTCAAACAACCAGCTCAATGAAGTGTTCGGCTGTAGAGTATATATATATATATATATATATATACATATATATATATATACTGCTTGATTGCATTCCAATGGCTAAAAGAAATACATAAATCCATCCACTTTCATAGTTGTCTATATTCATTTTTATTTTTATTTTTTATTGTTTTATAACTTTATTTCGGCAGATGCCTATATATTTTTCTCTCAGTTCCGCGTACATTTTGCAACCAGTAAGAAAAACAGTATTTTTGGTCTGATGCTCATCAGACATCAAGAATTACTTGTATCAACCGATATTTCCAATGTTTTTATCGAGATATATATAGAGAGAGGGTTGTAAAGAGAGAGAGAGAGATAGAAATATAAACATGCATACATACACAACATTTATTTTATTACATGAATTATTTATAGACTTTTAATATTTCTATAGTAAATTGATGCAACATGAATTTAGGTGCGGCCGAGTATCCACAAAGTAACACACAAACATACAGTGCGTGGTATCTATACTCGTAATACAGATTAATTAGCGAGTCACTCAAATAAACTCGTTGGGTTCTGTTTGTCCTTGGTTATTACGATTTGATGCCGGTTTTCTCAATCATTACCACGGTATGTTTTGATCCCGACAGTGCATTCTACTCGATGCCCGCGCGTTTTTCACGCCGTTGGTGTGATTCATTGGTCGAATATCCGTACATATATGGTAATCCAGACTTGTATCTCCTTTTCTCGCCATCGCTACCCTCTTCTTCTCAATAACTGCTTTTAGGAAAATAAGGGTAAACGCATACAAGTTGGCTTTATTTGTTTTAAGAATAAACATATCACACCTCAAGAAAACTCACATGGAATCAGTAAACCAAACCAAAACCATATCAAAAAATCCAATTACCCTCTGTGGTGAGTCAGACACATCCGTCTACTCGCAGTGTGTGCCTGTGACATCACAGCCAGGACACGTAGACTTCCTATATTTCTCATTGGAACATTCGACTCGACTTAAGTGTAACCTTACGTGGGAATTTACCAGATTAACTTTATTCTTAGACACCGGCTCAAATATTGCTACATCTTGAAAGTGACGACATGACTGTTGCGAACATCATAACTGAATGTAGTGATATACGACTTACTAGATTTTAATATTGCATGTAGAAAGATCGGTACGCTCGCATAATATGTTATTTCGTTAACAAATGAGCATCGTTTAACTTGGCGAAAGAGAAAAGGACAGCGAATAAAGAGTTACACTTTTGAAGCAAAAAGGGAGAAGGAAATAAAACTATTACGAGATCAAATGATAACACACTAATTAGGAAATACAAGACGAAGACAACAGAAGTACAAGAGAAAAAGGCGATGTTGACAATACAGATAGAGAAAAAGAAAAGTAAAAGAAAAACACCGATGAAGTGAGTATCAGATGTTGATCCATGTTAAACCGAGAACGGACAACTTGCTTTTCTGTTTTTTGTAGATGATAACTGCAAAGAATATGAAAAAATATGGGAAACCTACGCGTCAGTCAAACTCCAAGGAACATCTTAGGTTATATATATATATATATATATGAGAAAGAAAGAATGAAGGCAATCCAACGTAATGGGAAATGAAAAAAGAAAAAATCAAATGGGATGTTTTTTTTGTATATTCATCCTAATTAATTTCATTTCACTAAGCCCGGACCTCGGGTCTGCGTACCCAGTAGTGGCTACTACTTTTTCTCATCAACCCATCATGTCAACCCAATATTTTAACTTAATTGCATGACATTTTTCTTAAAATGATCTTTCTGAGGATGTCTTACAAATAAAGCCGAAACGTTGATGAATATATAAAAGACATTCTTTTTGGTTTTTCCTTTCACACACACATATATATATATATATATATATATGAGTTTCAATCCCGGCTTGAGGCTCTAACTGGTCTAGCCGCACTGATAGGCTGCGATACAGCGAAACAGTCTGTATGTCGATGACATATATATATATATATATATATATATATATATATATATATATATATATATGAAGTGTTATGTTGGTGCCGCACCATATAAATTCGTTTTGTTCGATGGGGGGATTGATTTTAGATTTTCTCGAGGCCAATTTCATCAATACTCAACGGCAATCTATATGCCGACAGAGAGAGTTAAAACACAGACTATAGATATTTGGAGATTCCTTTGCTTCTGATAAGTGATAATTTTATCTGCGCTTGGTTATGTATATATATGTTTATATATATATATATATATATATATATATATATATATATATATATGCACTAATATACCCCATTTTTTTTCTTTTTAATATAATTTTTTTCTCTCCCTCCCGCCGCCTGTTGAACTTGTTCATTATACCATTATTCGGTTTTAAATTTGTCGTTCTTTTTTTAACAAATCTGGACGTTTTCCCATGAAAAGTAGTCGGTCGAAAGGCGCCTCGGAATTTCATCTATTTTACTATGTTTCATTTACTCGTATTTTCTGTTTTAAATTCTAAAATTATTCCACCTCGAACAAAACGAATATATATATATAGTGAAACTGAGAGAGAGAGAAGGCAGACAGACAGACAGACAGAGAGAACGAATGAGTGACCGGGTAAGAGAGAGAGAGAGAGAGAGAGAGAGAGAGAGAAAGATATATATATATATATATATATATATAGAGAGAGAGAGAGAGAAAGAGAGAGAGAGAGAAATATATATATAGAGAGAGAGACAGACGGACAGACAGAGACAGGGGGAAATAGAGAGTGATATAATCAACGAGAATTGGATCAAATTGCTGATGATTTTCGAAAGTTTCTCTCACTCGTCCTTCTGATTATTAACACAGTTTCACATCTATTACGGATATTGAGACATGCCATTTATAAATATAGATTTAGAATACTATTATTTTCAGAGTATGAACACTTGTAATATATATATATATATATATATATATATATATATATATAATATAATATAAGTGTTATGTGTGTGTGTGTGTGTGTGTGTGTGTGTGGGTGCGTGATTCTGGTCATGTAGTAGAAACTTTTTTTACATAAATATATATGAACATGATTCGTATTCACTTACACTTACAGTTTTTTTATGTATACAACAATAATCTGTTAACACTTAAAGTAAATAGTTTTAATTTAATATTGGGCACTATTGTATAACCACTATAATTATTCTACGTATTGTTTTCTCTGTGGGTTAAAGACATTATAGTGATGACATGATAAATAGAGAAAAAGATATAAACATTCTTATATATTTCATATTAATTGTATATATATATATATATATATATATATATATATATATATATATATATATATATATATATATATATATACTTACCCTTATTGTTTGAGTACTCTCTAAGGCAAATGATACACTCCTCTTTATCTTCATGCAATACTCTTCTGTTAAGAATTAAGTTATCCCTGTTGGCAATATACTTAAATTTGTAAACAAATGATGACTAGAAACTTTCCCGGATTAGATATTACGTTCCCTATTGTTAATAGTAAATTCGTTAGCTTACCTTTCTAGACAACCTGCCCCGCTGATCTGGATTGATAGTGCCGTGATGTGCCAGTTTGTAATCTCAGGTTTAAAGCGCCAGCTACGTGATGCTACACTCATGTGTCGCTAAACAACGAAACACCTATCTACAGATGACTATTTTCGTGGGGGTGAAATCGCTTCAGACAAGCCATGATGCCACTTCATGTAAGGAGCTACAAAAAAATGAAAATATTACTTCAAGGTAAAAATCAAGCAAACGATAATTTGTAGATTGAAAGATTCCGACCCAGCAAACAGCAATACTCCCCCCTTTGTCAGAAGCATGGCCCATGGAATGTAAAACCTAAAGGGCAGCATAAGGAAAGCGAGAGTTACGAGTCTGTCGATAGTAAACCCAAGGCCCATTTTCTACTCTCCCATATATATATATATATATATATATTTATATATATATATATATATATATATATATATATATATATATATGTATATATATATATATATGTGTATATATATATATATATATATATGTATATATATATATATGTATATATATGTATATATATATATATATATATATATATATTTTCATTTTACTTCAGACGCTCAGAAATAAATAGAAAAGTTCCTGGGGCAATAACTTGATATCTATATGAGATACATGGATATCCGTGCGTTTAACTACAATGATCCTTTACCCGTTAAACGTTGAGTTGGTAAAGAAGTGACGAACATTACCACTCCCTTCAATTGACCAGTTAACTATGTTATAGTATATCTTTCTTGTGATCTGTTAGTCTTACCGAATTCCAGGACAACAATTGACCTAGTTTAGTGGAGTATTGATTTACTCCTCTCCAGGAGTTAGGCACAAGGCCAGTTTTTATCTTACTCCCACAAGTAAGATGTGACCCAAGGTCGGGTCGGGAAAGTGGGGTTTAAAAATTGCCTGGGCATTCCCCGGTAGGGGCACCTCAGGCAGTAAGCAATAAACTTACTCCTCCCCAAAGAGGGGAGGCGAAGCCTGGGAGGGTGGACCTCCTAGAACTGCACAGGACATACCCATCGACCGGCGTAAATCAAGCCCCGAAGGCCAAGACAATACCAGTCTATGGAGTGCAGTATCCATCGGAACAGATACTACACTTTGATCTTAGCCAAAAGGCCAAGGAGTAGCCAATGTTTGGAGTAGCCAGCTTAGTTTTGTTACTAAAGGTAAATCACTTGGAGAAGGTGAATTATTTATTGTATAAGCCAGTATTGGTTAGCCATACTTATGGGATCTTATTTGGGCTTCGAAAACTATAGTATTTTGAATATTTAGGCAGTGTTTACTTGTAGGGACAAATATCCTCATATCTGGTAGTCGTGACAACCCTTTGTTCAGAGAGACGTTAGACCATTCAGGTAAGTGTCTAGTAGGCATTTGAAGTGCTCTCCTGTAGGCATGCAAGTGTGTATATACATATATATTATATATATATATATATATATATATATATATATATATATATCTATATATATATATATATATATATATATATACCTATATATATATATATTTAAGCAGTTATTACTCAAACAGGCTTTGTTGAACAACGCGGAATTTTCGCCTTTTCATAAATTCTTTTATATTTATATAATTATATATTTAAATATATATATACATAAATATATATACATATATATATATATATATATACATATATATATATATATATATATATATATATATATATACATATATATATATATATATATATATTTAAAGACTTGTATTCTATACTCTTATAATGATTTATTCTCAAATTAACTTGTGTTGGGTTCAATTATTATAAGAGTGTATAAATTATTATAATATAATATTATAATAAAAACCGTTAAATACATTCATTTATATTTTCTATTTAAATGCTCAATTTCGAAGTTTTAAATTAAAATTAGATAGTTTTGTAAATAAATCTGAGCTATATGAATTTCGTGTATATCATTATAATCTTTATATATATATATATATATTTATATATATATATATATATATATATATATATATAGAGAGAGAGAGAGAGAGGGGGGTAATTTAGTATTATAGTGTCTAATTATTTGTGCGAGGGTATATCTATTGTTCTTATTTCAGTTGACGATATACATCAATATTATCTTCCATCTATGTCTTCCGTTTCACAGAAAACCTGAAATTAAAGTCAGTGGGGCTATGATATTTTCCTTTAGTATATATATATATATATATATATATATATATATATATATATATATATATATATATATATATATATATATATATATATATATATATATATATGTGTGTGTGTGTGTGTGTGTGTGTATATATATACACATATTATATATATAAAATAAATTGTACGCATGTGTTTAGGAATGTACGCACATATTAAGTTATATCATAATATTTGAACATTTCTCATTTGTTGTATGTCTGATAGAGAGTGTGTGTATAAAGGCACGTCAATGTGAGTGTCTCGTCACATGCGCATGTTGTTAGGTGTAACTGTGTTCAAACAAGTGTCCGGGAGACTGCCTACGCGTGTGTGCGACCGCTACTGTTGATGGATATCTCCGTGTGGGTGCGCCACATTCTCTGTGCAACGATGCCGGATCGTGTGTTCGCAGCGTCTGCTATGGCAACCGCTACCGCAGACAGTCGGGACGCGGGCATGCGAAAATCTATAAGCCGGCCACATCACCTGTTGCGCATTCAACTCAGCTCGTCTTCTCTTCAACATTAACGGACACCAGCTTCTCCGCGCGTCCGTACTCTTCCTATTTGTCGTTCGATCCTCCACTGTATTTCACATGTTTTTCTTTACCACAGCTACGTTTTTTAAATACATTTACTCGTATGCTCCTTCTAATTTATTCAGGGTTGTTTTATTTTATCATAAGTTTGTGTTAATCATATGTCTCTTCTGATTGGCGGATTATGAAATCGGCTGATCCGTGTTCAAATCCTATTATATTATATATATATGTTTAAATGGATGCCTTAATTGTGTTGCAAAATATATGATGTCACCATTTTTTTTTACATCCCATAGAAACGTGTACAATAAATCGCATACAGTTCATCGGATACAATATGCATTGTATTACAGTATTCTATAACACAAAAATGGGTGGATATTCCGTAAAACCTCGAAACTCAACATGTTCTCTCTCTCCTACTCTCCCTTTTTCTCGCTCTCTTTTTTCTCGATCTCTTTTTTCTCGTTCTCTCTCTTTTTTATCTAGCTCTCTCTAGTTCTTTTTTTACGGTTATTCTTATTTTTCATTTTGTTCATTCCTTTAATCTAAAGTAAATGAAAGAAAGGGTCATTTTGTGATCCGTTTCCGTGCCTTTAAGTATGTGTGTGTCTGTGTTTCTAGCCTCAACGTGACTTACACATCATTAATTCATATTTGCTATTAATTAAATATTTATTGAAAAAATAAAACATTCAATAGCGTAAATTATAGAAAACAAAACTTTAAAATCCTATTAAAAAATAATTTACTTACAAAAGTAAATCTACAATTGTTCATTTGTGTTTCTTCGTAACGAAGTCAGCTTGTTTAATATTTTGTTAATAGTTCAAAAATAGAATGTGATACTTCGTGACCCTGAGAAATTTGCAACAAATTAAAATACATTTTATTTTATTTCATCTTATTGTTTACAGGTTCATATTTTTGTTTATTATTTTCTTTTCTTTGTTTGACATTTTGCATAGATTTATTTTATTTTTATTTTCTACATCGTTTATTTTTCAAGGCGCAGCTCAATACATCTATTTAAAAATATTTTTTAATTTATTATTTCTTTTCATTAAATCATTTTCATTCGTTTTGTTTTTCTTTTAACTTTTCCTTCTATCGTTATGTATTTATTAATTTTGTAGCTCACTTACCCAATATTGACCGGGTATTTTTTTTGGGGGGGGGGGGGGCGGTGCATTCGTTGTTTGTTTCTATTTGCTTTTTTAACTATGAGCAAATATATTCTCCATCCGCCACCATATTGTAGACTGGGCGGATTATATAAATCTAGAAAGAATTACATACAATACGTAGTTTAATCAAACTAAATAGTCTTCACTATTAAAATAATTTCTAACGCTATTGATAATGTTTACCCATTTATTTATTTGTTTTTTATTATAGTTTATTTTTGAATTCCTGTTTTGAAACATGACGTAAATTATAACTCTATGACGTAATTCTAATGTTATAAATATTTAGTTTGGTTTATGGTATAGATCCATTTATTAGAAGGTTTTTATAACTCAGTTGGTAGAACATCAGACTGACGATCTCAAGGTTTCGATTCTCGGTCATGGCACTCGCTTTATTTGTTGGGAAGTTATTATTTAATGTTAAGCCCCTATTCTACCTTTCTGAAAGTAGCTAATGTTTCTGATATTTCGAAATTAAACATATTCCGCAATGTCTTTATTACGTTTTAAAAATTGTGATCGGCGGACAGACAGACAAACTCTCTATTAATATAAGATGTGTGTATAGTTAGAATAATTCTTATTAAAAACAGACTTTGAAAGAGAAGTATTATTATCACGGTATCGTCGTAATATTAAATTAGTAATGTAATCTACTTTTTACTTTTTGAGCACTTTTGGTATGATAATGTTGTTTCGTCACTATTTATACAATTGTTGACTGTAAACATTCTTGAAAAAGTTTCCATCTTTTTATATATAAGCATTTCCTAAGAAATAACTTACTATTTACGAGTGTATGCTTATAAATGTCTTTCACTTTTGTGGGGTCCCGAAGTAACACTTTATTTTATAATTAGCTACATAAGTCTTATAGTGTTTCATTGATACGTATGAAAAAGAAATAATGTGTAAGTCACGAAAAGGTGGAAAACACACACACACATACACAGAGACACGGAGAAGTGATCAAACATTTATTTATACGGAAAGAAAAGAAAAATAGTTAATTAGTTTAAATTCAATGATTCTCTATCTTTCGTAATTCTTTGGGATTTTTTCTTTCGTATTTTTTTTTTTTTACTTTATTTCTGGCGCCCTTTCCTTGTCTTTCTATTTTTAATGCCGTCTTTTCTTTCGTTGTCTGCCTTTCCCTTTTTCCTTCTTTCTGTGTTTTCTTTCTTTTTTTCTTAATGCTGCCCATTTTCTTCTGTAATCCATTCATCCATGAACATCGTTTTCATTTTACAATTCGTTTCCATTCAAATACATGATTTATTTTCTTTTTTCTTTTCCCATTCGTTACTTTCTTCCCTGCTTCTTTTTTGGAAACAATTTCCAATTTCAAAATAAATGACGTCCTTGAATTCTATAGTTTTCTTTGTTACTCCCTATCTCACCTCCTGTAAATTTACTTGCTTCACCACAGAAGTCGAGTAAAAACAAGGTGGCTGTATATGTGTAGGGTCAGGGGGAACTCGACTCTATAAAAATAGGCACGCTGGATCGGGACAGATATAAACATTTCATAAAAAGGTTAGAGAATCTCCATAAAAGTGTATTCTCATGTAGAGCATACTGGGAAAGAACGAGGAAGTGTTCCCGAATCGCTAAGAGCTCTCCCATATAGGGCTATAAATGCATAACCCCTTAAAACGTAAAACATATCCTATTTTTATTAAATGTATATCTTATGTATGACATTTTCTGGCGAAGACAATAGAAGTGGTCCCGGATTTCTAAGTGCGTTCTAACTTAAAGGAGATATGGGGGTGTAAACTTCTTTAACACTTCAAATATATCATATTTTGAGAAACTGTTTATCAGATGTATAAAATTCACGGGGGAATACAATGGAAGTGTGCACGAATCTTCATGCTTACCTCTATTTGGCGAATATCACCTCAAAGTGATCCATGGACACAAAATACACGAGTTTAATAGAAAATTAAACCATATACATGATATTATATTAATTCAGACAGGTTTCCAACATTTCAGCTTCTTCCGACTATATTGGAGGCGAAACAGTAAAACAGAGAAAGTAATATGGTGTTATGAGCATAGTTAAAAAGTATATAGTAAAAATCCTCATCCAATCCCGAACAACGTCTGGTCTTCCTGCTATTTCACTTATAAAAAAATAATTTCACAATTATTTAATATTCAATATCTTCCTGTCTGTTTACGTCTCTTGCTTTCTTTTCTTCGTTCTGTGTGCCTTTATTTCACGTTTTTATTGCACGGGTTCATTAACTACTTGCTTTAAGTCGCAGTCTTCGGGGGGGAGAGCAGGTTCAATCCTCATAACAGGCGATATTTACTAAGGGCAATATAATAATAAGCACTTTCATCCTGTCATGGCTGACAGAACCGAAATAATCTAACTAACATTCTCAATTCGAAATTCCGTAGAGTTTACCAAATTCAGCACAATTATTCGCACCTCTAAAAATAGGCACTGTAAGAAGGTTACGTGTTAGATCTCCGAACAGTTGTGAAATTAAAAAACAACAAGATTAGAATTATAGCACGGATCATCATCATCAGCAGCAGCAGCAGCAGCCGCATCAGCATCACTTTAACGTCCGTTCACATGCTGGCATGTGTAAGACGGCTTTTAGAAATTTACTTCCAAGCTTACGTCACTTTAGTTCAGTCTTGATTTATCGTTTTTCCTCCCTTAATCCTTACCCTAACCCTTATTATCTCCTTACGATTTAATTTTTCACCTGAGCTCATCAGAGACGAGCCTCTCTCTTAGACTTGCGTTACACATAACTCGTAACACTTCTCATATCATTTATCTCCATGAAACGCATGTCCTCGACTCACACTGGTCAGGTTTCACTTCCACACATACTCACCTTACGTATACATGTCTGATAGACTCTTACTGTGGTCAACAGTGGTAGCGCTCTGCTGGTGTGTAATGGTAAACGTTCACCGAAATAACTTCGCATAATCTAAATAATTAAATGGTTTGTAATGTATGGGTAATATATCCTAAATGTCTAATAATGTATTTCCGATTAAAATTAGAAGCATATACACTCTTAATAACGTAATTAAAAAAAAGAATGCATACACTTAACTCAGATGTTTTAAAACTCAGTCAACATTTTCCACAAGGACAAAGACCGACTGGAATTGATACAGATATACGCCATACTGAGTGTAATTTTAGTTTCGTGTTCTGTCCTACATCAAGTAAAAGTAAAATAGCGTTACACAGATGATAATAGATATTAGATGAAGGTAAAATAACATATATGGACGGTGACGAAAGTATTTTGAATGTATTTCGATCGCGATCTTGTAACGTTGAATATAATTTCAGTTATTACGTTATATTATCTGGCTTACTCAGAATGTGCACAGATCTTCGGCAAAACTTTTTTTCACATCAGTAAGCCAATATGAATAAAGAATGAGGAAGAGAATTCACACCCAATTGGACAGGACTATGATGGTTTCCAGAAAGTCCATAGTTGTAAGGAGAGCCTTGGAAATAAAGAATGCGGAGTCCGGACATCTACTTTTGACAATAAATTTCGAACAATCTCCCTAGTAAAATCACCGAAAATTTCCTCAACCATTTAAAGGTGTTTCTGAACCAAATTAGTAATCGTGAAAACGTTTGAAAATGTTTTCAGTATGAACTAAATCACCAATTGTTTGAATCTAAAATCAGCCATTATTTTCCAAACATAGGTTCTGGCGTACCCATCATTATGGTCTTTATTTTCTTTTTTCGTTTTAGTTTCATGTTCTTTCTTGTACTTTACTAGCCTCTGTTTGCATATTACTTAACGTCCTTGTTCCTTTTTTGTATTTTCTATTCTTTACGTTTCATCTTTTTCTCGTGTTTTCAATTATTATATAACGAACACTGTTAAAATGAGTGACTGATGGAAAGTCACAAATTCACTTTTAGTAAAAAGAAGTTGGCTAAACCAGTTGATTTCCTGAAAAAGAGAGATCTTCTTCCTGATGACACTTCAAGCAAAGCCGACGCGTACAAGGTTTCGTCCATGATTTGGTGCTGTGCGGTCGCTCACAATGTCGCTTGGTTTTATTTACTCCTCCCCAGGAGTTAGGCACAAGGCCAGTTTTATCTTACTCTCACAAGTAAGATGTGACCCAAGATCGGGTCGAGAAAGTGGGG
Organism: Sepiola atlantica; assembly: GCA_963556195.1. Lineage (NCBI taxonomy): Eukaryota > Metazoa > Mollusca > Cephalopoda > Sepiida > Sepiolidae > Sepiola > Sepiola atlantica. The sequence goes on from OY744515.1 coordinate 130,693,334, forward strand.
TTTGAAAAGCCAGCGCTCGAGAGGTGAGCACTCTGGCCATTTAAAAATTGCCTGGGCAGCCCCGTCGGCATTCCCCGGTAGGGGCGCCTCAGACAGTAAGCAATAAACTTACTCCTCCCCAAAGAGGGGAGGCAAAGCCTGGGAGGGTGGACCTCCTAGAACTGCACAGGACAGGCGTGCAGTATCCATCGGAACAGATACTACACTTTGATCTTAGCCAAAAGGCCGAGACATCGCTTGGTTTTATTTACTCCTCCCCAGGAGTTAGGCACACGGCCAGTTTTATCTTACTCCCACAAGTAAGATGTGACCCAAGATCGGGTCGAGAAAGTGGGGTTAGAACAGCCAGCGCTCGAGAGGTGAGCACTCTGGCCATTTAAAAATTGCCTGGGTAGCCCCGTCGGCATTCCCCGGTAGGGGCGCCCCAGACAGTAAGCAATAAACTTACTCCTCCCCAAAGAGGAGAGGCAAAGCCTGGGAGGGTGGACCTCCTAGAACTGCACAGGACAGGCGTGCAGTATCCATCGGAACAGATACTACACTTTGATCTTAGCCAAAAGGCCGAGACATCGCTTGGTTTTATTTACTCCTCCCCAGGAGTTAGGCACAAGGCCAGTTTTATCTTACTCCCACAAGTAAGATGTGACCCAAGATTGGGTCCAGAAAGTGGGGTTTGAAAAGCCAGCGCTCGAGAGGTGAGCACTCTGGCCATTTAAAAATTGCCTGGGCAGCCCCGTCGGCATTCCCCGGTAGGGGCGCCTCAGACAGTAAGCAATAAACTTACTCCTCCCCAAAGAGGGGAGGCAAAGCCTGGGAGGGTGGACCTCCTAGAACTGCACAGGACAGGCGTGCAGTATCCATCGGAACAGATACTACACTTTGATCTTAGCCAAAAGGCCGAGACATCGCTTGGTTTTATTTACTCCTCCCCAGGAGTTAGGCACAAGGCCAGTTTTATCTTACTCCCACAAGTAAGATGTGACCCAAGATCGGGTCGAGAAAGTGGGGTTAGAAAAGCCAGCGCTCGAGAGGTGAGCACTCTGGCCATTTAAAAATTGCCTGGGTAGCCCCGTCGGCATTCCCCGGTAGGGGCGCCCCAGACAGTAAGCAATAAACTTACTCCTCCCCAAAGAGGAGAGGCAAAGCCTGGGAGGGTGGACCTCCTAGAACTGCACAGGACAGGCGTGCAGTATCCATCGGAACAGATACTACACTTTGATCTTAGCCAAAAGGCCGAGACATCGCTTGGTTTTATTTACTCCTCCCCAGGAGTTAGGCACAAGGCCAGTTTTATCTTACTCCCACAAGTAAGATGTGACCCAAGATTGGGTCGAGAAAGTGGGGTTTGAAAAGCCAGCGCTCGAGAGGTGAGCACTCTTGCCATTTAAAAATTGCCTGGGCAGCCCCGTCGGCATTCCCCGGTAGGGGCGCCTCAGACAGTAAGCAATAAACTTACTCCTCCCCAAAGAGGGCAGGCAAAGCCTGGGAGGGTGGACCTCCTAGAACTGCACAGGACAGGCGTGCAGTATCCATCGGAACAGATACTACACTTTGATCTTAGCCAAAAGGCCGAGACATCGCTTGGTTTTATTTACTCCTCCTCAGGAGTTAGGCACAAGGCCAGTTTTATCTTACTCCCACATGTAAGATGTGACCCAAGATCGGGTCAGGAAAGTGGGGTTAGAAAAGCCAGCGCCCGAGAGGTGAGCACTCTGGCCATTTAAAAATTGCCTGGGCAGCCCCGTCGGCATTCCCCGGTAGGGGCGCCTCAGACAGTAAGCAATAAACTTACTCCTCCCCAAAGAGGGGAGGCAAAGCCTGGGAGGGTGGACCTCCTAGAACTGCACAGGACAGGCGTGCAGTATCCATCGGAACAGATACTACACTTTGATCTTAGCCAAAAGGCCGAGACATCGCTTGGTGAAAAGCTATACAAGTTATTAATTGGTCTATCTTCCTATCCGGCTGACCCATTTCTCTCTAGAGCGATAGTCGACATGTTAAATATTTTTCATCTCATTCATTCTGGTTAGAGGAATCAGCCAATTAATCTGCATTAATGGACCTTCTTATAAACTGATATGAGTGTTCGAATGATTTTGTCTAGAGACTATCAAGAACCGTGGTTCCCGACAACGCCGTCCGTATGATTATGCAAACCTCCGTAAGCGAATACTTAACCCAATGACTTCATTCTTTAGCCCTTTTATTTCGTTTTCAATCAGTTATGTTTTCTTTTGTTTTTTTGTCCTGTTCAAAAGCATCACGTCAACGAGATCTTAGCGACCATTCTGCTTTCCTCTTCTATTTAACTTGCTGCTAGTCGCTTCAGCTATTTTTAATTGACAAGGACATGTTTAATTACTTCAGACTAACATGAGTCGTGGAAATTCAACTTTTTTATTCTTCATCTTTTTGTATATTACTGTTGTGCTTTAAAATATTGTCATTTTATAAGCGTCCGGAGCAGACACAACCCCCACGATAGTATTGTACCACCTTTGTTCGAACTGAAATATACTTATCTAAGTACTCTAATTAATGTAGTTTAAGTATATATCCGGTTGTGAGGATTTATCTCCAATCCTCTTGTAAGTGTTTCTGATATATTTCCATTCTATGAACGGCGCGAATGTAGACCGCACGGTGTTATTGTACAATCTTTAGGCAGAACCGATACTACACTGTGATCCTAGCCAGAAAACTTAGAACGTTTATTTTAGTTTGACTTTCACTTTCGATAAAAAAGCGACATCAGATGAAATTTAACAAAATATTTTACCGCATTGCATCGGGCGATCTTATCTTTCAAAAAAGATGGAGGTTTATAAATCTGTACGAACATGAACTTTCCTTAGCGTATTTTTATATAGATAATAATGCAGTATTCCTTTCTCCAAAATCTAACCGCTTATATATCTTCAGATATTCTCTTTTATTTTTGAGTCATCGTCTTGTTTTCATTAATTTACTGTTTCTTTGATTGATTTATTCGGCGGTTCTCCTTGTACTTTCATTCTTTCATATTCTAAACACTTTTCTTATTTTTACTGTTTTATTTGTTTCTAGTCGGGCTTATTATTCAACTGCTGTTGATTTCTCTTTTTGTTATAAGCCCTTCTTTATACACCTTGCTTAAACAAGAGTAACAACATTACTTCTCAACGATCATAGTGTATATCCTTACTCGCCTCGTTTCGTTAGCAACACTATTATTCAAACATTGTAATTGGACTTCGTTATAGAGTGGATCATTAACTTTTTTCTCCAATTTCTATTGATTTCATTGAGTTTTTTTCATTGATTGTCTTTGCATTTGTTTACTAAAGACAGTTGTTTTTATTGTTGTATATATAATAAATATAGTTTGGCGTTTAACCGATTGTTATTTACACTACACTTTCTTTTTTTTATCAAAGCTAGTATTTGTTCCAGTTCAGCCACATACTTTCTAACCGACTACAACATGGTCATCACCAAGTGTAATGTAAACAAATAATTGTTGACCCGTCCTCTTGGATAATTAATTCATCTTTATTACCAATTATGAATTAAGATGTGCACTAACTTACATCCAAATCATTCTTCTTATATGTTCTTTCTACCGTTTTTTTAATGCATACTTATTTGATTCTTTCTTAAGCAGAAAGACTGACTTTTCTCGGGATGTACAGACCAACAAAGTATGTTTTTTTTACATCCAGCGAAAACACCGTACATTCTTTTTTTTATTCTTATTATTGAAATGTTATGATTTTCTATTTTCGTGTGAGCGCAAATGATGACTTAGCATTGATTAAGTGGGAGACGGTGTAATTTATTGACATATGTTTCGGTAAATTTGTAGTTTTACAACAACAACAACCAAGGAACACCCAGCGTTTTCCCACAATCAAAGACGGCTCCTCTTGTCTAATGGCCAACAGCCGGATCTCCTTAGGAACATTTCTAGTTTCATTGTTTTCAATTACTATCATTTTTATGTTAACAGTTTTATAAAGTAAATGTAAATGCTGTATTTTTATTTCATGGCTTTATAGCGAACACGCAGCCTTCACAATTATATATAAAAAAAATTGATCAAAACAAAATATGCATGCCTGTACAAGCAAGTAGATTTATGGCTATTAAGCTACACAAAGGCGTTCGCAAATCATTACCGCAGGGAATCATTAAGCACTACATTCCCTTAGCTTGCGGATTACCTACAAGTTGAAACGCTGACTCTTAGTGTAGCGTTATTGTCATACATAGGAAAGTGAGATTGTAATATTAATTTTGGTGCGACAAATGACTACAACTTGATATTATATAAGATATATTCTGTGTATATATATATATATATATATATATATATATATATATATATATATATATATATATATATATATACACGCACCCGAATATATATACATATATGTTTATTTTTTTCGGGTGCGTATATATATATATATATATATATATATATATATATATATATATATATATATATATACATACATACGCACCCGAAAAAAATAAACATATACTAATGAAAGTAATCTACTCGTGAACGTATGCATCGATTACCCGAGAGAGATAATAATACATTTAGACTAAACATGTGTTAACAAACGGAAGGCAGCATTGATTGGTTTCAGAAAACGAATAGGTTGTGGGAGATTTAAAAAAATGAAAGAATGAACAGTAAAAAAAACTTTAAAAAACACGATGCTAGAATATTAATCCATGGTTTAAACCTGGTGAGTTAACTCAGGAATTGAACATGAACGTTTCTCTGTAGCTTACTATTATATGTGTATTCTTATAATACATTTAAACTCTACTCGTGTATTGGGCATCGTTTAAGTATATACTGAACACAAAAAAAACAATAGGCCATATATTATTATATGACGATAAGATATTTATTTACATCATAATCAGGGGTTAGACAACAGACCAGGTGGGTTTATTTAAAAGCATGTACGCTAGATAAAGTTCACTCCGGCCTATAAAACATGTTTGACAGTTTCCTCAGTATTCACAGTATTCTTATAGAGAACGCACCGCGTTTTCGTGACTCCGCGTCGTCGACGTTCGGTCGGATTTTGCAAGCGCTCGATCGTTGATGAAACTATTAACTAATCAGATTGCAGCAGGCATTAGGTAACAAGGTTTCAAGCAAACAGACGATTACTTTTGGAAGAAATGAATTTCTACGATCTGCAGCGGTTAAAAAAATGAATTTCTACGATCTGTGTCATCGCGTTGAATCTCTCGAATGCCTGATTGAGTTCTGTCAGCAACGGCCACTTCTAGCAGAATACTAACTCTCACCCTAACCCTAATCCTTACCCTACAGCCTAACCCTAACCCCAACCCAGTAAATGTTAAAACAAAAAGATTGAAAAAAAAGAAGAAATTTGTTAAAAACAGTGATTTTGTTGTTTCTTATATAAAAATAAGAGCATTTTTTGAAAATTTCAGTGCAAAAAAACAGACAATTTATTAAAAGTATTTGATTAACAATACTTCCTTTGACAAAAGAAATAACATAAACATGTAATTAATAACGGTGTTTTAGCTATGGTTTGTTTGTTCTTTATTTTTATACATGTTTTTTACTTTAATTTACTCGGTCTGAATTTATCGTCTGCCAGTCTTCAATTTATCGTTTGGCGGTTTTCGCCTCGTCAATTCTGATGCGCAACCGAGCCATACCCGAACGTTGAAAACTCGAAGTCACGGAAACGCGGTGCATTCTCTATAAGATTACCATATTCACTCAGGCTATTAGAAATAAACTAACTTGTTCTCAATGAGATCAGGTAAAGTCTAAGAGGTTGGCCCTTCTAGGATTAACAGAAACACACCTCGGCTAAACAGCAACAATCCACTGCCGGACTGGTTGGCAAAGACGTATCCTCGACTGCTATAATAATATAGAGAAAATAGTAAGAATATATATATATATATATATATATATATATATATATATATATATATATATATATATATATTATATATAAACTATGTTATTTAAATACAATGCATTACAGTATCCTTTACAAACAATAGTATGTATAGTATTTAAATAAAATAATTTATATTAGCTTTTGTATGACCTACAGTCAAGCCGGTTATATATATATATATATATATATATATATATATATATATATATATATATATATATATATATATATATATATATATATTCATGAAGACACATATATATATATATATTTATGAAGACATATATATATATATATATATATATATATAAATATACAAATATTATATATATATATATATATATACATATATGTGTGTATATATAGAGAGACATTTTTAGAAATATATATATATATATATATATATATATATAGAGAGAGAGAGAGAGATATATATGTATGTATATCGACATATATATACATATATATGTATATATATATATATATATATATATATATATATATATATATATGATAAGTCAATGAGAAATAATTAGACCTGCAAATGGAAGCAAATAAATATATTCAGTTGTTCAGAACAAGGAGCATTTAGTGAATAAAGATATTTGTTTTTCTTCTCTTTCCTTCCTTAAGCCAGGCTTTTCAAAGATTAAAATCTTATCATCAAAGGAGGTTAATGATTGATAATTGACAGATTAGGACAGTCGATATTCGAAATTTGAAAAAGTTTTTAAGTTCAAACGGGTATGTTCTAATGTAAATGAAAGGCGCCATACCGGAACTCCAAGTAGTATGAGGTTCAGATATATTGGTAAATCCAGAAAAATCTGTGTAGAAATCCAACGACGATGTCTCCACCCAAGTCTGTAGTCCTTGGAGGGAGGATCAGATGAAATTGGCCATGTTGAGAAAAACGCAATTCTTTCTGAATCCGTTTAATAGAAAACAGGATAACATGATTTCATGATAGAACTTTCTGGATCTCTGGGTTGCCTTGACTAATGATGCTGAAATTCTACAAACTTATGGAACCTATCAAATAAAAATTTTGTGCAAAGTTTTAACTAATCTTGTTCATTGGTTTTTTGAGTTATGATTGATTAAAGAAATGAGTTTTCTAGCATAGGACATTCTTGAAGTCTATTAAGGGATAGAGCGCTCTCGCGCCTCCCTTGATAACAAATATAGGTATCTTCTACTCACTCGTACAAATTCCGATTTCGCTTATTTACATATTTATTTATTTGCCAATTTTTAATGAATATATATTTTGTAAGATACCTTTATACTTTGTATTTTCAATGTTTCTTCTACGTACGCAGTCGGTTTATCGATAGTACTATTATTATAATTATAAATAAAATAAAAGAACGAACTTTTGATTAAAAAATGATATCGTTTAAAAACTTATTTAGAATGTCATTTTCAAGGGAGATAATTTTTTTCCGGCTTTACTAAAGTGTCAAATATCGCTGCGATGTCGAACAGATACTACATTTTGATCTTAGCCAAAAGTTCACGAAACCATCCAAAGGAGGGGTTATTGCCTGAGAGGATGATATCATGACAACATAATAAATTGTACACTCCCACCCCCACACACAACACTGGTTATCCTGAGGAAATAGTATCGTGAGGAACGAATGTATACTGTACGGTCTTCCCCCTAAATAAGAGGTGATGTCTGGGAAGAATGTATCATGACGAATGAAATATACTACAAAGTATTAAATAATCATTAACCGTTTTAATGTCAATATAGTTAGAAATAGGCGGAAAACAACGTTTGCCTTTATTTATTTAGATAACATTAAAAACCATGGCAAGTTCCATTGTCCACGTGAAACGCGTACATGAAAATTTGCTGGAAAAAATATCGTCGCCATCTTTATAAACAAAGATGAATATGCTGGCTAAGGAATAACGATAACTCTCATAATTTTCTAGTTAAAAATACATGTTTATCATAAACTTGAGTTATCGTTCTTCCTTGGCTAGTATGATGGTTTACGAACATATACTACACTGATCCCTTCCCCTGACAGACGATTATATCATGATGAACGAACACGAATTCACTTTACCCAAAAAGGAGAACCTACTTCTTGCGTTGACGGTCATATGAGAACAGAACCGATACTACACTACCCCAACCCCCTTAAAATATATTCTGACAAAATACAGTCTTTGGGATTTTTGCTCTTGAAAGATTCCCCCCACACACCTTAAAAATACGGAGGAAGTAATTCCTGGGAGGACAGTCATATGATAACAGAACCGATACTACACTACACCGCCCATTAATACAGATTCTAATTTAATCAATTGTTTCTAAAATTTAAAAATGCCTAGTCACAAAAAAATTTGATTTCCTCGCCTTTTGACTAAGATCAAAGTGTCGTATCTGTTCGACATCTCAGCGATATTTGACACTTTACTAAAAACTTAGGTAAATTATCTTCATTGAACATTAACTTCTAAATACGTTTTTAAACGCTATCATTTTTTAAATAAAATCTTCATATCTAATTTTATTTATCATTATAATAATAGTACTATAGATAAAACGATTTCGTATGTAAATGAAACTTTGACAATACAAAGTACAAAGGTGTATTTCACAATATTAATTCATTAAAAACTAAAAAAAAAATATGCAAAACAGCAAAATCGAGATTTGTTGGAGTGAGTAGGAGATGCTTATAAAACGGGTATTTCAATATATTCTTAAATCAGAATTAAATAATCATAACGTATTTTTATGTAAATGTAGTTAGGATAGAAGAAAAATCTTTCGTATTTATTCATTTAGATACACATACATATATATATATAATATATATATATATATATATATATATATATATATATATATGTATAAATATATTTATATAAAAGTATTTCTACATACACATATTTTTTTTATTCATTATGTTCTTCATTTTATATTTTTGTTTTTTATCATTCTTCCACATTTTAAATAATTATGTTATTTTTCAATAATTCGATTTCATTTTTCTTGAACATTTTTCTCGCTCAAATTTTACGTGACAATTTAATTCTTTCATTCATTTTAACCTTTTACCAATGTATTATCCGTTTTTCTGTTCATTTTCATAACTTCATTCCTCTTCTGCTTCCAACCACGAATATTTCCTGCTTTTTTTTCTTGTGTAAAATGCAGAAATTACTGATTGGCCGAAGTGATAACGTCAGATACTATAAAACAGCCATTATGAGTTCAAATCGTTTCAAATGTGTTTTTTTTTTGATCGCATAAATATTATACAGAAAATGTATGAACTCGCCAGCACACACCTATAATATAACAATGTTAAATCATTAGAGCATATACAATGTATCGTTATAAAAATGTATTGTTTTTCGCAATAGTATAATAAAAATGAAAATAGAATAGTGTAAGAACAATTAAATTTAATACCAAATACTCTACTCTAGACATTTACAGTAAAAAGTTTAACTTAAAATAAACCAATTTTTGATTTACATACTGTGGTCACTTGCGTATAAATACAATTGCGTAGAGATAAAGCGTAGTATCTGTTCTGATAGGGCACGTACTTTTTTCTATATGACAATAATGTGCATTCTTCTGTAAGCCTTTCACCCACCCACCAACATAAATTACTTTTATGTACGTATAAAATTAATAAATAAATAGAAAGTATATATATATATATATATATATATATATATATATATATATATATATATATCGTGTGTAGTATTAAGAGAAAAGTGTGGTATCTAGTCTCTATATAATCAGTGAAGAAGAACTCATTCTAGACTGCGCCATTTTTTAACTATTTTTGTCACAATCTACATGACCATTATAAACTGACCTTGTGTCTAACGCTGCCCCCGTAGAAAGGCAACTAAATAAGCAGTATTGAAAAATATAAGTGCCCTTAATTTCCCTCGCCGTTTCTAACAAAACATCGTTTGCAATAAGCATGGTGTGAAAGCATTTAATCACAGAAATGTGTTTATTTTCCGAAAAAACGCAATCCGAAACCACCTCTAAAACAGAAGGACACAACACTACGCCTCGCCGATCATGAAGTACACCCCCTCCACCCTCTTTCCCGTCCTTCGTTTCTTTTGCCACCAGTTGCTTCCATTCGGAGGCACACCGGCGACTGCGCTAGTTTCAAAGCAATAATGTTGATGCGGCTGCTACATTTCTGTAAAGCAGACTCAGGTAGCGCCCAA
>OY744515.1:130708523-130781023 GCA_963556195.1 Sepiola atlantica
GCGCAATATCATAGATAGAGCGAGTGTATTTATTTGGCGTTGCCAGGGAGTAATTAATATGATAGATAAAGCAATTCTATATAGGGCAGGTGTTTTTTAGCCGCCGGCTTACCCGGTAAAAAGATTTTCAGGGTATTTTGTTATATGATTCTATAACAGAAAATCTACTGTGCGTTACTCGGGGCTCAGTGTTCAATATCCTAGATAGAACAGATGTGTGTAATAATACAGTAGTAAACTTTCAATTTTGTATATGTTTGATTAGAAGGGGGAAACAAGAAAATCAGCTTTGTCCTGGAATTCACTAAAAGAAAAGGTTTCATTATAATATGAAGGGTTACAGGACATCAAGAAACTAAGCGAATCCCAGAAACATATTAAAACAAATATAGAGTTTATTATATTTTGAGGAAGTGGGCGGGGGAGTAACTTGGTGTGGCTCCGGAGAAATAACTGTAAAACTGAATGTCAAGGTGAATGATTTACATTTATTTTCAATAAATTAAAACGAGAAAGACACATTGGATGGACGGAAATGCATTCCATTTACTGTTTGGAATAAATCGAAAACCATAATTAACGATAAAAAGATTGTGCTTATTTCCCTTGTTTTAACACTTGATGATTATATAAATATTGTAAAGTGTCCAATGTTAATTTCATCATTTAATGTTTAGTATTTTAATGCGCTAACAATAATATCCAGCATCCATTTCATCACGATATGGTCTAAGACGAAGATGTATCGTTATATTTTCTCCCCCCCCCCCTCTCTCTCTCTCTCTCTCTTTCTCTCTATCTATCTATCTATCTCTCTCACACTCTCTCTCTCTCTCTCTCTCTCTCTCTCTATATATATATATATATATATATATATATTTATATATATATATATATATATATATATATGTGTGTATGTGTGTGGGTGTGTGTGTGTATGTGTGTGTGTGTGTTTGATACTCTAACTATTAACCAAAGTGATCAATAAAACGCATTTCAATGCAGAAACTTTCTGCGAAACCGACCATCCTTTAGTGAAAGGAATAAGTAAGCACTATGTCTGCTATGATTCATTTAAATTTCATCCAATGTCTTGGCTCCTGTCGAAATATCATATGACAGATTGTTCGTGAGATGCTGTTTAATACACAGTACAGATAATGCTCGCCTTATATACGCGTTCCTTTCACGCATATCAGATGATACAGAATGAACGAATGCGATCGTTTCAAGTTAGGGACGACCACATTTTCGATCTTAAATAAACCATCAAATAATTGCATTTGAATTTACTAATTAAAAAAAATAACTAACGTACAAAATTATGATATCGCGAGCCGATGCTACTTACTAATTGTTGTGAAGTTGTCCAACAGTAAATAATAAATAAAAGAAGTCAAGTCGAGGGTTGGTTTAACAAGTGTATTAACAAAGTAAGAAAGTGACTAGCACTTGACTAGACAGTTACAAGAATGTGCTTTGTCTTCTCTGTGTCTCTGGTGACTCGCACTATTTATAGTGACAACCGGTGTTGTTTCTCCTGTGTAAGAACGGCCGGTGTTACACCCCCCCCTTGAAAATATCCCCTCTGGGATTAATAACGTTTTTTTTTTACTTCAGCTTCCGCTTGAATGGCTGCTATCACCATAACTTCCAATGGTTCTGTCTGCTTAGGTATCAACCTTGATAACCTGTCTGCATGACCAAATTTCTACGAATGTAAGCAGTCTACTGGATACCCCGAGATGGATATTTGAAAAGTACTCTTGTGATCTCCTAAGTTTAATTTAGTCGACATATTTCCCGATTCGGTCTTATAAGGCCGGATCAAAATAAGACAACAAAGAGGTAGTGAACAAGGGTAAATAAATGTAAAGAAAGGACAGTCGTAATGTATTTCCAAAGACTGTGTCTGGATCGGACATAACGACGCTTTTTGTTACCCCCACTTTTATAATGTCGGAAAGAGGGCATTTACTTAAAATAACGTGGCAAAATGTATTTGACAAGTGAAAAGATTATTCATGAGGACGCATCAATAATAATTTATTTACATTAGTCTTGAAAATGGCAATCTTATAGTCGGCCGGGAAGCTGCCCCATGGTACTGTGTTCTACAGACCGGCAGTTCTAGTAAATACACTTTTCTCATGAAAGTTTCGCTTAGTTGTAGGCACACAGAGGGAGAACATGAATTTATTGGCAGTGGTTGTAACTAGATGTGTTCCTGTTGTTAATATCTTACAGTATGGGGACTATATTAAAACTTAGTCGATCACCTGCTATGAAAATAACGATAGAGTGGAGCAAGACTATCAACGTCTGTTTTGTGAGAAACAAACTGTAGTTTCGAAAATAGGACATTGCTTACTACATTTCAAAGTCAGTGTTATACTCTGTAAAGCTATGAAAGGGTTCTCTCGGCAGCACTTTCCCAGATGTGGCAATACTACTCTATTTTAAGGCGTATTTGGCTCTTATACATATAGAGAATTGCCTCAGAATTTCGGAGCAATAGAATGATCCAACAATTTTCAAGCAACTGTGACAATGGAGTTGATCTAAGTCTTTTATTTGAGGTATAAACTGAAGAATTGCACCAGAAGCTTTTAAAAGAAGGACGTTGTCTCAAAGTGAGATCCATTAGTTACTATTGGGGTAAAGTGAGGATAAGAGCTTTAGTGGTTTAAAGAGAGAAGCTTTTTGACATATTAAACGTAACCAGCCACCTTTACCTCATTAGATGACCGGTCCAGTTCAGAAGAGAGCTCATGGGAAAAATACTGATTATTAGTGCTCTTCAAAGTGTTGCTATAAATGGTTGTATCATCTGCATAAATGTCTTCAACTAATCTTAGAATGTGATTTGGGTGATCATTGATGAAAATCAGAAAGAGAGTTGGGCCCGGAATCAATCCCTGAGAAATGCCTGCATTTATATGTATTAGCTTCAGAGCTCTGCCCATCAACGACAACTTTTCTGACCCTATCAGAGTGAAAGGGGGTTATTGTTTAGAGAGCATTTCTAGATATTACATAACTGTAAACTATTTATAGTATACACTTTGATATGTCGAGAGCTATTTCTAAAACCCTAACAGCATAAAACAAATACATTTAAAACTAATTCTTTTTAAAAATTGTATGTGTATACATTATTTTTCACAAAATTGTTTAATTGAATTTTTAAAGAATTTTTCCAGAATCTTGTGAATCAACTGGTTTCTTTTAAGGATTACCTAAGAAATTTATGCAAAGTTTTTTTTTACACAAGTAAAACAAATCATAATCGTATTTTAATGTTATTATGATCTATAAATTGTTAGTTTTACTAACTATGTTAAAAACTATGAATATTCGTCATTTCATCATTAATCAGCATTAATCGAAAATTAATTTAAATCTATATTTAATAATCAGTTTTGAATCGGAAAAAATGCTCAACTCTTTCCGATTCAGATAGCTTAAAAACGTCGGAGTTTAAATTGTATTTTTATGGCATTATTATCAATAGATTTTAGTTTTTGTGGTACTTTGAAAATTATATATATATATATATATCTTTATCATTCTATCATAAGTACCAACTATAGAAAACCCAGTTTAATTGTTGTTTTTTCAAGAATCGTTTCTTGACACGGAAATAAGCCTAAAATTATTCCGATTCCACTTCCCCCCAAAATTACGAGTTTTTCGATTCCCGATTCTGATTAGGATTAATCGGCTTAATACTAATATATATATATATGTATATATATATATATATATATATATATATATATATATATATATATATATATATATATATATATAGTCTAAAGAAGCTTTGAGTTATTTTAAACAAAAAGACAAATAAAAAGGAAAATGCAGTTTAAATTCCCACAGAAACTAACGAAATCCAAAATAGTGCAGACTTAACATTCGTTGGAAAATTCATAAATAAATAAAATATATAATAGTAAGTAAATAAAATAAAAAGGGGGATTAAGTATCTAACAGTGAAACAAAAACAGGAGACCTCAACGTAATCATCTAATACCAACACGGGGATCATCAATATATACGGACGTTTTTCATTATCGAATCAATACTATCAGAAAAACAGCCCAATTAATGATAAAACATAATTTTTGAAATACTGTATGTATAGAAAAGACCAAAGACACACTCCCCGTTATTTGTATCCGAAATTTGATTTCGATTTTAATAGCTGATGATACATTAATGCTCCTTGTAATACATTTGTAATTTTATTGTCTCATTTCTTTATATGTATCGTATATTTTCTTTTAACATCAACAGCACTTCAATTGAAGTTATTTAATACAAAAGGGTAAACTCCCAAAAACTTAAGTAAAATATTCAATTACATTTCCAGGCAGATAATTTACGTGAAAACTATTACTTTTTAAAATGATAATAGCTTTATATTAAATATATGTAATTGCATTTATACATTTTAAAATAATACTTACACCTATATGGTGGGTAGAAGGTTGTTAAAGATTTTTATACTCCTTTGCTTGTAGATATATATATATATATATATATATATATATATATATATATATATATATATATATATATATATATATATATAGTCTAAAGAAGCTTTGAGTTATTTTAAACAAAAAGACAAAAAAAAAAAGGAAAATGCAGTTTAAATTCCCAGAGAAACTAACGAAATCCAAAATAGTGTAGACTGAACATTTGTTGGAAAATTCATAAATAAATAATATATAATAGTAAGTAAATAAAATAAAAAGGGGGATTAAGTATCTAACAGTGAAACAAAAGCAGGAGACCTTAACGTAAACATCTAATATTAACACGGGGATCTTCAGCTGTTTACCATGTTACTGTTTCGGAGATTTAAAAACAGGACAGTTATATGCATGGCTCTCCAATGGTACAGATAAAACTACCATTTCCCCAATAATCAAGTGTCGAAATAATTCAGCTTAAAATGTTACTTATATATACATACATAAATAATAATAATAATAATAATAATAATAATATACTACCCTTAAGACTATATATATATATATATATATATATATATATATATATATTTATATATATATATATTTATATATATATATATATATATATATATATATATATATAAAGATCGATAAAGAGAGTGGTATATATAGAGAGAAACTTAAAATAGATAAACTGTAAATGAAGAGATAAATATACTAATATAATAGAAAAAAATTAGAATTGTAATCGTGAAGAAAAAAAATAATCTAATGTAAGTAAGTGAAAAATAACATGTGAACTTTTTATGATAAAATTTTAAAAAAAAAGACATAATTTATTAGTGGATAGGGGTGCATCTAAAAGAGATTAAGAGGGGCAAAGAAGGCATTCGGAAACTTCGTTTATTATGGAACTATTGATGGGAAATCAAATTTGCATAAGAATGGATTCTAGAATAATTGCTTTATGAAAGGGAATCGGTTCGAGCGATGCGAAATTCAATATGGACTGGTCAACGTAAAGCGAATACGGAATAGCAAACCTGAAAGCTAAATGAATGGGATATTGGTGTAAGACGATAAAGGATATGGGAGCTGAATGGGAGACTCTAGAATATGAATAAGAAGATGGAGAAAACGAAGAAAAACACAGAAGGGCACTAACAACAAAAGAAAAAAACAACAGCACAAACAAGATGAAGATGATTAAGAAAAAAAAAACTAGAACAAATACAAAAAGAAAAAAGAACAAGAGTAGAATATAGCAGAGGAATGTGTAGTAGGATTAAAGATATAAGAGCTTAAAGAAGAGACGTAGAAGAAGGAGAAAAAAAGAAGAAGGAGAAAAAGAAGAAGGTGACAGCATAAAGGAGACAAAGAAGATCAAGAACAAACATTAGAACAAGGGGTTCTATAAGCACTAGAGCAGAGAAATGGGATGATAAAGGCTATAGAAGAGTAATAGGTAGACGTATAATAATAATAATAATAATAATAATAATAATAATAACAACAATAATAATGATGATGATGATGATGATGATGCTGATGATGATGATGATGATGATGATGATGATGATGATGATGATGATGATGATGATGATGATGATGATGATGAGAAGGATATGAAAACAATAACAATAAGATGAAAAACAACAGCATCCAGAACAACAATACCAAAAAGATAAAGATGTTCAAGCATAAAAGATAGCACAAGAATTAAAAGAAAACATAGAGCAAAGAGGTAGAATGGGGATAGCATAGGAATGCGTATGACGCTAAAGAAGCTAAGAGAAAAGACGTAAAAGTAATACTACTAATAATGATGACATTTGGTCGTTAAAAAATAATGGGTTTTTTAAAACTATTTACCACAGAATTTGTATTTTCTCTCTGGTTACTTTTAACATATATTATAATTAACGTGTTCTCAATAATAATTTGTGATTATTTTATAAGATAAAAGAAAAGTATTTTTGAAGCATAGAAAACTAACAATGATGAACATTCCAAAATACGACTTTCGCCTACTTATGTCGCATGAGTTCAAACTTGGGCAAAATACCTCCGAAAGTCTACGAATATCAATAGAGCATAAGGAGATGAATCCACAAGCTATCAGACAGTACAAAGGTGGTTACAGAGATTCAGTAGTGGAGATAAAAGCCTTGGAGATGATAAAGATAGGTGCTCATGTAATCTTGAAAATGAACAATTGCGAACAACTGCATACGGTCAAGGAAATCACAACTATTACACCAACAAACCCAAAACAGGACTCGCACGAAAATACCAACACACCTAGAAACAGAAAAACACTCAATAACAAGTCGTAAAATGATCAGGAATACACACGTTCAAATAAGATATTATGAAATTGCAAAGATTAACATACGCTATTTTGAATATTGTGTGGCCAAAGGGTTAGCAGCAACTCTTTAGCCAGCAAAACTGGTACCATCCCTGGTTGGCGCTGGATGGCGACTAGGGGTCGCATCAGCCATCGGATGTTTTATGTTCAAACTCCTTTTCTATATATGTGCGTAACTCTATTATGTGCGTATATTCTGTAAAATTATTGAAGTATCTTTTAATCTTGCTCTATCAATGTTGGCTGATGTACACGTAGAGAAATCACATGTTTAAACATCGGTCATCAGTATGAACTTTAGGTGTGTATAGTGAGTAGCTCAATACTAGAATATTTGGCGGGTGTAGAGCAGTGGTGAGATCTGAGATCTTAAAAGTCCGCTTGATTGGAAAAATAATGCTCCAAGGAAACCGCTAGAGTTGGCCTTTTCCTAACCTATATGAAACTATTACAAATATACATAATATTTCGTGTTACTGATTAATAGATAAATGTAAAGCTTATTAAAGAGTTATTAAGTATAGCATTAAAATGTTTTCAGAGTCAGGAAAGCCGGAGAGGTTTTTTAAATATTGGAGTATTTATTGAAATCTACAACTGCTACTCTTTTCTATATATAATGTATGAATAGGACGTTGAAAAATAGTCTCATATGATTACAAGAGAGTAAATAGATACGGAAAATAGGTTAACAAAAATCAGAAATTGTTTTTGTGTAGGTGGCAAATGAAATCTCCAGATTTTACAGATAATAAAAAACGCTACCGCTGGAACCAAATTTTACTAGTTAGATTAAAAAACGCCACCACTATATCCAAATTTTACTAACTAGATCAAAAATCTCTGCCGCTAGATCCAAATTTTCCTAGCTAGATTAAAACACGCTACCGCTACATCCGAATTTTGATAGCTTGATTTAAAAACGCTACCGCTAGGTCCAACTTTTACTAGCTTGATTAGAAAACGCTACCGCTAGGTCCAAATTTTACTAGCTTGATTAGAAAACGCTACCCTAGATTCAAATGTTACTAGCTTGATTAGAAAACGCTACCGCTAGATCCACATTTTACTAGCTTGATTAGATAACGCTACCGCTAGATTCAAATTTTACTAGCTTGATTAGAAAACGCTACCGCTAGATCCAAATTTCACTAGCTTGATTAGAAAACGCTACCGCTAGATCCAAATTTCACTAGCTTGATTAGAAAACGCTACCGCTAGATCCAAATTTCACTAGCTTGATTAGAAAACGCTACCGCTAAGTTCAAATTTTACTAGCTTGATTAGAAAACGCTACCGCTAGATCCAAATTTCACTAGCTTGATTAGAAAACGCTACCGCTAGATCCAAATTTCACTAGCTTGATTAGAAAACGCTACCGCTAAGTTCAAATTTCACTAGCTTGATTAGAAAACGCTACCGCTAGATTCAAATTTTATTAGCTAGATTATAGAAAAACATCTCCAGATATAGCAGGAAAACTGCTAATTTGCAACACTTTAGTGTAGTCGCACTATCGTTTCTAATACTACCAAGTCAACTCTACTCCGTGTTGTCGTAACTGTCAGAGTACTTAGGTTTTAAATATAATGTGTCGCGAGAACGACACTGGACTTTATCGGACACTTTTGGCTCGCTGTACGTCCCCACTACCTCTACCCCACCGAAACCCATTTCGTCCGGTCATTTCTTCCTTTTGTTCTTGTCTATCTTAGTTTTATATTCTATCAACTAGAATAGCTTTTCCCAAACCGTCCTGTGTATAACACAACACGGCATTCCGTGAACTTCTTAGTAGTGTTGAGTTACTTCTTAATCACCACGATCTACGGGTCTACGCCCGGAGATAGTGGCACCTGTCAATACCCCATCTATGGGTTTAATATTGTTCGGAAAATATATCTAATATAATCTAATATGTCCCACTGTGTCTAGCAAGCTCCAGCTCATGTCCCATCTCCACAATGTGTCATACATATGCTTGTTTTGCAAGTACTGCAAGGGAATGTGCTCCAGTGAAATTGCTGCTTTACTGCACCTTTTGATGTAAATTCTTCGATCACCCTAACAATCAGCAAAACCACACCCCTTCACTGTCGAAGTCTCCAGATACCAGATGGATCTTTACGCTAATAGCTTATTTTCTTCGATCTGCTCGCCTTTAGACTTGCCACTATGTCCCTGTTGTCCTGGAGGTTCCAATATGTACAAATGTAAATGTAATGTGAATAAATAAATTGCTGCACCACCCACCACGTAAGATGCTCTTATGGATATTGCCCGACATTCATAGCAGTCTATTTAATCTTTAGTGGCAACGTGCCTTGTTTGAGGTGATTTAAAGTAACACATTTTGCTGTAAATACGCATGGAAAACAAATGAATGTACACACTTATCCAGTACAAAACTGTGCCCATCTCTATCACTCCATCAATCCCGCTATTTATCTGTTTATTTGCTTTTATTTCTCTCCTCCCCATTGCACGGTTTCGGCATGAAATGATCCAACGAAGGTTGACATGCCGCAAACTCTCAACACCTAACCAAGAAACTTTCAAGCATCCAGAATTGCGCACCAAACAATTCAATATGTTATTTTTATCCGTCCCCCTCATCCTTCGCGCGCTTTGTTCTTCTTTCTCTCATCTGCGATTGGCGCTTTTTACTGGGCTGAGTAAGAAACAGGATGCTGGGCATTGGTTAGGAAAATCAATGTGTGCATAATTAATTCTGATATTGATTATTGTCGGCAGATTAACATTTGAAAATATTCTATCAACAGGAACGAGTAAATTCGAGGAGGAGGGAGGGAGACATTCTGAAAAAAAAACACACACAAGAAAAACACGTTTAATGTAGTTTTTCAAAAGCCAGAGATAGAAAGAGAGATTGAGAAAAAGAAAAAAAGAAAGAGCTAGAGAGTAGGATTGAGAGAGTGATAGACAGAATGACAGATATATGAAGAAAGAGGGAGCGAGAGAAATAGATATATCGCATGTAAGAGACAGGGTAAATAGATAAAGAGAGAGAGAGAAAGAGAGAGAGAGACGGGGCGACAGATGAAAGAGCGTGTAAATAGATCTAGAAAAAGCGATAGGAATTAATAAATATCTGAAAGCAAGAGAGATGAAGAAGAAAAGAAAGGGAGGGAAGGATGATAAACAGAAATGGTAGAGGGTGTTACAGAACTAGTATGCGAACTTTAAGACGATAGAAAGAGAGTAGCAGTATAATGGATGGAGAGAGTGAGAGAGACAGACATCGAGGGATAAGGAAAGATCGATAGAAAGATAGAGAAACATTGGTTGCATGTCATATTGAACCAGATGAATAACGAAACAGTCAGTGAGATAAAGTGTATGAGAATGAGATACAAATGATAGAGCGTGAGAGATATATAGAGAGCAAAGAGAGAGAAAAAGTGGTCTCAAAAACAGGGTAAGCTGCGATCATCCTTTAGCTGGCAATCTTTATATCCATTATCCTCGAGTGTCATAGGGCCTAAATAAGAGGTTAACCCTGAGTAAAACTATTATATGAGAACAATACAAGTCCCAGGACAGGTAAATCAACTACCCGAACAAAATAGTATAGCCCCATTTGATGTCCCCTTACGAAGATTAATATCAATATATTATTATAAAAAAACTTACATCTAGAATCCTATGTTATATATATAACACATTAATGTTGTTCCAGAAAATCTCTAAAGTGTAAAGCTAACGCGTAAGAGGTTCTCAGATGAAATTGTAATTCAGAGAAGTTTGCTCAATTTGTGTCTAATTACGATGGAGAAAATTTAATGAAAACTCGATATATTTTAGTTTTAAATTGTATATTCTACTCATATTATGCCTCTTATAGCTCTATAAAAACACAACAGACATATTTATTAATTAAAGTCTAATAGATATTGTTCAAATTTCACAACTTAAAAAATACCCCCAGTTTCACAAAGGTATTTCACTCTTATTACACCCTATTTGAATAAAAGTAAAATAAAATAAATAGTAGTCGATATTTGGACCAATTTACTCTAGAATCTGTGTTCTAAAATTCGCAATGACCGGTGTATATATAAATATATACAAATAAAAACATACATACGATCAATTCTGTACGTGTGAACATGAAACGGAAAATACTTTACTCATATATATATATATATATATATATATATATATATATATATATATATATAAATATATAAATATTTGTTATTGTTTATTTGTTATTGTTAATATATATTATTATATATAATATTATATATATATAAACCACTTACACATATATATATATACATATATTTATTTATACATATATATATATTTATATATACATATATATATATATATATATATATATATATATATATATATATATATATATATATATATATACATATTTATATATATATATATATATATATATATATATATATATTTAACATATAATTTAATATTTATTTATAAATATTATTTTGAAGCCTTTTTTTAAATTAAAGTTGAGCATTGTTAGGAGATATTTAAAATAGACATTCATTTAGCTATAAAACAAGACTCCGAGTAAGCTCGTTGGGTTATCTAGTTAGTCTTGATGTTTACGTTTTTTTCGGCATAAAGATAACTTAAATTCTTAGTATCACGTGGTAATTTTCTATGGTTATGGGGATAAAGTTAAAGCGTGCGGAGTCAAAGTTGCTTCTGTAAACTGGGTTCGCGCCTTATGGTCGTCTGAAATTATAATTTCTCCATACTGATGAGAGTAAGAAGCTTGTAAACGACGTTGTCTGTAAGTAAAATGATTTAATATTTATTTAGAAATGTTATTATGAAGCTCCTTTAAGAAAATTAAAGTTGAGCACTGTTAAGAGATATTTAAAAGAGGCATTAATTTAGCTACAAAGCAGAACTCCAAGTAAGTTCGTTGAGTTATCTAGTTTGTCTAGATCTTTACGCTGTCATCGGCATAAATATAATTTAAATTCATCGTATCACGTTATAATTTCTTATTACCGTTAAGACAGAGTGAAAGTGTGAACTGGGTTCGCGCTTATGGCCTTTTGAGATAATCACTTCCCTTCACTGATGAGAGTACGAAGCTCAAAACGACTTCGTTTGTTGGTAAAATACAATTTAATTTGTTTTTATGTGTGTGTATATATATATATATATATATATATATATATATATATATATATATATATATATATATATGGGAAAAGAATGATGAAGGTAATCCGACGTAATGGGAAATGAAAACGGAAAAAGCAAAAAGGAAGTTTGTCTGTGTTCATCAACGTTTCGTCTTTATTTGTAAGACTTCTTCAGGATGATTATATAAAGAAAAATGTCATGCAAGTACGTGGACATATAGGGTTGACATGGTGGGTTGAAGAGAGAAATAGTAGCCACTACTGGAAAACAGTAGGGGCCGACGTCCGGACATGTTGAAGAAACTGAGTGAAAAAAGTGGAATAGTGGGGGTGAGCATGGATACTGTGGATGGTTGGGGTTAGCGGGAGTAATGGGGATAGCAGTGAGTGAAGGAGTTGAGGGGTAGGGAAAGAGGAGGGGTGGGGAAAGAGGAGGGGTGAGGAAAGAAGAGGGTGGAATGTTTGCATACCCCCCTACACACACACATCTTCATGACCCCTTACTTTCCTAGTCAAACATTCTACCCTCCTCTTTCCCCACCCCTCTACTCGGTTACTCGCTGCCATCTTACAAATAAAGAGAAAACGTTGATGAACACATAAAAAACTTCCTTTTTGGATTTTCCTTTTTCATTTCCGATATATATATATATATATATATATATATATATATATATATATATATATATATATATATATATATATATATATATATATGTATAAATATATATATATATTTATAAATACATATATATATATATATATATATATATTACATATATTATATATATAAATACATATATATATATATTATATATATATATTATATATTATATATATATATATAAATACATATATAAATATGAAATATTACATATATATATACATATATACATATATATATATATATAGTGTCTGTAGTTAAGCAGCATTCTTTCATTTAATCAAACATCATTAAACATTACAGTATTATGTGCTCGATTATACCTTTTTTATCTTGTCAATTCTCCGATGATTTTTTAGTGTTAAAATAAAAATAAACAAAGGTATTATCTATATATATATCACGAACGTTTTAGATGTTTCGTTGAGTCATCTTCAAGTTACAAAAACAAATGAACGAAAAAGCTAGAGAAATAAAAGAATTTCACAAAGCAGCTGAGAACGCGCACGCTAAGTTAGCTGAACGTAAATAATAAAATATCATTACTTGAATTTATTATCGACACCTCGAATCATAAGTTGAAGACTTCTACTCAAAACGAATTAACCAGCCTTAACTATGGTATCTTACATTACGAGATCGAATGACACTCGCTACAAAATAGCCATTGTAAACACCCACTAAACCGTGCAGAACTGATCACTCCAACCAAAAATAAAACAATTTATTGAATTAAAAAATAGAAAACACGCCATTATAAATAATGAATTTCGCAATTATATCGTTGATAAACAAATAAAATGAATCATTCGAAACTTAAACATACTATTGGTACATGGCAACTCAAACTATATAAACATTTGATCGAGGAATCCATCTTTTTTATCAAATAAAATATAAAACAGATAAAAGGCGTCGATAGAATATTATAAGAACTAGCAAAAATATGCCTTTATACTACGCTATCTTCCAAAGGTGACGATAATGCGGTAGAGGATGTATCATGGTCACATAACATATATTACACTACTCCCATAAAAGAGGAGATGTTGCCCAAAAGCATGATCCTATGAAAAATAATACACAAAAAAGGAGGAGGTAATATCTTTGAAGATTGTGTAATAACAACAGAACAGATACTACACTTCTAGAAATGGGAAGATAATAACTGGCAAGAGGTTATGATATTCACAGAGCCAATACTATGCAGTAAAAAAGCAAGGGGGAAGGTAATTCATGGGAATATGGTATCATGACGAATAAAAATATACCTCCTACAGAAGTCAGTAATACTTTATAAGATGGTCTTACTTCAACAAAACATATACTACACTATCTCCCTACCATTAAGAAAGAAGGAGTGACATACCAAGGGGAGTCTATCATTACAACAAACCATATACTACACTATTACCCTGAATTAAGCATTGTAAAACAGTACATTAGTCTCAGCTGTAGAAAACTAAATATAGCATTAATAGAAGAAATATTATAATGTCGGCTTAAGGCAGACATCTACCAACTCTCCATTAGATATTACTCATTTTGCTGTCCGGCCTTTAGATTAGGATCAATGTTTTGTATCTCCCTACATCTTAGACCGAGCTCACCTCTACTGTTGTCCTAAATCGAATGTTTATTTTCTTGTTGAGCTTGATTTCCTTCTCATTAAAGACCGACCTTGTGTCTTACTTGCCCTCGGACAGAGAGAAGTAAATAGGGACGTCTCACACCGTTCATCGGGTTACGTGACCTGGTTTGCCGCCGCTACCGCTTCAACCTCCTCACAGAACAAGTTCCTATCGCCTTCGCGTTCGTCCTATGACTATAAATTCATATGCATGAAATATACAAATGATATGACATTAATTGCATCAAGTAGGACGATTCTCTCTTAATTCCTATTGATTTTCACAGGAAGAATTCTCCAGAGAGTTGTAATGCGAGCCTATCTTCCTCCAGGGATTTTACAGTGGCAAACCATAGGGGCATGTAGATCTGTCAAGATGAAAGTTTTTGTAACTAAGTTGAATCGCTCTTGTCAGTCATTAGTGGATATACGATCGCCATATTTTTCTTGTTGTTCATAACACTTCGGTCAAAAGAATATGAACAACAAGTGAAAACATGTTACAAAAAAGGTGGTTTATAAGGTTTCATCTTAATAGAAAACTGATTGTACTTACTCGGTATTACTTTACTTACTCGGAGTTATTTTACTTACATTTTTAAAAACTTTTTTCTTGTTATCAAACTATACATTTGTACCAAATTAATATTAAATAATGTTTTTTTGATAATAGTTTGACAGTGTTATTTAAGTAGTACGGTGTCATCTCAGTATATTTAAAAAATATTTGTAATATATCAAGTTTTTGTAAAATGTTCAAAGTGAGGTCACCAAGTACGAACAACCACAGCGATAGTATGGTACGCACAGTTAGCTAGATAGATGGAGATAGATATAGATAGATTGAAAAGTAAGTAGATAGATACGAGAGATAGATAAAGAGATAGATATACAGAAATCTTATTATGCAGATAAATAAACATACAGGGTGTCGCAAAAAAATGTACTCACTCGTAGAATGACGAGAAAACTTTGCTTCATCGCTCCACACAATTTTGTGTGCAAACTCGACATCTTCTGCACATTTTGCCATTCTAAGAGTGAGTACATGGCAAAATGTGCAGAAGATGTCGAGTTTGCACACAAAATTGTGTGGAGCGATGAAGCAGTTTTCTCGTCATTCTACGGGTGAGTACATTTTTTTGAGACACCCTGTATATACCGAAAATTCATGAGTAGATAGGCAGATAGACATATGTATCACTAAACGAATACATATATATATATATATATATATATATATATATATATATATATATGCAGAGAGAGATATACACATGTGCATAGCTGAAGGGAGGGAGGGAGATATAAAATAAATGGATAGCCATATTGATATATAGATGTGTATACAACTAGCCACACAGAATGAGACACATACGGATAGATAGGTAGAGTAAGCGATGAACAACAATTATATAGCAATCTTACAATATAAATAGAGAGACACAGAAAGACTCGGCCATATAATTATGTAAGAGATGGAGACAGAAAATAGAAAGATATATACACACATATATATATATATTGATCAATATATATATATATATATATATATATATATATATATATATATATAAATACATTTTGAAAAACATCATAGATAACTATACAGATATATATATATATATATATATATATATATATATATATATATATATATATAAGAAAGATAGATAGATATAAATGAAGATAGAATCAGATAAATTGATGGATTTTTTTACTGATCCAAAATTACCGTCCAAAATTACCGTCCAAAATTACCGTCCAAAATTAAGGATCAAACATTAAATCTTCTGAGTCTAAACAAAATTATATATTAATTTTTGTGAAAATTTAACTGAACATACATATTATGTAGTTGGACTTCACTGAGATTTTCAGATGAATTAAACTAATATTTTTAAAGTTAACTACCATTTTACAGATTTCAAGTGTTTAAAATTAAGGAACAACACATCATTTGTAAATAAATCACACATTAAAACATGAAACAGATTTAATATTTGGTACTTCCACCTTTGTTTTCAATAACTGCTGTGCATCTACAACTACAGGATTTCACTTAATCTTGACATTGGGCCACCGTTTAATTGGCCCATTAATCTTGGATGTTTTCCGGATTTTTTGCTATAACATTCTGTCTTAGAGTCTTCCATAACTTTTCTATAGGGTTGATGTCCGGACTCTGAGCGGCCAGTTAATTACCTCTACTTCCTGATCAGCCAGATAATTCATGATCAGCATTGCCTTATTGCAGGGAGCATTACCGTGCATAAAAACAGGCTTTGCGATACCAGAATTGTGCAACACTTGCAACACATACTGTCCTAAAACATTCTTGTATACAGTGGCATTTACACTAGTATGTAAGCGTACAAGTGGTGATGTACCCTATCATTATATCATGCCGAAAACCATCACGCTACCTCCACAACATTTAACAGGTTTTTAGGATCCAAAATTTCTCTTTTTCTTCTTCTTACAAATTGTTTTCAATCACTGTAAAATACATTAAATTTCGATTCGTCACTGAAATAAACCTTTTTCCAATTTTCTTCTGACCATATAACAGGCTTTTTTGCGAACGCCAATCTAGCTGCTTTTTTACTCAGCGGCTTTTTTCGAGGAGATCTTGCAAAAATATCTATTTCGTTCAACCTTCTGGACAGAGTTTGTCGTGAAACATTCGTGACATCTTCCATTTGTTTACAAATTTTGCCAGCTCTACGAAAACAGTATTTTAACACTAGGCGTTGTAAAACTCTGTCCTCTTGTGCCGTTGTCTTTCTTGGTCTATCTTTGTGTTACTTAACCTTCCAGTTTCTTTATAGAGTTTGATAACTCAGCTTACAGTACTATTTGGACGTTTCACACGTTTTCCGATTTCTTCTATTGTCAACTTTTCCTTTCTTAATTTAACGATTAATCACTTAAATCAGTGTAATTTCTTTTTGACATGATTGATATTGCGTGACTTGCATTAGTGATGATAACTAAAGTTTAGAATATTTATTTTCATCTATTATACAAAAATAACTTTACTGTTTTAAACTTTAAACAATTATTTTTCCTTAATGCTCCTTAATTTTGGACAATTGAAACATGTAAAATGGTGGGTTACTTTAATAATATTATTTTAATTCATCTGAAAATATCAGTAAAAGTGCCACTGTATAATTTACATATATAGTGGGATTTGCATAAATATTAAAATATATTTTATTTGAGTTTAGGAAGATTTTATATTTGTTCCTTAATTTTTGACGGTACTGTATAGATACGTAGACAGACAGATATATATATATATATATATATATATATATATATATATATATATATATATATATAGATATATATATATATATACATATATATATATATATATATATATATATATATATATATATATATATATATATATATATATAGATAGATAGATAGATAGATAGATATATTGATGATATGATATTGAAAATAAGAGAAGATGAAAAGTAAATTAAAAGATCTGTCAAAAAGGTATCGAATGAGAATAGGATGAATGAAAGACGACTGAGAGTTGAATGCATAATTGAGAGAATATCAGGCTATTCATGATTTTAAAAGTATAAGTGAGAAAGATCAAAGAGATGTAGTGAACCACATGAAGAATATCGGGCTCATGGATTGATGTTTTTTTAGTCATGAGAATCAACTAAGGGGCAACACCGGATGGCACAGTTTAAAAGATGAAAACAACGGAAATTCCAGGAGAACCGATTCCATTTACAATAGAGAAAAGGGTACTGGAAAAGACATTCATCTGGAGATGTCTGATAAGAATGGAATTTTAGAAACATGAAAGAATAGTTACTCGGTAAAAGAGAATGGGTAAATCGTTAAAGGAGAATAGCCACATGAAAATGTATATACACACTTATGGTCATGTTTTTAATAGTATATATGGATGCCTCTCTCTCCCGCTCTCTCTTA
Organism: Sepiola atlantica; assembly: GCA_963556195.1. Taxonomy (NCBI): domain Eukaryota; kingdom Metazoa; phylum Mollusca; class Cephalopoda; order Sepiida; family Sepiolidae; genus Sepiola; species Sepiola atlantica. The sequence continues at coordinate 130,726,801 of OY744515.1, forward strand.
TTCATTTCTGCGTATATATATAGATACATATATATATAGTAGTAAGTTTTTGAAAGGCTGTGGGCAATGCAAGTTCCGGGTAAGATGCATGTTGTAAGGAATAAAAACAATAACAATAAATCGAATACGAAATATGACTTACTATTTATTTTTATTTTTTTCTAAAATCTTACATAACAGCAAGAGTGTTTTAGCTGTTCGTGTGATGTCCGGGTGATTAAAAATCACTATTTGATATTTCGGAAAAAGACTTCCCTTTGTCAAAAATAATTAAACCAGAAGAAACATGTTTTTTTCTCCGACTGTTTAGAGAATACTACAAAACAAAATGGCTGCCAGATGTAGACCGCAGCGAAAACGAAAACCGTCGCGCAGGGAATGTAAATTAAATTTTATTTAAAGGTTATGTTACATATATGATTTGGTGTTCAAAAATATTTGTGTAATGTTGGTCAAGTGTTTGGTGCTCGATAAACTGTTAGTTTTAATAATATATGTTTTTTTTTCATAATTTTTTTTTGTTTAGTTTATATTTGATTATTTACTTTTATTTCAGTGTGTTTTATCTTCATATTTTTATTTTTTTTATCTTTCTTTCGTATTTTAAGAATTTTAATATAAAATCAAGTAATTAATCTCTCATTTTAAATATTCTAGATCTATCAAACTTATCGATTATCATCTATTAAAGAAGTGTTACTAATTGTGAGTTTCGTCAAATTAGTTTATCGAATTAACTTGATATATTTAGTATGAGATAAAGGGGAATAACTCTTGATATTTTTTATTTTAGGTGGAAATCTGTATAACAATATTAGTATATATATATATAAAACATATATACACATACATGCATATATACATATGAATATATATATATATATAAATATATATATATATATATATATATATATATATATATTACAGACGATTGAAAAGTATACTTGCTTACATGTGATCCTGCTATCTTACTTCTTATTATAGTGCACACTTGATGACGTCGCTAAAAGCGAATAGAAATAAGAAATTGCGAATAACTGAAAAAGTATTGAGAGCAAGTGAGATACGGGAAAAAATATACGGTAAATTGGATCGGGGATTAGAGAACGAAAAAAGCTAACAAAAACGGATACTATTACCAATAAGGAAATATATATATATATATATATATATATATATATATATATATATATATATATATATATATATATATATATGAGAGAGAGAGAGAGAGAGAGAGAGAGAGAGAGAGAGAGATAGAGAGAGAGAGAAAGGAAGGGTGAGAGTAACCCAACGTAATGGGAAATGGAAAAGGAAAACAACAAAGGATGTATTTTTATATATATTCATCAACGTTTCGTCTTTGTTTGTAAGACTCCCTAGGATGATAATTTTAAGAAAAATGTCATGCAAGTACATCGAAATATTGGGTTGACATGATGGGTTGATGAGAAGAAGTAGTAGCCGTGGCTACTGGGAGCCCAGGACCAAGGTCCGGGCTAAAAGAAGTCAGTTTATGAATATATAAAAAAAAATATTTTCGTTTTTCCTTTTTAATTTGCCATATATATATATATATATATATATATATATATATATATATATATATATATATATATATAAAATGAAGTATAATAACGCGAAATTACATAATCATCGATGCAATAATTTATTTCAACTTTGTGGTGTGTTCGAGCTCCTGATCTAGACGATTACATTATTTCAATAATGTAATCGTCTGGATCGGATGATTAAGTAATTTCGTGTTATTATACTTCATCTTATTCTTTCACTGTTTATCACATTGAGCTCTCATAGCCGGATCTCCTCCTGGAATCATTCCACATAAATATATATATATATATATATATATATATATATATATATATATATATGAATAACATGGCTTTCAACATATATTACGAAACACCTATAATCCAGTATGAAAAACATCGATCACCTTCATTATTTTTTACTGAGATTTCGCTAACTATTAATATGTGACCCCTAGGTTACAGAAAGGCAAGAAGAGGAGAGGTTTAAGTAGCCATGTTTCGTATTAAACATCCATATATCCCCACACACATTTAGTGAAAAGTGAAGAGTCTCTCATGTGTATATCATGTACAGAAACATTTTACAGTAAAATATATTTCAATAGACTCTCAGGATTTACAACAAAGCCGAAGGCAATACTCTAACTCGAACAATCTAAAGGAGATATTTAAAGACACACATGTGACAAAACTCTTAGACTTCATCAAAGAAGTAGGACCGTTCAAAAGTGTAATCTCATTTTTTTAATTGTATTTATTTATTTATTTTAACTATATAAAATAATAGACCAATCTTGCATTAACTAACGCATTGATGTTTTTATGCAATAGAACAAACTAAACAAAATCAAACATGTCTGAAAATATCGGCTGTCTGACTTTAAATGCACCACACATTGATGCTATTGTTATTTTTACCTTTCCCTTTGCAAAATCAATGATATTATGCAAAGTAAAAAAAACAAAACAACAACAATGCTATTCTCCAAAATAATCCAACCAAACACCATGAATAAATATTTGAAACATAAACACTTTTACCAAAATTACCGGATTTGGCATTAAATAACCCGAAATGGTTGATATGCCGTAAAACAAAACAAGCAACCAACCAACCAACCAACCAACAAACCAACCAACAAACCAACTCTTACTGAAATGTTATTACTGTCGATTCTTTCTCTCTCTCTCTCTCTCTCTCTCTCTCTCTCTCTCTCTCTCTCTCTCTCTATCTATCTATCTATCTATCTATCTATCTATCTATCTATATATATATATATATATATATATTTATCTCTATTAGTGTTTTCTCTCTATCTCTCCCTCCCTATGTTTCTGTTTATTAACTGTCAAATGTAATACAACTCACAACATAACAGAAGACAAAAATAGTCAACCCATATCTTGAGATAAATTATAGAGAATGACAAAGAGTAACAGAGATCGGTAGATATTTCGAGCAGAAAGACTAATGTTATATATAGCATACTCCCATCAATGAAGAGGTAATGCCTGGGAAGATGGAATCATGATAAAAGAACATATGTTACACTACACTTAAAAGGATGATAGTTCAATAAAATTGAACATATACTACACTGACTCCTTGTCACCAGAAATGGAAGCGGTAAGGCCTTAGACAGTATCATCAAATCAGAACAAATATTACATAGCACCTAAGAAAAGATGACGTCATCACTTCTTGGGATGATAGTATCATATCTACAGTACACTGTAAAAGCACTACAATACATTAGTGTCAAACAGTATTACAAACTTACTTGAATATTAAACGATAGAAGAGGTTTATTTTCGGCTTCAGCTACAGATGTAAAAGTAGATTTTCGTTTTAAGGCATGCATACTCTAAATCTCTTCTAGTGGTCGATAATGTTACACTATTGAATATATTGGCAGTAAAAATTCGTTATTTACTAAAGTCTGTTTTTCTGACACCGCTTTAAAAAATCTCCTAATTTACCGGCAACAATCAAAGAAAAGGAATGTAAAATACATAAAACAACTCCCCGATCTCTTATGAAGGCGCATGTGTTGAAAAGCTTAAGATTAAAATAAACGAAACACATTTGCATTGTATTGTTTCTAAAGGCATTTTTTTTACATTTCAAATTTCGACAATATTTAAAAAAAAAGAATCAGATCAGTAAATATTTTTTGAAAACGGTTTCATCATTCGTTTCCGAACCAAAAACTGTCATATTTGACTACACTATTTTTTTTCAACTGGTGATCACTTAGTGCAACCATTTTAGCATTAATTCTTCCATTCATATCTTGACGGCTAGTTTGAATTGTGTTAGAAAATGAATGCTTGCAATTTGATTTGACTTCGATGCTATTTTTACCTGTTAGAAACGAGTTTTTGATATTAAGCATTCTTTGTTCCAATGTAAATCCACGTTTAGCAGCTGCCATATCAGGAAATCAATAAATATTAATAAAATGTCAGCATAAAATTAATCAATAAAAATCAATAATTTCAGCATGAAATTAACATCATTTAATCAATATTCAAAATTATTCAAGGTGGTCTTAAACATTTCTTGCACGCAAACATTTTCGAAATCTTGTAAATATAGGCGACGTATGTCTGAAAAGTAACGGGGATCATATCACAAAGAAATATATTCTAATTCCACATCTTTCTATGCTATGTTTCTATGGACCTATGAAAGAGTGCTGCTCGAATAGGATGTTCACGACTATAATGTGTATGAAACGTGACAAATATAACAAGAATAACAATCTGATCATCATAAATGATATTCCAAATATTCTGACATCATTTGTTGACATCTATGCAGTTGATCCAACTGCAAACACTATTGATGATCAACGTATTTCTGGTTCTCTCTTCGCCGACTTGAAGCATGTAATGTAATGCGCGATTAAGTAGCTTGTTACTTTAAACGACTATACAAACAAGATACTCTCTTTTCACCAACAACGCTCCGAGCCTAACTTCCAACCGAGTCGAAATAAATTACCCTCTCTTCGAGGAAATCTCCTTCATTGATAAGCTTTTACCCATACATAAAATTGAAGACTTGCATAAAATATGTTGGGAAAGTTGCTGGAAAAATTGTTGGATCACCACTCCAGACTCATGATGCAATATTCTACCTTTATATGAGCCAGATACGCCTGAAAATAGAGTACTGCTGTCATATCTGAGGAGCAATCGTTCGGAGCATTTTTCTTGTCTGGACAGAATACAGTATTGATTTCGCAATCTAGTGGAGAGTGATCTCTTCTCGTTCCTGAAGCCTCTTTCACACAGAAACATGTTGCTAGTCTTTCTCTATTGTATCGTTATGTTTATGGGAGTTGCTCGACTGATGTGTAATCCCTACTCTCTCCTGTAAAACATACACAGCAGGAATGTACTTGGCTGTAATCACAGCAAATACATTCCTTTCCCCTCTCCCTGTACCACAAACATAACGTAACTTCCACAAACAAATTTATTTTCCTAGAACAATGCATCTGTTGAACTAATTACCGCGAGTCTGCCTCCCGGCGGACGACGTAATGATCATCTTCAAGTCTAATGTAAATAAAATCTTGTCGAGTCATCCTTTTCGAAAAGTAAGTTCTCTTAAGTAACCATCTGCTAATCCCCCATTGTTTTTTGCAACCCTGCTGTAACGACGACGAACGTTTTACTAGCAATTCTTTTTAACCCTTATCCTTGAGTGACTCCTGGACAACTTTAAACGGTTACCCATAAGTAGACAAAAACACACTAACAAAACCAACAATAACAACGATAATGATAATAATAATAATAATAATAATAATAATAATAAAAATACTAACATAATAATAACTCTAATATTAACAACAACAATAATAATAATAATAATAATAATAATAATAATAATAATAATAATAATAATAATAATAATGATAATAATAATAATATGATGAAAACAAATAGTAATGACTCAGAAAGTAATGCTAATTACCCAACCAAATAAAATGGTAATAATGGTGTAAATACTGTAACTGCAAAATTCGCGCACATTGCCCTTTTCAAAATAACTGACGGCATCATTACCGAACCACAATATTTACACAAGAGAAACACCAAGAAATGTTCTATTGTAGAAACCGCCATTGTATTTAAATTAAAATACATTATATAACAAAATAATATCCAATAACAAAACACATCATCACCGAACCATTATTGAGGACATAAGAAAAGCGAACCGCTATTTATAGTCAAATTGAAAATATACAGTTAGGCAAGGACATTGAGATATTTAACCGATCCGTGTCGATTATGCTTCGAGAAAATACAAATTAGTTATTTTAAAGATGCCCCCAAACAGATGAATTGTTTTAGTTCCTACATGTCAGACTAAGCTATTTTTTAGAAATGCAATCAATTTAATAGTAGGCGAGTTAGAATCACTCTTAAGCACAGCCGGGGAGAGCAACCATTAGCTGATGTAAATAAATTGGTAAATATGGAGTAATACATGATAAACCGGTATTGTCCGGGCCTTTGGGTCTGGATTTACGCCGGTCTATTGGGGGTTGCCGGTCCTGTGCAGTTCTAGGAGGTCCACCCTCCCAGGCTTAGCCTCCCCTCTTTGGGGAGGAGTAAGTGTATTGCTTACTGCCTGAGGCGCCCCTACCGGGGAATGCCGACGGGCTGCCCAGGCAATTTTTAAATGGCCAGAGTGCTCACCTCTCGAGCGATAGCTTATCTAATCCCACTTTCCCGACCGTGTGTCACATCTTACCTGTGTTGTTAATAACCATTAGTTAAATATAAAAGTGATAATAAATAATATCAATAAATACAGCACGGTTGTAGTACATTCACAAATATATATATATATATATATATATATATATATATATATATATATATATATATATATATACATATAGTATGAAAAGTTCACACATGGAAGCGTTGATGAAATGGCGATAATAAATATAATATTTTGAAAAAACATTTTGAAATACCTGGACAGCGCAGTTTTTTATGTTTTTTTTAAAATAAATTATCGATTTTTCTTAAAAACTTGAGCACTTTCGGTGATATACACCCTTTTCAGAAGTATAATCATATTTTTTATCTTTCTTTTTTCGTTTATCCTTCTTGATTGAGACATATTTATCGCAGTCAAGTTGAAATTCGTCTTGATGCTATCGACGATTAATGTTGATATGCCAGTGTTTTTTAAGATTTTTTAAAAATATTGTACTTATTATCGCCATTTCATCAACGCTTCTATGTGTAAACTTTTCATTCTACCCTATCACGTTTCCGCGTGCTACACACACTGGCATATAAACATTTTTTCAAACGATAAAAAGAGAAAATAAAAATGTTTATACTTCTGAAAAGGGTGTATATCACCGAAAGTGGTCAAGTTTTTAAGATAAATAAATCATTTATTTTGAAAACCATAAACAACTTCGTTGTCCAGGTTTTTCAAAATATTTTTTCAAAATATTCTCCTTATATATATATATATATATATATATATATATATATATATATATATATATATATATATATATATATCGGGTAAGGTATTCGATAATTCATGAAAATGAAGGGTCGTGATGGACAACATGTGGGAACAGACGACAGACGGAAAACAAGTCAAAGTGCAGGAGGAAAACAAAAACAAGAGATTTTTTTACCGGATTCCTTCGTGGTGAACGTCTTCAGAAAAATGAAGCATTCAGAAATAATTTTATTTTATAATGAAAGCACACCCATTGGATGAGGGAAAATTATCTGATTGGATCATATGAGAAAACATTAAGTGATGTTGGGACATGCTAAGTAGGTGATACATTCTTCTAAGGCGTGGGGGAGGGGTAAAAGGCGGCAGAGAATCAAACTAAGATGAAAAAAGGGTGTAAAATTGATACACTGGAAGTTAGCACCTAAAGATTAAAAAGAAATAAACAGGGATGGGGCAGCTAATTTTTCAACAATAGAATTTTAAAGACCAATTCATGACAATGAAAAACTGAGGTGGAAAATGTGTGAAAAAAGAAAACAAAAGGGAAAGAACAAGTTAAAGGTTAGTAGAAAAACAAAAATATGAATGGGATTTTAAAATAGAATAAAATAAGGGTTAAAGAGAGATGTATTAAAAAGGTAGAATATAAATGAGAGCTTGCAAAAATCACAAACATATAAAAATATATAAACACACACATTGGTCGATTTACGCAAGGCTATACTATTATTTATGTAATTTCATGAATTCTCTCTTAAAACAATTGGTAAATGTTAACTTTTCTAACATATTTGAACTTCATCAAATAATATATATATATATATATATATATATATATATATGTGTTAACATGTGTGTGTTTGTAATAGATAACCCGTGACTCGTTTTGTCAGAATAACTACTAATATTTCTTCCAATTTTAATTCATTCGAGAAGTAATAATTTAAAATAATAATTCTTTTTACTTCTATATTTTTGAATGTGGATATTATAGAATGATGAGTTCATTCCATAAATTACTTTGAATCTACTTATAATATTCTTCAACATTCATCTCATAAAAATTTATACATCTCATAAACAAATTTTAAGTCTTAATAAGTTCTAACACGTTAGTGAAAACCAAAACCAAAAATCTATCTAATTTACATGACACCTTACGGTGTATACGAATATTCTATTTAAATTAGCTGAAAAAAACAGATTTATTTTTTTCTAGTAACAAAGACATGAACCCCTATTATTAAAATTAAGTCAGTTTATTTCTATATTATCCTCAATTAAAATATAAACCCCCAGAGAGACAGAGAGAGAGAAGAAAGGAAGAGAGCGAAAGAGAAGAAAAGAGAGGAGAGAGAGGGCGAAGGAAAGAGGAAGGGGCGGGCGCTTCATTCCGGTTATGATTTTCGATACTTTCATAATATTTTTCATCATTCAACTGGCAATAGATCCAACAAATTAAAATGTAGCCTTAAGTGGGGTAGAGTATTGATTATTGAGCACTCATAAGTAAAAGCCAAAACAGTCTTATTATTTTCTATCTAATTTACATTCCATGTGTACGGTATGTTCACACCTACTATTTATATTGTCTAAAAAGTAACGCTCACTCTTTTCTCTATATGATCACAGATACATTAAAAGATATTAGCCATTAATTGAATATACATTCAGTAAGAGTGTCATATGGAGAATTAAATGTCTACGAGAGTTACGTTGAATTTGTACTGTAGAGAATGTAAATGGCGCGAGTGGGTTCGACCTCTCTGTACAGACGTTTGACAATATAAACATACATGAGGATACCTCGCCCTGGAAGTAAACTGACAACATATTTAAATGATATTCGAAGGCAAAATAAAATCCTGTCAGTATGGCTATGCTTGGCTAATACGAAGAATGCTACACTCTCTCCTAGTGATGTTACATCCAGTAACAGTACAAAGTTGGGTACTACACCAGACCAGAATAATTCGACAAGGTCAAGGAAAGAATAGAAAAAAATAAGATAGATGGTCGATTTGGGGAAGGTCGTGGGTTGCATCGACCGAAACGTTGTGAATATAAGAATTTAGATGAGCATAATACTTTGACTAATCCAAACAATACCAAGTATTATTTTCCACTGCTTTACTATCGACAGCTTTGAGAGGTAAGGAGAATCTTAACCCTTGAATGCTTTATTTCATATATTGTTTTAACATCGAAGATACTGATTACCTATTTAGTGGGTGTACCATCATATTACATTTGTGTCAAATATTATATTAACTAGGCATTATTTAGGATGTTTCATATTTAAAACCAAAAGCATTTAAAGATTACCTTCACACTCGGATATAATAGAATCTCATATATAAATTATGTGTAAACCCTTGTATTTGTAAGAACTTACTGAAGTGAAATGAAAAGAAAAGATGAAACTATGTATCAAACTATATCAAAGAGACAGATGAGTTGTACAGTTTATTACAATTTACGTCTAATGAGGAGAATTAAAATGGGATTAAAGTAAAGATAAATCAATCCCTGAACTAATAATTTTCATAGCACATATTTTATGTCATAGAAATAAAACCATAGGAAAATAAACGTTCAATAACTTAGCTTATGTAGAATGATATCTATATATAGAAAGAGTGGTAGGCGAAGGAGTGGTAGGTAATCGATATAAAGCATGATAGAGAGCAGGATTATCGATTTTGATCAACAAGTGCACGTTCTATAATTTAGCGTATAACGACAGCGGTTTATTCGCTTTTATGTGAGCTCAGCGCTTGAGCAGGAATCTATTGATTTCGGTTGCATAGATTGTATCAGCTTTGATAATTACGTAAAAAGAAAGAACCCACATTACAAAACACATTCTACCTAATGGAACATGTGATGTTTTAATACTCAATAAAGAACACAAGGAGAGAAAAACGAAATACGTTTTACATTGCATACGAGATCCTTTTTCGAAATCTACGATATATTACTTCGACGAACAACTACACTTATTGATTTATTTTCTATCCTTTACCACAAATATCGATCGAGCTTTTCAGACAAGGATCATTTTTTATCGACTCGTGTTGTAAATAGTTGACCTTTTCTCCTCAATTCCTGTGTTGTTATAGCAATTGAATGATTGATTAATTAATATTATTTTTATAAGCTTATATATCTCACGCCAATATAACAGTAGGTATCATACGGCGGGTAAGGGGTGTCTTTTTAGTTACGGTCTTAATTATTGTTGCGGTATATCTGCAACTGACAATAGATCATATTGATTGAGGCTATTACGTTGTCGTCTAAGTTAGTAAACTATTGAAACACTGCTATTGTGATCTAAATTCTGCTATTACTATATAAGTTTTATATGAATTTAATTAAAACATAAACGTTACTAATAATTGAATAAATTCTCATGCTATGATAATTCATCAGATGATTCTTATGTATGTTAGAGTCATCTTATGAATCGCATAGTCGTAACACTATAATCATAACTGATAAAAAACACATACTTTATTCAGTTATTATACCCATGTTTTGTAATAAGGAATCGATCACTGTATATTAACGTAATTATGAGTTGATTGTCAATGGTGATACTCATTAACGCTTAATATATAAATATAAATATATTTATTCATAAGAGAAGGAAACATATATACACACTTATAATACACACATCCATATATATGTAAATACAGACAGATATAGACAGAGAAACAGACAAAAAACAAAGACAATGACAGTTGCAAAGGGAAATTATGGCACTATTAATTCATATAAATAACATTGATTAAGGAAATGATCGATTTACAATCATAAAAGCCTAGCTCAATGTTTGATATTAAATATAGCTTATGGATACATGTATTTCAATATTTATTTTTACATCACTTTGTAACAATTTATACCCAAAGCAATGCATCGGATTCATAATTGTTTCAGAAAATATGTATAGTAAACAGATAATCCATTAAGTTTAACATGAAAAACAAAATCATAGGGCAGATTGTAAGTAGAGAAAATTGAGGGTCGCCAACTGGGGTAATATAATCCGAAAAGTAGCACCGTCAAACATGTGGATCAGTAATAGTTTTAAAAATAAAATGTATTTGTGGTACCGGTATGGAAGCGATAATTAACCGATGTTTGCTTTTTACTTTTTCCCTTAGATTTCTTTTCATTATATGCTGAATGTGTTTTATTCTTAAACCATGTTTTCACGACTATTACCACTTTTCGTAAGTGAATTATGAACAGGTTTCTGTGTCTGCTATTATTTCGGATCTTATCCTCCTAGTAGACGCACCTAATTTTTTCTGTTTACATTTTCTCTCAGAATTCTGATGATGATAATTTGTTTTGTTTTTATTTAAACAATATTGGAACCAGCTTCGACTGAAACCACATCAAATAGTTAGCCATAGTCAAGGAAGATTGAAAGACTGAGGAAGCAGAACACTATCCACGTCCTCTGTAGAAAGGTGCGAATTGTACTGGGGCCATGGGAAAGCTCATTACAACTTAAACCCCCGTTGAGACCAATGGTTATTGCAAGCGAGAGCTCAACGGTGAAGGGCTTTTGCAATAACGCAAAATTATTTTCAATGGTTATCGAAAGAGGTGGCAAATTCTGGATATCTGGGGATACGTGTACTCATTCGGACTACAGGTTCGTTTCAGTGAGACATTAGTTGAAATGACCTGTGTGTGAACTCCTCGTTAGTTATTGGCGACGATTATGATGATAATGAGCATGATGATCATGATAATAATAATAGCATTATATATATATATGTATATATATATATATAATTTTAATTATACTATAGATTTTATAAACTCTGCAGTTAAACATTTCAATATCCCCCCCAAAAAAACATTTCAATTTTTTAATAATAATAATAATATTAATATTAATATTAATAATAATAATAATAATAATAATAATAATAATAATAATAATAATAATAATAATAATAATAATAATAATAATAATAACAACATTAGGATAATGATAATTATAATAATAATAATGTTAAAAAATTAAGAAGAAGAATAGAAGAGAGAAAATAGGAAATAAGAAAAAATCAAATAATAAATAGGTAATTTAAAATTTATAACAAAGAATCATAAAAATGAATGTTAATATTGGACTAAAACACACAACAAGATATCGCTATGAATGAGAATTTATATTGATTTGATTACATGGAACAATGCGTAAATACAAACAGCATAAAATAAGAAGTAAAGAAAAAGATGATAGTACGTGTTTACAAAACTCTCTATTAATTAATATACACGTATTTTATTCTCGGAAATGTCTTAAATAAATCTTAATGGGTGAAAAAAATAAAATGAACTTTATGGAATCCTACTCAATTGATGACGATTGATAACATTAAATGCAGATCTGAAATATTTTATTTTTCACATGGCTGTTTGCGGCCAGAATATGCCCCGTAACTACCTTCTAAAATAATATATAGGAACTGGAATTTGGGGAGTATTTATAAATTACTGTCTAATTGTTCTTTTTAAAAGTTTGAGGTATTTGAATTTCATCGAAGTTAGAGCTGTTTAATTAGAAATGACATTTGTAAAGGATATGCCATAAGATACAAACACTTCTTGTGTACTAGACTGACGTGTACACATAAAAGATCTTCGATAATCACCTCCCTCCCTGACGAAAACAGAAGCTTAAAATAGACTTATTCAATACCAGAGTTGCTCTTATATTCCGCTGTAAATTCCTACTGCTCTTCTTCCTCGCAAATCTTTTTTTTTCAGATTATCACCTTCCCATTAATAGAGTCAACTTAGTATGCCCCAGCAAATACCAATACTTAACAGCAGTAAATTATGTCACACAAATATTTTGAAATCCGGTTGTATGAGAGAAGGACGCTTTTTATGGTGCTAAAATAGTAGGCTCAAAAGCTGTGTAATTCCTAAAACAACTTAGATTTACTTCATAAATCTTATTTTTAATTATAAAACAGACTTAATCACCTACATCATTAATTATTTATTATTGATTATTAATTTAATGATAAATGTATACTCTATATACTCTCGTTGATTAAATAAAGGCTTCCCTTCGAAATATGATACAGGTTATAGAGTTCGAAATAAAATACTTTTATGATAAGATTTTTGAAACTTTTAAAATGGTCTATGCAGAAAGTGGGATGACAGGTCGGCTGAAACATTTTGAATACGAACCAAGATGAGAATAATAGTACCGATAATCCAAAAATACAAATAAACAATCCTAACATAGCATAACATATATTTAGGAAAAAAGTCTCGTGTCTGTAACTCCCGTTCCTTTTTTTCCCTCTGGTCCACTATACTAATTCGTGCGCATGACTGAATGAGTATTCTCTGTGAAGACAGTTTTTGCCCAACTAGGACTTAAAATCGTGTAGGTCTGTTGTGTGTAGGATCCAATCTGACAGAGAATTCCAATTGTTCACAACCCGTAACCAAAAAGACTACATTATAATGTTTAGCCTGCCATGTTTATTCCTCATCTAAAAGAAAAAAAATCAGAAACACAAAAGTGAATACAACGTTCTACTTTATTTTATTTCATTGATAATTTAAAATTGTAGAAATTAAAAAATATGTTTAAAATGAAAAGAATGTGAGTAGGTCTGGAAACTGGAGTAGATATACATTCTCATTGACCGCCGGGCAACACTAGGCGTGCCTGCTTTTATGGTTATTATTCAATTGAGAAATCTTTCATTTCACTTTCCTCTACATTTCGAAATTAAATCCGTTATATTTGCTTTCAGTCAAAGCTCCCACCAACCGAGTCGTTCATCTATTAGCATTGTTGTGATTCAGGTGAGTCTGTTTACAGCCCGGTCTCCAGGTGGAAAAAAAACATGGATGCCTGTTGCATTCTTCGTATTATTCATCCGGCCTCTTCTGCGTTTCTCTTTCGCTCTTCAATTCCATTTTCATGCAATCACGTTTTAACATATCCGTTTAAGTTTAATTTGAGGTTAATAAACTATGTTTAATTTATATAGAACGAAACTAATACTCGTCCCCGGGGTGATAAAATACATTCTCCGAATAGAACATTTTTGCGCGGATTGGGTGCCTCCATAGGAAGATTAAAATCAAGATATGTCTAGAATCCTTATTCTAATTTTAATCAAACGCCATAAAATCCCACACATTTATTGGTTGAGCTTAAAGAGTCTTCAGAAGTAATTTAATAATGGAATTCTGCTTAATTAGGGTCTAATGACTATGGATCAAATGCAATGCTCATATGTCATATTTGAATTTTCTAATGGAGAGGTTCTGCCCACTTAGTGTCCCATAAAAGCGCTAAAAATACTTCAAATGAACTGTAATTTAGGGAATTAATTTTAATCAATATCTAATACCTATTTTTCTTTTTTTTTCTTAAAAATCGAAGGTATCTGAATTGTCACCCAGAATGTTTTCTTCCTTTTTACTTACATTACATACAATGAAATTGACTAAATATCGTCCGTATGTGTATCCATTACGCTTAGCAGCTGTCTTTAAAAATGTATAATAAGCGGTTAAATAGTTTAGGGGTGAATCCTCTGCACACGAATATATAATCTTATCAACATAGATAACTTCAATAATTATAGAGATTTAGTACATCATTTACCTCCTTGCTAGGAGGTTAGGCAAAAGGTATTGCGTGGTTTTCAGAAGATAGAAATTCCAGGTAAGTTCTTTTTCTTTTTAATTGATGTTATTTTACAGATGATGTTTGCCATCTAAATAAATTCACAGGTGCGACCAAGCATATCTCTGGGAAGGCTTATCCATCTTTTTGTCTGACCGGTCTTTTGAATCTCATTCATCGTAAACAAAACCAAACCTGGCGAGGTGTGTAACCACCTTGCAGGGAGGTAAATACTATATTAAAAATAATGCGTTCAAGAGTCTACACACCGCTGTGTCTGTCAGATTTTATCCTATGCTTGATTTTAAAATAGAATGTTCAGGTATGATTTTACACGAGTGTACATCCGCCATCAAAACTAAACGAAAAAAAGTATGCTTCGCTACTGTTCACACCAATATTTATATTCATATAAGGTAATGTCTCAGTCGGTGAAGTTAAAAAAAGAAATAAGAAAGAAAAAACGAAAACTTCTAAAACTGAAAAATTAAAAAAAAAATGAACTGTTAGAGAAAAAAATGAGAACAGAAAGAAAACATATCGTTATGGAAATATAGTGACGTATTTCTATCCGAATTTACATCAAACGGTGGAGGGTTGTCTGACGTGCTATATGGTTTCTCAGTTCTCCTTAACTCTTGAAATTGTTTTGCATTTCCTCACTAACTTTTGCGTGCTGGGATCGATGTTTATATAGATATCATATAGATACACATATATACATATTAGTTTATGTTATAGAGAGGAGGATTTGAGCCCTTTGCACGTTCTACCAAAACGAAAATGAGATTCTACTGGGGGGGGGGGCGTTTACGTGTAAATACTCTGCAAAACATGACAGTAATATGTTTTAGAGTTTAGTGTAGGGGATCAGTTTAGCATATCAATCCAACGTAAAGTGATCACCAATTTTCGACCAGATAACGTTCGAACTATATGTCATCATGTTCTGATATTAAATAAATATTTTGTATGTGTGTGTTTGTGTGGGTGTGTGTGCGTGCGTCTTAATTTTGTTGTCACCCCGATATAGGGTTATTGGTATGGTTAATAAAGGTTATGTACTACTTTTACTGCAAAGTTCTCCGGCTATTTCTTAGGAAGCAATGACCTTTATAAATTTCCGGTCTGAAAGTAGGTAATGATCTTACGATAAGGCTATATGCGAAACTGATCCTCCATTCTTCATTCTAACATAATTGTTGCTTTTTTGTTGCCATAGTTTTTTCGGTGTAAATATGTAATCATCTAAAAAGAAGGATCTCATTTTTGGAGGGGAGGGGTGAATTGGTATATGGTACTTATTTAAAAATTTACCTTTTTTCGATAGTCATCGAGGATTAAATTTCGAATAGGTATTTAATTTGATTTATTAAGGTTAAAATACAATGTGAATGGCTAAACGTTTATATTGAATAGAGGATTCATGGTTTAGATGCGTCCAAGCACATCTCTAAGAAGCAATGTCCGTCGGGTATCTTTCAGTGTAAATATCAGGTAATTTCTCCGTTATCACGTGACAATCTCTCCTAGCCTAATGAGATTATGTGAACCCTTTCAGATTCAAGGTGTTTCTGTGAAGCGGGTTCGCGCCCTATGACCGTCTGAGATTGTTGTTTCTTTGCGATGATTAGAGCCATAATCTCGAAACAACGTCGAACGTAGGTAAAATTAAAAACAAATAATTCAATATTATATATATATATATATATATATATATATATATATATATATATTTGGGGTAAGGTGCATGATCATTCATGAAAATGAAATGCTGTGGTCGACAGAATGTGTGAAACATGACAAATGGAAAACAAGTTAAAGTGTAGGTGAAACACAAAAATAAGAGATTTGACCGGTTTCACCAGCGCGAACGAACCCAGTCAAATCTCTTGCTTTTGTTTTTCTCCTGCACGGTAACCTTAGATGCCCACTTTTAAACCTTCCGAACACACAAAGACACGCACACCCATACTCACACACACACACACACACACATATATATATATATATATACATATATATATATATATATATATATATATATATATATATATATATATATATATATAGTCTTTGACGTATTTCAACCATGCTATATAGGAAAAGATAATCACTTTCAATCCGAAGTTCTTCGTTGGAAAACTACTTTTCTAGTAAGTCAATTCATTTTCTCTAGTTACTGCATTAGTTTGGTTCCTAGAATTTACGCAAGTCTTCATATCACTTACGTTATCACCAGCTGTTTACCAGAAATAAAATAACTGTTTCGTTATATATATATACATATATATATATATATATATATATATATATATATATATATATATATATATATATATATATATATATATATTTACATATATATATTTACATATATATATATATATATATATATATATATATTAATTTATATATATATTAATTGAATGCCACAATAAAATGAGAACTTATTAATCAGATGTATTTAAAGTTCAAAATAAGGAGTGATATTGCGTCCTTAACTCATGAGTTAAAAACAAAAAACTTCTCCTAAGAGGACCATTACCGCAATGACATGACTGCAGGAAATTAGAAATAAATTTGAAAATATATAAACACATATAAATATACATAAATGTATATAACCGTATATAAAACATCTCCTATATAAAGGGCACTTGTCTGTATGTTTGTCTGTTTGTTTGTTTGTTTGTTTGTTTGTTTGTTTGTATGTCCAGATACTCCTCCGACAGGACCCAACAAACAGTCACACGGTTGACATCATTATAACCGGCCAGCCCCGGGACGTATAATATCTCAGAGCCGGAAAAAAAAATGGACTCTTCGAGGGTCGACTGAGCACTTTTCTCCAATGGGGGGGTGCCTTTTTCCTCGATTTTCAACGTTGTTTAGTACTAATTTGAGAAAAAAACAAAGAATTTGAGAAATAATGCACCGTCATGATTTTAACAGGAAATGACGTCAGAGGAAATCCCTAACGGCTCTTTTTTGAACATGAGTTTATAGTGAAGCAAGTGTTGCTTAATCACAAACGGCACTTTTTTTGAACACGAGTCCATAGTCAAGCATGGGTTGCTTACTTACTAACGGCACTTTTTTGAACATGAGTCCATAGTGATGCAAGGGTTGCTTAACTCCTAACGGCACTTTTTGATACATGCGTTTATAGTGACGCAAGTGTTGTTTAATCAATAACGGCACTTTTTTTAACATGATTTCATAGTGAAGCAAGGGTTGCTTAATCCTAACCACATTTTTTCTGTTGACATGATAACATCCTCCTAGGTATTACCTCCTCCTTTTTGAGAGGTGTGAAGTTAGTGTAGTATCAGTAAAATTAAAGTAATAAATAATTATGCTCCCCCACTGTTTTCACTAATATTTGTATGCTCCCCCATTGTTTTCACTAGGATTTCTATACATATTGTATACATATTGAAAACTTGGGGTGGGTGTGGGGGGTGTCGGCATTCGCCGGTGTGAGCGCCTCAGGAGAAATTTGGGGAAGAGGGGGGGGGGTGTATCGGCATTCGGCGGTGGGGCGCCTCAGACCAAATCTGGGGAGGGTTAGTGTCGGCATTCGGCGGTGGGGCGCCTCAGGCGAAATTCGGGGAGGAGTGTCGGCATTCGCCAGTATGAGCGCCTCAGGCCGAATTTGGGGGAGTGTCGGCATTCGCCGGTGTGAGCGACTCAGGCCGAATTTGGTGGAGTGTCGGCATTCGCCGGTGGTGCACCTCAGGCCAAATTTGGAGATGGGGGATTGTCGGCATAATGCAAAGTCACGATTTTAGCAGGAAATGACGTCAGAGGAAATCCCTAACGGCACTTTTTTGAACATGAGTTTATAGTGAAGCACGGGTTGCCTTATCTCAACGAAACATAAGTTTTTATTGAAGCAACTGTTGCTTAATCCTTAACGGCATTTTTTTGAACATGAGTCCATAGTGAAGCAAGGGTTGCTTAATTCCTAACGGCACTTTTTTGAACATGAATCCACAGTGAAGCCAGGGTTGCTTAATCAATAACGGCACTTTTTTGAACACGAGTTTGTAGTGAAGCCAGGGTTGCTTAATCCTAACTGCATTTCTTCTGTTGACATGATACCATCCTCCCAGGTATAACCTCCTTCTTTTTGAGAGGTGTGAAGTTAGTGTAGTATCAGTAAAATTAAAGTAATAAATAATTATGCTCCACCATTGTTTTCACTAATATTTGTATACATATTAAATAACGTCTCAATAAGTAAAGTAAGAAGAAAAATAATTATGCTCCACCACTGTTTTCACTAATATTTGTATACATATTAAATAACGTCTCAATAAGTAAAGTAAGAAGAAAAATAATTATGCTCCACCATTGTTTTCACTAATATTTGTATACATATGATATAACGTCTAAATAAGTAAAGTAAGAAGAAAAATAATTATGCTCCACCACTGTTTTCACTAAAATGTGTATACATATTAAATACCGTCTCAATATGTAACGTAAGAAGAAATATAATTATGCTCCGTCATTGTTTTCACTAATATTTGAATACATGTTAAATAACGTCTCAATAAGTAAAGTAAAAAAGGAAATAATTATGCTCCGCCACTGTTTTCACTAATATTTGTATACATATTAAATAACGTCTCAATAAGTAAAGAAAGAAGAAAAATAATGATGCTCCACCATTGTTTTCACTTATATTTTTATACATGTTAAATAACGTCTCAATAAGTAAAGTAAAAAGAGAAATAATTATGCTCCGCCATTGTTTTCACTAATATTTGTATACATGTTATATAACATTTTTTTGTTTTGAACTCAAATTTTAGGGATCAGGCCGAACTTTTTAGGGGTCAGGCCAAATTTTTTTGTTTTTTTTTGGTTTTGCAGTCAAAATATTTCTCATGGTTGGGGGAGAGTGAAAAATTAGGGGGTCGAGAGATTTAGGGGCCCCGGAAAATTTTAGGGGTCAGGACGAACTTTTAGGGGTCAGGCCAAATTTTTTTGTTTTGAAGTCAAAATATTTCTCATGGTTGGGGGAGAGTGAAAAATTAGGGGGCTGGAGAGATTTAGGGGTCGGGGGAAATTTTAGGGGTCAGGACGAACTTTTAGGGGTCAGGCCAAATTTTTTTGTTTTGAAGTCAAAATATTTCTCATGGTTGGGGGAGAGTGAAAAATTAGGGGGCTGGAGAGATTTAGGGGTCGGGGGAAATTTTAGGGGTCAGGACGAACTTTTTAGGGGTCAGGCCAAATTTTTTTGTTTTTTTTTTGTTTTGAACTCAAAATATTTCTCATGGTTGGGGGAGAGTGAAAAATTAGGGGGCTGGAGAGATTTAGGGGTCGGGGAAAATTTTAGGGGTCAGGACGAACTTTTTAAGGGTCAGGCCAAATTTTTTTCTGTTTTTTGGTTTTGAACTCAAAATATTTCTCATGGTTGGGGGAGAGTGAAAAAATAGGGGGCTGGAAAGATTTAGGGGTCGGGGAAAATTTTAGGGGTCAGGACGAACTTTTTAGGGGCTAGGCCAAATTTTTTTCTTTTTTTTTGGTTTTGAACTGAATATATTTCTCATGGTTGGGGGAGAGTGAAAAAGTAGGAGGCTGGAGAGATTTAGGGGTCGGAGAAAATTTTAGGGGTCAGGACGAACTTTTTAGGGGTCAGGCCAAATTGGTTTGTTTTTTTTTTGTTTTGAACACAAAATATTTCTCATGGTTGGGGGAGAGTTAAAAATTAGGGGGCTGGAGAGATTGAGGGGTCGGGGGAAATTTTAGGGGTCAGGACGAACTTTTTAGGGGTCAGGCCAAATTTTTTTGTTTTTTTTTTGTTTTGAACTCAAAATATTTCTCATGGTTGGGGGAGAGTGAAAAATTAGGGGGCTGGAGAGATTTATGGGGTCGGTGAAAATTTTAGGGGTCACGACGAACTTTTTAGGGGTCGGGCTAAATTTTTTTCTGTTTTTTGGTTTTGAACTCAATATATTTCTCATGGTTGGAGGAAAGTGAAAAATTAGGGGGCTGGAGAGATTTGGGGGCCCCGGAAAATTTTAGGGGTCAGGACGAACTTTTTAGGGGTCAGGCCAAATTTTTTTCTTTTTTTTGGTTTTGAACTGAAAATATTTCTCATGGTTGGGGGAGAGTAAAAAAGTAGGGGGCTGGAGAGATTTAGGGGTCGGGGAAAATTTTAGGGGTCAGGACGAACTTTTTAGGGGTCAGGCCAAATTTTTTTCTTTTTTTTTGTTTTGAAGTCAAAATATATCTCATGGTTGGGGGAGAGTGAAAAATTAGGGGGCTGGAGAGATTTAGGGGTCGGGGAAAATTTTAGGGGTCAGGACGAACTTTTTAGGGGTCAGGCCAAATTTTTTTCTTTTTTTTGGTTTTGAACTGAAAATATTTCTCATGGTTGGGGGAGAGTGAAAAAGTAGGGGGCTGGAGAGATTTAGGGGTCGGGGAAAATTTTAGGGGTCAGGACGAACTTTTTAGGGGTCAGGCCAAATTTTTTTGTTTTTTTGGTTTTGAAGTCAAAATATTTCTCATGGTTGGGGGAGAGTGAAAAATTAGGGGGCTGGAGAGATTTAGGGGTCGGGGAAAATTTTAGGGGTCAGACAGAAACTTTTTAGGGGTCAGGCCAAATTATTTTGTTTTTTTTTGTTTTGAAGTCAAAATATTTTCAGAGTTGGGGGTTGAGTGAAAAATTAGGTGGCTGGCGAGATTGAGGAGTCGGGGAAAATTTTAGGGGTCAGACCGAACTTTTTAGGTGTCAGGCCAAATTTTTTTGTTTTTTTTTTTGTTTTGAAGTCAAAATATTTCTCACGGTTGGGGGAGAGTGAAAAATTAGGGGGTGGAGAGATTTAGGGGTCGGGGAAAATTTTAGGGGTCAGGCGGAACTATTTAGGGTTCAGGCCAAATGTTTTTGTTTTTTTTTGTTTTGAACTCAAAATATTTCTCATGGTTGGGGGAGAAAGAAAAATTAGGGGGCTGGAGAGATTTAGGGGTCGGGGAAAATTTTAGGGGTCAGTACGAACGTTTTAGGGGTCAGGCCAAATTTATTTGTTTTTTTTTGTTTTGAAGTACAAATATGACTCATGGTTGGGGGAGAGTGAAAAATTAGGGGGCTGGAGAGATTTAGGGTATGGGGAAAATTTTAGGGGTCAGGACGAACTTTTAAGGGGTAAGGCCAAATTTTTTTGTTTTTTTTTGTTTTGAAGTCAAAATATTTCTAATGGTTGGGGGAGAGTGAAAAATTAGGGGCTGGAGAGATTTAGGGGACGGGGAAAATTTTAGGGGTCAGGCCAAATTTTTTAGGGGTCTGCCCAAATTTAGGGGCGGCGATATGTACGTATTTAGCTTCCACACCGGGGCGGCGATAGGTACTTATTTAGCATTCAGCGGTGGTGATAGGTACTTATATAGCATGTGCACATGGGCGGTAATAAGTACGTATATAGTATGCACACCAGGGCAGTGATAGGTATGTATTTAGCATGCGCACTGAGGCAGCGATCGGTTCATATATAGCCAGCGCACCGGGGCAGCGATAGGTACGTATATAGCACGCGCACAGGGGCGGCGAAAGGTACATATTTAAAATTCACACCGGGCGGCGAAAGGTACATATTTAAAATTCACACCGGGGTGGCGATAGGTACGTATTTAGCATTCACACCGGGGCGGCGATAGGTATGTATTTAGCATTCACACCGGGGCAGCGATAGGTATGTATTTAGCATTCGCACCGGTGTGGCGATATGTACGTATTAAGCTTCCGCACCGGGGCGGCGATAGGTACGTATTTAGAATTCACACCGGGGCGGCGATAGGTACGTATTTAGAATTCACACCGGGGCGGCGATAGGTATGTATTTAGCATTCGCACTGGGGCGGCGATATGTACGTATTTAGCTTCCACATCAGGGCGGCGATAGGTACGTATTCAGAATTCAGGAGTGGCGATAGCTACGTATATAGCATGTACACATGGGCAGCAATAAGTACGTACATAGCATGCGCTCTGCGGCGGCAATCAGTACATATATAGCACGCGCACCGGGGCGGCGAAAGGTATGTATTTCGCATTCGCACCGTGGTGGTGATAGGTACGTATTTAGCATTCGCACTGGGGCGGCTATATGTACGTATTTAGCATTCGCACCATGGCGGCTATAGGTATGTATTTAGCATTCGCACTGGGCCGGCGATAGGTACGTATTTAGCATTCAAACCAAAGCGGCAATATGTACATATTAATTATTCGCACTAGGGCAGCGATAGGTACTTATGTAGCATGCACACCGGGGCGCAATTAGTATGTCTTTAGTATTCGCACTAGGGCAGCGATAGGTACTTATGTAGCATGCACACCGGGGTGCAATAGGTATGTATTTAGCATTCACATCAGGGCTACGATAGGTACTATTTAGCATTCGCAACGGGGCGGTGATAGGTACTTAAATAGTATCTGCACCAGGGCGGCTATAGGTACGTATATAGTATGTGCACTGGGGCGGCGATAGGTACGTATATAGTATGCGCACCGGGGTGATGATAGATACGTATATAGTATGAACACCGGGGTGGAGATAAGTACCTATATAGAAGGCGCAGATAGAAATATGTCATACTATTACCCTGGGCAATAGGAGAAATGGTGGGGAAGAAACAGCTTTTGCAAAAGGCAAAATTAGAAAGTAGCGGCGAAATGGGGCGACCAGGGAAGAGAAAGGTAGCAGATAAAGAGACGGCTATAGAGAGAGGGGGCGGACATAGAAGTTTGAATATAAAGATGTTACACACACGATCTTTCTTCAAATATATGTTTTTATGACCCCGAGCAACGCCGGGTAGCCCCGCTAGTCTATTATATAAAGGGCAGTTGTCTGTATGTCTGTTTGTCTGTTTGTTTGTATGTCCAGATACTCCTCAAAAACTACGCGGCGACATGTCAAAAAGTTGATATCTTTAGCACCGTACATATCCCGGAATCATAATATCTAAAAATCACGACAAACGATTCACTCGCTGACAGTGAACCAGACCACTTTCCGACAAAAGGTAGCAGTTTTTTCGTATTTTACACGAAATTTCAACGTTAATATGTAGTAAATTCGAAATAATCTAATGTATTTATGTACTAATCCGATAAAAATGCAGACTCACTGTAAGCATCCCATAATACCTTGCCGGATGTACCCGGTCTTGCCCTAAATTGTGTCCGGTTGTATCAGATCATCCAATAACTTCTGTCCGGATGCATCAATAACAACATAGGAATCCTACGTTAAGAGTGTGTAGTGAAACAAGGGTTGCTCAATCACATCCGCACTTGTCCCATAATCCCTTGCCGGATGTACCCGGTCTTGACCTAAATTGTGTCCGGTTATAGCAGGTCATCATGACGTCAGAGAGTGGCAGTTTTCCTTTCTGTCATTTTTTCCCTCTCACACTTTCTTTCTTAATTATTAATAGACGCTAATATTCCTCCCCCCCTCCCTCCCTGTGGCCGTTCTGTTATCATGATAGGAATTACCTCCTCCTTTCAGGCCAAATTGGGGGGGGGGGGTTACGGTATTCGCCGGTGTGAGCATTACCTCCTCCTTTTTTGAGAGTGTTGAGGTAGGGTAGTATCGGTTCCGTTGTCATGATGCACTCATCCCATGCATTATCTCCTCCTTTTTTGAGAAGTGTAGATGTAGAATAGTATCGGTTCCGTTGTCATGTGTGCTCATCCCATGAATTACCTCCTCCTTTTTTTAGAAGTGTTGAGGTAGGGTCGTATCGGTTCTGTTGTCATGATGCCCTCATCCCATGAATTACCTCCTCCTTTTTTGAGAAGTGTTGAGGTAGGGTCGTATCGGTTCTGTTGTCATGATGCCCTCATCCCATGCATTATCTCCTCCTTTTTTGAGAAGTGTTGACGTAGGGTCGTATCGGTTCCGTTGTTATGATGCACTATTCCCATGCATTACCTCCTCATTTTTTGAGATGTGTTGAGGTAGGGTCGTATCGGTTCCGTTGTCATGATGCACTCATCCCATGCATTACCTCCTCCTTTTTTGAGACGTGTAGAGGTAGGGTCGTATCGGTTCCGTTGTCATGATGCACTCATCCCATGCATTACATGGGGGAGGGGGGCGGTATCGGCATTCGGCGGTGGAAGGGAGGGTCGGCATTTGGCGGTGGGGCGCCTCAGGCCAAATCTGGGGAGGAGGAGTGTCGGCATTCGGCGGTGGGGCGCCTCAGGCGAAATTTGGGGGCGAGGGGGAGTGTCGGCATTCGGTGCGCCTCAGGCCAAATCTGGGGAGGGGGAATGTCGGCATTCGCCGGTATGAGCGCCTCAGGCGAAGCTTCAGGCCAAATCTGGGTAGGCGAAATTATGCTCCACCATTGTTTTCACTAATATTTGTATACCTATTTAAAAACTGGGGTGAGCGCCTCAGGCGAAATTTGGGGGAGTGGGGGGTATCGGCATTCGGCGGTGGGGCGCCTCAGGCGAAATTTGGGGAGGAGTGTCGGCATTCGCCAGTATTAGCGCCTCAGGCCGAACTTGGGGAGAAGTGTCAGCATTCGCCAGGCCGAATTTGGGGGAGGGGGGAGTTCCGGCATTCACCGGTGAGGGGTGGGGTATTTTGGGGGCGAGGGGGAGTGTCGGCATTCGGTGCGCCTCAGGCCAAATCTGGGGAGGGGGAATGTCGGCATTCGCCGGTATTAGCGCCTCAGGCGAAATTTGGGGAGGAGGAGTTTCAGTCAGGCCAAATTAGGGGAGGAGTGTCGGCATTCGCCAGTATGAGCACCTCAGGCCGAATTGGGGGGAGGGGGTTCCGGCATTCGTCGATGTGAGCGCCTATGGCGAAATTTGGAGGAGGGGAGAGGAAGTGAACAAAAGGAAAAGGGATTCAAAAATAAAATGATAATCTGATTTTTGATTCGGCAGTGTAAAATCGACACCTATCGGATAGGACTAGATAATACACTTTATCTCAAGGCAAAAATGCCGAGAACAGATACTACACTTTGATCTTAGCCAAAAGACCAAGTAAAGCATCCGAAATTAAAATTCTGAGGTTTTTTTTTTTACTGGAGTATTTATAATCAGACTACACCTGAACAGCGGTCTATCCACTAGACACTGTTCAAATGACATTATTAAATTAATAAGTAATAATAACTAGGATTTTCTTTGAACAAACATTGTATAGTACTATTTAACAAATTCTTATATAACTTTTGAATATCAAGAATTAATTTTAGACTCCCCTAGGCCGTTTTTCTCTAATTCAACATAGCTTTCATACGCCATTACCGAAAATGACATTAATTCACTTCTTTTGGCTAACATCAAAGTGTAGTATCTGTTTCGATGGATACTGCACCCCATAGACTGGTATCGTCTTGGCCTTCGGGGCTTCATTCCGCCGGTCTATGGGTTTGTCCTGTGCAGTTCTAGGAGGTCAAATTCGATAGTAAATTCGAAATAATCTAATGTATTTATGTACTAATCCGATAAAAATGCAGGTTGTATCAGATCATCCAATAACTTCTGTCCGGATAAATCAATAACAACATAGGAATCCTACGTTATAAGTGTGTAGTGAAACAAGGGTTGCTCAATCACATCCGCACCTGTCCCATAATCCCTTGCCGGATGTACCCGGTCTTGCCCTAAATTGTGTCCGGTTATATCAGGTCATAGTACTCGGCGTTGTCCGGGAAAAAAGTGCTCAATGTCCTAGATAGAGCTACTGTAGAGATAGGTTTGGATAATATTTTAACAGCATCTACGCTGAAAAGGATGGGGGAATCGATAAGAGTTATTTCAGTAGTGCTCAGGAGGCCTCTTTGATTTTCAAAGTACTCGGCGTTGTCCGGGAAAAAAGTGCTCAATGTCCTAGATAGACCTACTGTAGTGATAGGTTTGCATAATATCTTAACAGCATCTACGCTGAAAAGGATGGGGGGATCGATAAGAGTTATTTCAGTAGTGCTCAGGAGGCCTCTTTGATTTTCAAATACTCGGCGTTGTCCGGGAGAAAAGTGCTCAATGTCCTAGATAGAGCTACTGTAGTGATAGGTTTGGAAAATATTTTAAAGCCATCTTCGTTCCCCTTTGGACTATTTGGCAGATCAAAAGGAGGGATACCTAAGTTATTTCAGTAGTCCTAAGGAGGCCTCCTTTGTTATCAAAGTACTCAGCGTTGTCCGGGAGAAAAGCGCTCAATGTCCTAGATAGAGCTACTGTAGTGATAGGTTTGGAAAATATTTTAACGCTATCTTCGTTCCCCTTTGGACTATTTGGCAGATCAGAAGGAGAGAGGATACCTATGTGATTTCAGTAGTCCTCAGGAGGCCTCCTTGATTATCAAAGTACTCGGCGTTGTCCGGGAGAAAAGTGCTCAATATCCTAGATAGAGCTACTGTAGTGATAGGTTTGGAAAATATTTTAACGCCATCTTCGTTCCCCTTTGGACTATTTCGCAGATCAGAAGGAGAGAGGATACCTAAGTAATTTCAGTAGTCCTCAGGAGGCCTCCTTGATTATCAAAGTACTCGACGTTGTCCGTGAGAAAAGTGCTCAATGTCCTAGATAGAGCTACTGTAGTGATAGGTTTGGAAAATATTTTAACGCTATCTTCGTTCCCCTTTGGACTATTTCGCAGATCAGAAGGAGAGAGGATACCTAAGTAATTTCAGTAGTCCTCAGGACGCCTCCTTGATTATCAAAGTACTCGGCGTTGTCCGGGAGAAAAGTGCTCAATGTCCTAGATAGAGCTACTGTAGTGATAGGTTTGGATAATATTTTAACAGCATCTACGCTGAAAAGGATAGGGGAATCAATTAGAGTTATTTCAGTAGTGCTCAGGAGGCGTCTTTGATTTTCAAATACTCGGCGTTGTCCGGGAGAAAAGTGCTGAATGTCCTTAATAGAGATACTGTAATGATAGGTTTTGAAAATATTTTAACGCCATCTTCGTTCCCCTTTGGACTATTTGGCAGATCAGAAGGAGAGAGGATACCTAAGTTATTTCAGTAGTCCTCAGGAGGCCTCCTTGATTTTTAAAGTACTCGGCGTTGTCCGGGAGAAAATTGCTGAATGTCCTAGATAGAGCTACTGTAGTGATAGGTTAGGATAATATTTTAACAGCATCTACGCTGAAAAGGATGGGGGAATCGATAAGAGTTATTTAAGGAGTGCTCATGAGGGGTCCTTGATTTAAAAATTACTCGGTGTTGTCCGGGAGAAAAGTGCTCAATATCCTAGATAGAGCTACTGTAGTGATAGGTTTGGAAAATATTTTAACGCCATCTTCGTTCCCCTTTGGACTATTTATCAGATCAAAAGGAGGGATACCTAAGTGATTTCAGTAGTGCTCAGGAGACCTCCTTGATTTTCAAAGTATTTGGCGTTGTCCGGGAGAAAAGTGTTCAATGTCCTTGATCGAGCTACTGTAGTGATAGGTTTGGATAATATTTTAACAGCATCTATGCTGAAAAGGATGGGGGAATCGATAAGAGTGATTTCAGTAGTGCTCAGGAGGCCTCCTTGATTTTCAAAGTACTCGGCGTTGTCCGGCAGAAAAGTGCTCAATATCCTAAATGGAGCTACTGTAGTGATAGGTTTGGAAAATATTTTAATGCCATCTTCGTTTCCCTTTGGACTATTTGGCAGATCAGAAGGAGAGAGGATACCTAAGTTATTTCAGTAGTGCTCATGAGGCCTCTTTTACTTTTAAAGTACTCGGCGTTGTCCGGGAGAAAATTGTTCAATGTCCTAGATAGAGCTACTGTAGTGATAGGTTTGGATAATATTTTAAGAGCATCTACGCTGAAAACCTATTTAGCATTCGCACCGCGACAGCAATAGGTACGTATTTAGCATTCAGCGGTGGCGATAGGAAGTATATAGCATGTGCACATGGGCGGCAATAAATACGTATATAGCATGCACATCGGGAGTATAAAAAAAATTGGGGTGGAGGCAAAACATTTATTTTGTCTTTTATCTTTTTCATTGAAAATATTTATGTGTATGGGGAGAATGAAAAAAAAAATTTTCGGGGAGGGGGCTAAAAAAGCACGCGCACCGGGGCAGCAGTAGGTACGTATATAGCAGGCGCACCGGGGCGGCGAAAGGTACGTATTTAGCATTCACACCGGGGCGGCGATAGGTATGTATTTAGCATTCACACCGGGGCGGCGATAGGTATGTATTTAGCATTCACACCGGGGCGGCGATAGGTATGTATTTAGCATTCGCACCGGGGCGGCGATAGGTATGTATTTAGCATTCGCACCGGGGCGGCGACAGGTATGTATTTAGCATTCGCACCGGGGCGGCGATAGGTATGTATTTAGCATTCGCACCGGGGCGGCGACAGGTATGTATTTAGCATTCGCACCGGGGCGGCGATAGGTATGTATTTAGCATTCGCACCGGGGCGGCGACAGGTACGTATTTAGCTTCCGCACCGGGGCGGCGATAGGTACGTATTTAGAATTCACACAGGAGCCACGATAGGTACGTATTTAGAAATCACACTAGGGCGGCGATATGTATGTATTTAGCATTCGTACCGGGGCGGCGATATGTACATATTTAGCTTCCACACCGGGGCGGCAATAGGTACGTATTCAGAATTCAGGGGTGGCGATAGCTACGTATATAGCATGTACACATGGGCAGCAATAAGTACGTACATAGCATGCGCACCGGGGCGGCGATCAGTACATATATAGCACGTGCACCGGGGCGGCAATAGGTACGTATATAGCACGTGCACCAGAACGGCGAAAGGTATGTATTTCGCATTTGCACCAGGGTGGTGATAGGTACGTATTTAGCATTCGCACCGGGGCGGCTATAGGTACGTATTTAGCATTCACACCAGGGCGGCTATAGGTACGTATTTAGCATTCGCACCAAAGTGGTGATAGGTACGTATTTAGAAATTCGCACCAATGCGGCAATATGTACATATTAATTATTCCCACTAGGGCAGCGATAGGTACTTATGTAGCATGCACACCGGGGCGGCGATAGGTACTATTTAGCATTCGCAACGGGGCGGCGATAGGTACTTAAATAGTATCTGAACTGGGGCGGCGATAGGTACGTATATAGTATGTGCACTGGGGCGTCGATAGGTACGTATATAGTATGCGCACCGGGGTGATGATAGATACGTATATAGCATAAACACCGGGGTGGAGATAAGTACCTATATAGAAGGCGCAGATAGAGGTGTTACTTTTTATAGAAATATATCATACTATTGCCCTGGGCAACGTAGGAGAAATTGTGGGGAAAGAACAGCTTTCGCAAAAGGCAAAATTAGAAAGTAGCGGTGAAATGCGGCGACCAGGGAAGAGAAAGGTAGAAAGATAAAGAGACGGCTATAGAGAAGGTGGGGGGGGGGAGAAATAGAAGTTTGTATATAAAGATGTTACACACACGATTTTTCTTCAATTATATGTTTTAATGACCCCGAGCAACGCCGGGTAGCCCCGCTAGTCTCTTATCTCTTATATAAAGGGCAGTTGTCTGTTTGTATGTTTGTTTGTTTGTTTGTATGTCCAGTATCTCCTAAAAAACTACGCGACGACATGTCAAAAAGTTGACAGCTACAGGACCGCACAAATCCCGGATGTAAAATATCTAAAAATCGCGAAAATCGATTCACTCGCTGACAGTCAACCGGACCACTTTCCGACAAAAGGTAGCAGTTTTTTCGTATTTTTCACGAAATTTCAACGTTAATATGTAGTAAATTCGAAATAATCTAATGTATTTATGTACTAATCCGATAAAAATGCATAGTCATTGTAAACATCCCATAATCCCTTGCCGGATGTACCCGGTCTTGCCCTAAATTGTGTCCGGTTGTATCAGATCATCCAATAACTTCTGTCCGGTTGCATCAATAACAACATAGGAATCCTACGTTAAGAGTGTGTAGGGAAACAAGGGTTGCTCAATCACATCCGCACCTGTCCCATAATCCCTTGCCGGATGTACCCGGTCTTGCCCTAAATTGTGTCCGGTTATATCAGGTCATCATGACGTCAGAGAGTGGCAGTTTTCCTTTCTGTGAATTTTTCCCTCTCACACTTTCTTTCTTAATTATTAATAGACGATAATATTCCCCCCCCTCCCTCCCTGTGGCCGTTCTGTTATCATGATAGGAATTACCTCCTCCTTTCAGGCCAAATTGGGGGGGGGGGGGTACGGTATTCGCCGGTGTGAGCATTACCTCCTCCTTTTTTGAGAAGTGTAGGGGTACTGTAGTATCGGTTCAGTTGTCATGATGCACTGATCCCATGCATTACCTCCTCCTTTTTTGAGAAGTGTAGATGTAGAATAGTATCGGTTCCGTTATCATGATGTGCTCATCACATGAATTACCTCCTCCTTTTTTGAGAAGTGTAGGGGTAGGGTCGTATCGGTTCCGTTGTCATGATGCCCTCATCCCATGCATTATCTCCTCCTTTTTTGAGAAGTGTTGAGGTAGGGTCGTATCGGTTCCGTTGTCATGATGCCCTCATCCCATGCATTATCTCCTCCTTTTTTGAGAAGTGTTGAGGTAGGGTCGTATCGGTTCCGTTGTCATGATGCCCTCATCCCATGCATTATCTCCTCCTTTTTTGAGAAGTGTTGAGGTAGGGTCGTATCGGTTCCGTTGTCATGATGCACTATTCCCATGCATTACCTCCTCCTTTTTTGAGAAGTGTTGAGGTAGGGTCGTATCGGTTCCGTTGTCATGATGCACTATTCCCATGCATTACCTCCTCCTTTTTTGAGCAGTGTAGAGGTAGGGTATGTGTGGGTACCCTGCGACCTGACGAAGTATGTGTGGGTACCCTGCGACCCCACGAAGTATGTGTGGGTACCCTGCGACCGCACGAATATGTGTGGGTACCCTGCGACCGGACGAAGTATTTGTAGGTACCCTGCGACCGGAAGAAGTATGTGTGGGTACCCTGCTGCCTGACGAAGTATGTGTGGGTACCCTGCGACCGGACGAAGTATGTGTGGGTACCCTGCGACCGCACGATGTACGTGTGGGTACCCTGCGACCGCACGAAGTATGTGTGGGTACCCTGCGACCGCACGATGTACGTGTGGGTACCCTGCGACCGCACGAAGTATGTGTGGGTACCCTGCGACCGAACGAAGTATGTGTGGGTACCCTGCGACCGCACGAAGTATGTGTGGGTACCCTGCGACCGCACGATGTACGTGTGGGTACCCTGCGACCGCACGAAGTATGTGTGGGTACCCTGCGACCGCACGATGTACGTGTGGGTACCCTGCGACCGCACGAAGTATGTGTTGGTACCCTGCGACCGGACGAAGTATGTGTGGGTACCCTGCGACCGTACGAAGTATGTGTTGGTACCCTGCGACCGGACGAAGTATGTGTTGGTACCCTGCGACCGCACGAAGTATGTGTGGGTACCCTGCGACCGGACGAAGTATGTATAGGTACCCTGCGACCGGACGAAGTATGTGTGGGTACCCTGCGACCGTACGAAGTATGTATAGGTACCCTGCGACCGCACGAAGTATGTGTAGGTACCCTGCGACCGGACGAAGTATTTGTGGGTACCCTGCGACCGCACGAATATGTGTGGGTACCCTGCGACCGCACGAAGTATTTGTGGGTACCCTGCGACCGAACGAAATATGTGTGGGTACCCTGCGACCGCACGAAGTACGTGTGGGTACCCTGCGACCGCACGAAGTATGTGTGGGTACCTAGCGACCGGACGAAGTATGTGTAGGTACCCTGCGACCGGACGAAGTATGTGTGGGTACCCTGCTGCCTGACGAAGTATGTGTGGGTACCCTGCGACCGGACGAAGTATGTGTGGGTACCCTGCGACCGGACGAAGTATGTATAAGTACCCTTCGACCGCACGAAGTATGTGTGGGTACCCTGCGACCGGACGAAGTATGTGTGGGTACCCTGCGACCGCACGAAGTATTTGTGGGTACCCTGCGACCGCACGAAGTATGTGTTGGTACCCTGCGACCGGACGAAGTATGTGTGGGTACCCTGCGACCGTACGAAGTATGTGTGGGTACCCTGCGACCTGACGAAGTATGTGTGGGTACCCTGCGACCGGACGATGTATGTGTGGGTACCCTGCGACCGGACGAAGTATGTATAGGTACCCTGCGATCGCACAAAGTATGTGTGGGTACCCTGCGACCGTACGAAATATGTGTAGGTACCCTGCGACCGGACGAAGTATGTGTAGGTACCCTGCGACCGGACGAAGTATGTGTGGGTACCCTGCGACCGCACGAATATGTGTGGGTACCCTGCGACCGAACGAAGTATGTGTGGGTACCCTGCGACCGAACGAAATATGTGTGGGTA
The DNA here is from genome assembly GCA_963556195.1 of Sepiola atlantica. Classification (NCBI taxonomy): domain Eukaryota; kingdom Metazoa; phylum Mollusca; class Cephalopoda; order Sepiida; family Sepiolidae; genus Sepiola; species Sepiola atlantica. The sequence goes on from OY744515.1 coordinate 130,759,936, forward strand.
CCCTGCGACCGGACGAAGTATGTGTGGGTACCCTGCGACCGGACGAACTATGTGTGGGTACCCTGCGACCGGACGAAGTATGTGTGGGTACCCTGCGACCGGACGAACTATGTGTGGGTACCCTGCGACCGTACGAAGTATGTGTGGGTACCCTGCGACCGGACGAAATATGTGTGGGTACCCTGCGACCGCACGAAGAATGTGTGGGTACCCTGCGACCGGACAACGTATGTGTGGGTACCCTGCGACCGCAGGAACTATGTGTTGGTACCCTGCGACCGCACGAAGTATGTGTGGGTACCCTGCGACCGAACGAAGTATGTGTGGGTACCCTGCGACCGGACGAAGTATGTGTGGGTACCTAGCGACCGGACGAAGTATGTGTGGGTACCCTGCGACCGCACGAAGTATGTGTGAGTACCCTGCGAACGTACAAAGTATTTGTGGGTCCCCTGCGACCGGACGAAGTATGTGTGGGTACCCTGCGACCGGACGAAGTATGTATAAGTACCCTTCGACCGCACGAAGTATGTGTGGGTACCCTGCGACCGGACGAAGTATGTGTGGGTACCCTGCGACCGCACGAAGTATTTGTGGGTACCCTGCGACCGCACGAAGTATGTGTGGGTACCCTGCTGCCTGACGAAGTATGTGTGGGTACCCTGCGACCGCACAAAGTATGTGTGGGTACCCTGCGACCGCACGAAGTATGTGTGGGTACCCTGCTGCCTGACGAAGTATGTGTGGGTACCCTGCGACCGGACGAAGTATGTATAGGTACCCTGCGACCGCACAAAGTATGTGTGGGTACCCTGCGACCGGACGAAATATGTGTGGGTACCCTGCGACCGCACGAAGTATGTGTTGGTACCCTGCGATCGGACGAAGTATGTATAGGTACCCTGCGACCGCACGAAGTATGTGTGGGTACCCTGCGACCGGACGAAGTATGTATAGGTACCCTGCGATCGGACGAAGTATGTGTGGGTACCCTGCGACCGAACGAAGTATGTATAGGTACCCTGCGATCGGACGAAGTATGTGTGGGTACCCTGTGACCGAACGAAGTATGTGTGGGTACCCTGCGATCGCACGAAGTATGTGTGGGTACCCTGTGACCGGACGATGTATGTGTGGGTACCCTGCGACCGGACGAAGTATGTGTTGGTACCCTGCGACCGCACGAAGTATGTGTGGGTACCCTGCGACCGCACGAACTATGTGTGAGTACCCTGCGACCGCACGAACTATGTGTGGGTACCCTGCGACCGGACGAAGTATGTGTGGGTACCCTGCGACCGCACGAAGTATGTATAGGTACCCTGCGACCGGACGAAGTATGTGTGGGTACCCTGCGACCGCACGAAGTATGTGTGAGTACCCTGCGAACGTACAAAGTATTTGTGGGTACCCTGCGACCGCACGAAGTATGTGTGGGTACCCTGCGAACGTACAAAGTATTTGTGGGTACCCTGCGACCGCACGAAGTATGTGTGGGTACCCTGCTGCCTGACGAAGTATGTGTGGGTACCCTGCGACCGGACGAAGTATGTATAGGTACCCTGCGACCGCACAGAGTATGTGTGGGTACCCTGCGACCGGACGAAGTATGTGTGAGTACCCTGCGAACGTACAAAGTATTTGTGGGTACCCTGCGACCGCACGAAGTATGTGTGGGTACCCTGCGACCGGACGAAGTATGTATAGGTACCCTGCGACCGCACGAAGTATGTGTGGGTACCCTGCGACCGGACGAAGTATGTGTGAGTACCCTGCGACCGCACGAAGTATGTGTGGGTACCCTGCGACCGAACGAAGTATGTATAGGTACCCTGCGATCGGACGAAGTATGTGTGGGTACCCTGTGACCGAACGAAGTATGTGTGGGTACCCTGCGATCGCACGAAGTATGTGTGGGTACCCTGTGACCGGACGATGTATGTGTGGGTACCCTGCGACCGGACGAAGTATGTGTTGGTACCCTGCGACCGCACGAAGTATGTGTGGGTACCCTGTTACCGCACGAACTATGTGTGGGTACCCTGCGACCGCACGAACTATGTGTGGGTACCCTGCGACCGGACGAAGTATGTGTGGGTACCCTGCGACCGGACGAAGTATGTGTGGGTACCCTGCGACCGGACGAAGTATGTGTGGGTACCCTGCGACCGCACGAAGTATGTGTGGGTACCCTGCGACCGCACGAAGTATGTGTGGGTACCCTGCGACCGCACGAAGTATGTATAGGTACCCTGCGACCGCACGAAATATGTGTGGGTACCCTGCGACCGCACGAAGTATGTATAGGTACCCTGCGACCGGACGAAATATGTGTGGGTACCCTGCGACCGCACGAAGTATGTGTGAGTACCCTGCGAACGTACAAAGTATTTGTGGGTACCCTGCGACCGCACGAAGTATGTGTGGGTACCCTGCGAACGTACAAAGTATTTGTGGGTACCCTGCGACCGCACGAAGTATGTGTGGGTACCCTGCGACCGGACGAAGTATGTATAGGTACCCTGCGACCGGACGAAGTATGTGTGGGTACCCTGCGACCGGACGAAGTATGTGTGAGTACCCTGCGACCGCACGAAGTATGTGTGGGTACCCTGCTGCCTGACGAAGTATGTGTGGGTACCCTGCGACCGCACGAAGTATGTGTGGGTACCCTGCGATCGGACGAAGTATGTATAGGTACCCTGCGACCGCACGAAGTATGTGTGGGTACCCTGCGACCGGACGAAGTATGTATAGGTACCCTGCGATCGGACGAAGTATGTGTGGGTACCCTGCGACCGAACGAAGTATGTGTGGGTACCCTGCGATCGCACGAAGTATGTGTGGGTACCCTGTGACCGGACGATGTATGTGTGGGTACCCTGCGACTGGACGAAGTATGTATAGGTACCCTGCGATCGCACAAAGTATGTGTGGGTACCCTGCGACCGGACGAAGTATGTATAGGTACCCTGCGACCGGACGAAGTATGTGTTGGTACCCTGCGACCGGACGAAGTATGTGTGGGTACCCGGCGACCGCACGAACTATGTGTGGGTACCCTGCGACCGGACGAAGTATGTGTGGGTACCCTGCGACCGGACAAACTATGTGTGGGTACCCTGCGACCGTACGAAGTATGTGTGGGTACCCTGCGACCGGACGAAATATGTGTGGGTACCCTGCGACCGCACGAAGAATGTGTGGGTACCCTGCGACCGGACAAAGTATGTTTGGGTACGCTGCGACCGAACAAAGTATGTGTGGGTACCCTGCTGCCGGACGAAGTATGTGTGGCTACCCTGCGACCGCACGAAATATGTGTGGGTACCCTGCGACCGCACGAAGTATTTGTGGGTACTCTGCGACCGCACGAATATGTGTGGGTACCCTGCGACCGTACGAAGTATGTGTGGGTACCCTGCGACCGCACGAAGAATGTGTGGGTACCCTGCGACCGGACAAAGTATGTTTGGGTACGCTGCGACCGAACAAAGTATGTGTGGGTACCCTGCTGCCGGACGAAGTATGTGTGGCTACCCTGCGACCGCACGAAATATGTGTGGGTACCCTGCGACCGCACGAAGTATTTGTGGGTACTCTGCGACCGCACGAATATGTGTGGGTACCCTGCGACCGTACGAAGTATGTGTGGGTACCCTGCGACCGCACGAAGTATGTGTGGGTACCCTGCGACCGCACGAAGTATGTGTGGGTACCCTGCGACCGCACGAACTATGTGTGGGTACCCTGACGTCAGAGAGTGGCAGGAAGAAATTCACTCACACTACAACCATTTTTTTCTTTCTTTCTTTTTTCCCGCTCACTCCCACACTTTCTTTCTTAATTATTAATAGACGCTAATATCCCCCACCCTCCCTATGGCCGTTCTGTTATCATGATAGGCAATCCCTCCTCCTTTCGGGGGGCGGGGGTGTCGGCATTCGCCGGTGTGAGCGCTTCAGGTGAAATTTGGGGGAGGGGGAGTGTCGGCATTCGCCGGTGTGAGCGCCTCAGGCCAAATCTGGCGAGGGGGAATGTCGGCATTCGGCGGCTCAGGCCAATCTGGGGAGGGGAGGAGGGAAATGTCGGCATTCGGCGCTATGAACGATCGCCTGTGGGGCGCCTCAGGCGAAATTTGGGGATGGGGCGTATTGGCATACGCCGGTGAGGCAGGCGAAATTTGGGGGAGGGGGAGTGTCGGTATTCGCCGGTGTCAGCGCCTCAGGCGAAATTTGGGGAGAGTCGTCGGTGAGACAGATCCCGACCTTGGGGGTATATCAACCGGTACTTTAGGGGAGAGGAAGTGAGCTAAAGGAAAAGGGATTAAAAAATAAAATGATAATCTGATTTTTGATTCGACAGTGTAAGATCGACACCTATCGGATAGGACTAGATATACACTTGATCTCAAGGCAATAATGCCGAGAACAGATACTACACTTTGATCTTAGCCAAAAGGCCGAGAAACATCCGAAATTCAGCTATTTATCAACTTTCCGACAAAAGGTAGCAGTTTTTTCGTATTTTACACCACTTTTTCAACGTTAATATGTAGTAAATTCGAAATAATCTAATGTATTTATGTACTAATCCGATAAAAATGCAGAGTCACTGTAAACATCCCATAATCCCTTGCCGGATGTACCCGGTCTTGCCCGACATTCAGCCCGGTTGTATCAGATCATCCAATAACTTCTGTCCGGATAAATCAATAACAACATAGGAATCCTACGTTATAAGTGTGTAGTGAAACAAGGGTTGCTCAATCACATCCGCACCTGTCCAATAATCCCTTGCTGGATGTACCCGGTCTTGCCCTAAATTGTGTCCGGTTATATCAGGTCATAGTACTCGGCGTTGTCCGGGAAAAAGTGCTCAATGTCCTAGATAGAGCTACTGTAGAGAAAGGTTTGGATAATATTTTAACAGCATCTACGCTGAAAAGGATGGGGGAATCGATAAGAGTTATTTCCTCAGGAGGCCTCTTTGATTTTCAAAGTACTCGGCGTTGTCCGGGAAAAAAGTGCTCAATGTCCTAGATAGACCTACTGTAGTGATAGGTTTGCATAATATCTTAACAGCATCTACGCTGAAAAGGATGGGGGGATCGATAAGAGTTATTTCAGTAGTGCTCAGGACGCCTCTTTGATTTTCAAATACTCGGCGTTGTCCGGGAGAAAAGTGCTCAATGTCCTAGATAGACCTACTGTAGTGATAGGTTTGGAAAATATTTTAAAGCCATCTTCGTTCCCCTTTGGACTATTTGGCAGATCAAAAAGAGGGATACCTTAGTGATTTCAGTAGTCGTCAGGAGGCCTCCTTTGTTACAAAAGTACTCAGCGTTGTCCGGGAGAAAAGCGCTCAATGTCCTAGATAGAGCTACTGTAGTGATAGGTTTGGAAAATATTTTAACGCTATCTTCGTTCCCCTTTGGACTATTTGGCAGATCAGAAGGAGAGAGGATACCTATGTGATTTCAGTAGTCCTCAGGAGGCCTCCTTGATTATCAAAGTACTCGGCGTTGTCCGGGAGAAAAGTGCTCAATATCCTAGATAGAGCTACTGTAGTGATAGGTTTGGAAAATATTTTAACGCCATCTTCGTTCCCCTTTGGACTATTTCGCAGATCAGAAGGAGAGAGGATACCTAAGTAATTTCAGTAGTCCTCAGGAGGCCTCCTTGATTATCAAAGTACTCGACGTTGTCCGGGAGAAAAGTGCTCAATGTCCTAGATAGAGCTTCTGTAGTGATAGGTTTGGAAAATATTTTAACGCTATCTTCGTTCCCCTTTGGACTATTTCGCAGATCAGAAGGAGAGAGGATACCTAAGTGATTTCAGTAGTCCTCAGGACGCCTCCTTGATTATCAAAGTACTCGGCGTTGTCCGGGAGAAAAGTGCTCAATGTCCTAGATAGAGCTACTGTAGAGAAAGGTTTGGATAATATTTTAACAGCATCTACGCTGAAAAGGATGGGGGAATCGATAAGAGTTATTTCAGTAGTGCTCAGGAGGCCTCTTTGATTTTCAAAGTACTCGGCGTTGTCCGGGAAAAAAGTGCTCAATGTCCTTGATCGAGCTACTGTAGTGATAGGTTTGGATAATATTTTAACAGCATCTATGCTGAAAAGGATTGGGGAATCGATAAGAGTGATTTCAGTAGTGCTCAGGAGGCCTCCTTGATTTTCAAATACTCGGCGTTGTCCGGGAGAAAAGTGCTCAATGTCCTAGATAGAGATACTGTAGTGATAGGTTTTGAAAATATTTTAACGCCATCTTCGTTCCCCTTTGGACTATTTGGCAGATCAGAAGGAGAGAGGATACCTAAGTTATTTCAGTAGTCCTTAGGAGGCCTCTTTGATTTTTAAAGTACTCGGCGTTGTCCGGGAGAAAATTGTTCAATGTCCTAGATAGAGCTACTGTAGTGATAGGTTTGGATAATATTTTAAGAGCATCTACGCTGAAAACCTATTTAGCATTCGCACCGCGACAGCAATAGGTACGTATTTAGCATTCAGCGGTGGCGATAGGAAGTATATAGCATGTGCACATGGGCGGCAATAAATACGTATATAGCATGCGCATCGGGAGTATAAAAAAAATTGGGGGGGAGGCAAAACATTTATTTTGTCTTTTATCTTTTTCATTGAAAATATTTATGTGTATGGGGAGAATGAAAAAAAAAATTTTCGGGGGAGGGGGCTAAAAATTTTTTTTTTTTTTCTTTTTTAAAATAAAAATATTTCTATGTATGGGGGGAACATAAAATTTTTGGGGTGTAAGGGCGTCAAAAATTTTTCTTTTTTTTTCCTTTAAATTAAAAATATTTCTAATTATGTGGGAGGATAGAAAAAAAAATGTCTTGTGGGGAGGCAAAAAAATGTATTTTTTTCTGTTTGTAACTAAAAATATTTATATTTATGATAGTGACAATACATAAATGAACACTATTTTGTTTTTCTAACACGACAGGGCCGAATAAATATAAGTTCTTACGTATGCAAACTGGGCTGGAGATTGGTACATATATAGTATGTGTACCCTTGCAGAGATAGGTAAGTATGTAGTATGCGCACCAGAGCCGCGATAGGTACGAATATAGTATGCACACCGGGTCGGCGATAGGTTTATATATAGTATGTGTACCGGGGTGGCAATAGGTACTATATAGTAGTGCATAGGGGTGGCTATAGCTACGTATTTAGCATTCGCACCGGGGTTGCGATAGGTATGTATTCAGCAATCTCACCGGGGTGGCGATATGTACATATTTAGTATTCGCACTGGGGCAGTGATAGGTACATATGGTGTATGAACACCTGGACGGCAATATGTACGTATTTAGCATTCATCCCTGGGCGTAGATAGGTACTTATTTAGCATTCAGCGGTGGCGATAGGTACGTATATAGCATGTGCACATGGGCGGCAATAAGTACGTGATATGTATGTATTATGCATGCGCACTGGGGCAGCGATCGGTTCATATATAGCACGCGCACCGGGGCAGCAGTAGGTACGTATATAGCAGGCGCACCGGGGCGGCGAAAGGTACGTATTTAGCATTCACACCAGGGCGGCGATAGGTATGTATTTAGCATTCACACCGGGGCGGCGATAGGTATGTATTTAGCATTCACACCGGGGCGGCGATAGGTATGTATTTAGCATTCGCACCGGGGCGGCGATAGGTATGTATTTAGCATTCGCACCGAGGCGGCGACAGGTATGTATTTAGCATTCGCACCGGGGCGGCGATAGGTATGTATTTAGCATTCGCACCGGGGTGGCGATATGTACGTATTTAGCTTCCGCACCGGGGCGGCGATAGGTACGTATTTAGAATTCACACAGGAGCCACGATAGGTACGTATTTAGAAATCACACTAGGGCGGCGATATGTATGTATTTAGCATTCGTACCGGGGCGGAGATATGTACATATTTAGCTTCCACACCGGGGCGGCGATAGGTACGTATTCAGAATTCAGGGGTGGCGATAGCTACGTATATAGCATGTACACATGGGCAGCAATAAGTACGTACATAGCATGCGCACCGGGGCGGCGATCAGTACATATATAGCACGTGCACCGGGGCGGCAATAGGTACGTATATAGCACGTGCACCAGAACGGCGAAAGGTATGTATTTCGCATTTGCACCAGGGTGGTGATAGGTACGTATTTAGCATTCGCACCGGGGCGGCTATAGGTACGTATTTAGCATTCACACCAGGGCGGCTATAGGTACGTATTTAGCATTGGCATCTGGCCGGCGATAGGTACGTATTTAGCATTCGCACCAAAGTGGTGATAGGTACGTATTTAGAAATTCGCACCAATGCGGCAATATGTACATATTAATTATTCCCACTAGGGCAGCGATAGGTACTTATGTAGCATGCACACCGGGGCGGCGATAGGTACTATTTAGCATTCGCAACGGGGCGGCGATAGGTACTTAAATAGTATCTGAACTGGGGCGGCGATAGGTACGTATATAGTATGTGCACTGGGGCGGCGATAGGTACGTATATAGTATGCGCACCGGGGTGATGATAGATACGTATATAGCATGAACACCGGGGTGGAGATAAGTACCTATATAGAAGGCGCAGATAGAGGTGTTACTTTTTATAGAAATATATCATACTATTGCCCTGGGCAACGTAGGAGAAATTGTGGGGAAAGAACAGCTTTCGCAAAAGGCAAAATTAGAAAGTAGCGGTGAAATGCGGCGACCAGGGAAGAGAAAGGTAGAAAGATAAAGAGACGGCTATAGAGAAGGTGGGGGGGGGGGTGAGAAGTAGAAGTTTGTATATAAAGATGTTACACACACGATTTTTCTTCAATTATATGTTTTAATGATCCCGAGCAACGCCGGGTAGCCCCGCTAGTCTCTTATATAAAGGGCAGTTGTCTGTTTGTATGTTTGTTTGTTTGTTTGTTTGTATGTCCAGTATCTCCTCAAAAACTACCCGACGACATGTCAAAAAGTTGACATCTACTGGACCGCACAAATCCCGGATGTAAAATATCTAAAAATCGCGAAAATCGATTCACTCGCTGACAATCAACCGGACCACTTTCCGACAAAAGGTAGCAGTTTTTTTCGTATTTTTCACGAAATTTCAACGTTATTATGTAGTAAATTCGAAATAATCTAATGTATTTATGTACTAATCCGATAAAAATGCAGAGTCATTGTAAACATCCCATAATCCCTTGCCGGATGTACCCGGTCTTGCCCTAAATTGTGTCCGGTTGTATCAGATCATCCAATAACTTCTGTCCGGTTGCATCAATAACAACATAGGAATCCTACGTTAAGAGTGTGTAGTGAAACAAGGGTTGCTCAATCACATCCGCACCTGTCCCATAATCCCTTGCCGGATGTACCCGGTCTTGACCTAAATTGTGTCCGGTTATATCAGGTCATCATGACGTCAGAGAGTGGCAGATAATTTGAAAAATAATGCAAAGTGGCGGGAAGAAATTCACTCACACTACAACCTTTTAATAGACACTAATATTCCTCCCCCTCCCTTCTGTTATCATGATAGGCATTACCTCCTCCTTTCATGCCAAATTGGGGGGGGGGGGTGACGGCATTCGCCGGTGTGAGCGCCTCAGGCCAAACTTTTTCTTTGGGGGGGGGGGGTATTAAGCAAATCTATAATAAAGACCAATGTGCATTTATTTGTATCTATAATAAAGACCAATGTGCATTTATTTGTATCTATAATAAAGACCAATGTGCATTTATTTGCATCTATAATAAAGACCAATGTGCATTTATTTGTATCTATAATAAAGACCAATGTGCATTTATTTGCATTTATTTGCATCTAGAATAAAGGCCAATGTGCATTTATTTGTATCTATAATAAAGACCAATGTGCATTTATTTGTATCTATAATAAAGACCAATGTGCATTTATTTGCATCTATAATAAAGACCAATGTGCATTTATTTGTATCTATAATAAAGACCAATGTGCATTTATTTGCATCTATAATAAAGGCCAATGTGCATTTATTTGTATCTATAATAAAGAGATTATTTTTAGGGGTCATGCCAAATTTTTTAGGGGTCCGGTCAAATTTTTTTCTTTTTTTGAACTTAAAATAATTCTCAGGGTTGTGTGACAATGAAAAAAAAAGTTGGGGGGGGGGGGTGGAGAGATTAGGGGGTAGGGGAAAATTTTAGGGGTCAGGCCAAATTTTTTAGGGGTCCGGCCAAATTTTTTTGTTTTGAAGTCAAAATATATCTCATGGTTGGGGGAGAGTGAAAAATTAGAGGGCTGGAGAGATTGAGGGGTCGGGGAAAATTTTAGGGGTCAGGACGAACTTTTTAGGGGTAAGGCCAAATTTTTTTTTTTTTTTTTTTTGAAGTCAAAATATATCTAATGGTTGTAAGAGAGTGAAAAATTAGGGGGCTGGAGAGATTTAGGGGTCGGGGAAAATTTTAGGGGTCAAGACGAACTTTTTAGGGGTCAGGCCAAATTTTTTTCTTTTTTTTTTTTTTTTGTTTTGAAGTCAAAATATTTCTCAGGGTTGGGGGAAGGTGAAAAATTAGGGGGCTGGAGAGATTTAGGGGTCGGGGAAAATTTTAGGGGTCAGGACGAACTTTTATGGGGTCAGGCAATATTTTTTTGTTTTTTTTTGTTTTGAAGTCAAAATATTTTTCATGCTTGGAGAAGAGTGAAAAATTAGGGGGCTGGAGAGATTTAGGGGTCGGGGAAAATTTTAGGGGTCAGGACGAACATTTTAGGGGTCAGGCCAAATTTTTTTGTGTTTTTTTTGTTTTGAAGTCAAAATATATCTCATGGTTGGGGGAGAGTGAAAAATTAGGGGGCTGGAGAGATTTAGGGGTCGGGGAAAATTTTAGGGGTCAGGACGAACTTTTTAGGGGTCAGGCCAAATTTTTTTCTTTTTTTTTTTTTTTTTTTGTTTTGAAGTCAAAATATTTCTCAGGGTTGGGGGAGAGTGAAAAATTAGGGGGCTGGAGAGATTTAGGGGTCGGGGAAAATTTTAGGGGTCAGGACGAACTTTTTAGGGGTCAGGCCAAATTTTTTTCTTTTTTTTTGTTTTTTTTTGTTTTGAAGTCAAAATATTTCTCAGGGTTGCGGGAGAGTGAAAAATTAGGGGGCTGGAGAGATTTAGGGGTCGGGGAAAATTTTAGGGGTCAGGACGAACTTTTTAGGGGTCAGGCCAAATTTTTTTCTTATTTTTTTTTTTTTTTTTTTTTTAAAGTCAATATATTTCTCAGCGTTGGGGAAGAGTGAAAAATTAGGGGGCTGGAGAGATTTAGGGGTCGGGGAAAATTTTAGGGGTCAGGACGAACTTTTTAGGGGTCAGGCCAAATTTTTTTCTTTTTTTCTTTTTTTTTGTTTTGAAGTCAAAATATTTCTCAGGGTTGGGGGAGAGTGAAAAATTAGGGGGCTGGAGAGATTTAGGAGTCGGGGAAAATTTTAGGGGTCAGGACGAACTTTTTAGGGGTCAGGCCAAATTTTTTTGTTTTTTTTTGTTTTGATATCAAAATATTTCTCAGGGTTGGGGGAGAGTGAAAAATTACGGGGTTGGAGAGATTTAGGGGTCGGGGAAAATTTTAGGGGTCAGGACGAACTTTTTAGGGGTCAGGCCAAATTTTTTTCTTTTTTTTTTTTTTTTTGTTTTGAAGTCAAAATATTTCTCAGGGTTGGGGGAGAGTGAAAAATTAGGGGGCTGGAGAGATTTAGGGGTCGGGGAAAATTTTAGGGGTCAGGACGAACTTTTTAGGGGTCAGGCCAAATTTTTTTGTTTTTTTTTGTTTTGAAGTCAAAATATTTTTCATGGTTGGCGGAGAGTGAAAAATTAGGGGGCTGGAGAGATTTAGGGGTGGGGGAAAATTTTAGGGGTCAGGACGAACTTTTTAGGGGTCAGGCCAAATTTTTTTCTTTTTTTTTTTTTTTGTTTTGAAGTCAAAATATTTCTCAGGGTTGGGGGAGAGTGAAAAATTAGGGGGCTGGAGAGATTTAGGAGTCGGGGAAAATTTTAGGGGTCAGGACGAACTTTTTAGGGGTCAGGCCAAATTTTTTTCTTTTTTTTTTTTTTTTGTTTTGAAGTCAAAATATTTCTCAGGGTTGGGGGAGAGTGAAAAATTAGGGGGCTGGAGAGATTTAGGAGTCGGGGAAAATTTTAGGGGTCAGGACGAACTTTTTAGGGGTCAGGCCAAATTTTTTTGTTTTTTTTTGTTTTGAAGTCAAAATATTTCTCAGGGTTGCGGGAGAGTGAAAAATTAGGGGGCTGGAGAGATTTAGGGGTCGGGGAAAATTTTAGGGGTCAGGACGAACTTTTTAGGGGTCAGGCCAAATTTTTTTCTTTTTTTTTTTTTTTTTGTTTTGAAGTCAAAATATTTCTCAGGGTTGGGGGAGAGTGAAAAATTAGGGGGCTGGAGAGATTTAGGGGTCGGGGAAAATTTTAGGGGTCAGGACGAACTTTTTAGGGGTCAGGCCAAATTTTTTTGTTTTTTTTTGTTTTGAAGTCAAAATATTTTTCATGGTTGGCGGAGAGTGAAAAATTAGGGGGCTGGAGAGATTTAGGGGTGGGGGAAAATTTTAGGGGTCAGGACGAACTTTTTAGGGGTCAGGCCAAATTTTTTTTTTTTTTTTTTTTTTTTTTGTTTTGAAGTCAAAATATTTCTCAGGGTTGGGGGAGAGTGAAAAATTAGGGGGCTGGAGAGATTTAGGGGTCGGGGAAAATTTTAGGGGTCAGGACGAACTTTTTAGGGGTCAGGCCAAATTTTTTTCTTTTTTTTTGTATATGAAGTCAAAATATTTTTCATGGTTGGCGGAGAGTGAAAAATTAGGGGGCTGGAGAAATTTAGGGGTCGGGGAAAATTTTAGGGGTCAGGAAGAACTTTTTAGGGGTCAGGCCAATTTTTTTTGTTTTTTTTTGTTTTGCAGTCACAATATATCTCATGGTTGGGGGAGAGTGAAAAATTAGGGGGCTGGAGAGATTTAGGGGTCGGGGAAAATTTTAGGGGTCAGGACGAACTTTTTAGGGGTCAGGCCAAATTTTTTTTTTTTTTTTTTTTTTTTTGTTTTGAAGTCAAAATATTTCTCAGGGTTGGGGGAGAGTGAAAAATTAGGGGGCTGGAGAGATTTAGGGGTCGGGGAAAATTTTAGGGGTCAGGACGAACTTTTTAGGGGTCAGGCCAAATTTTTTTCTTTTTTTTTTTTTTTTGTTTTGAAGTCAAAATATTTCTCAGGGTTGGGGGAGAGTGAAAAATTAGGGGGCTGGAGAGATTTAGGGGTCGGGGAAAATTTTAGGGGTAAGGACGAACTTTTTAGGGGTCAGGCCAAATTTTTTTGTTTTTTTTTGTTTTGAAGTCAAAATATTTCTCATGGTTGGAGGAGAGTGAAAAATTAGGGGGCTGGAGAGATTTAGGGGTCGGAGAAAATTTTAGGGGTCAGGACGAACTTTTTAGGGGTCAGGCCAAATTTTTTTCTTTTTTTTTTTTTGAAGTCAAAATATTTTTCATGGTTGGCGGAGAGTTAAAAATTAGGGGGCTGGAGAAATTCAGGGGTCGGGGAAAATTTTAGGGGTCAGGACGGACTTTTTAGGGGTCAGGCCAAATTTTTTTGTTTTTTTTTGTTTTGAAGTCAAAATATATCTCATGGTTGGGGGAGAGTGAAAAATTAGGGGGCTGGAGAGATTTAGGGGTCGGGGAAAATTTTAGGGGTCAGGACGAACTTTTTAGGGGGCAGGCCAAATTTTTTTCTTTTTTTTTTTTTTTTTTTGTTTTGTAGTCAAAATATTTCTCAGGGTTGGGGGAGAGTGAAAAATTAGGGGGCTGGAGAGATTTTGGGGTCGGGGAAAATTTTAGGGGTCAGGACGAACTTTTTAGGGGTCAGGCCAAATTTTTTTTTTTTTTTTTGTTTTGAAGTCAAAATATTTCTCATGGTTGGAGGAGAGTGAAAAATTAGAGGGCTGGAGAGATTTAGGGGTCGGGGAAAATTTTAGGGGTCAGGACGAACTTTTTAGGGGTCAGGCCAAATTTTTTTCTTTTTTTTTTGTTTTTTTTGTTTTGAAGTCAAAATATTTCTCAGGGTTGGGGGAGAGTGAAAAATTAGGGGGCTGGAGAGATTTAGGGGTCGGGGAAAATTTTAGGGGTCAGGACGGACTTTTTAGCGATCAGGCCAAATTTTTTTCTTTTTTTTTTTTTTGTTTTGAAGTCAAAATATTTCTCAGGGTTGGGGGAGAGTGAAAAATTAGGGGGCTGGAGAGATTTAGGGGTCGGGGAAAATTTTAGGGGTCAGGACGAACTTTTTAGGGGTCAGGCCAAATTTTTTTGTTTTTTTTTGTTTTGAAGTCAAAATATATCTAATGGTTGTAAGAGAGTGAAAAATTAGGGGCTGGAGAGATTGAGGGGTCGGGGAAAATTTTAGGGGTCAGGACGAACTTTTTAGGGGTCAGGCCAAATTTTTTTGTTTTTTTTGGTTTTGAACTCAAAATATTTCTCAGGGTTGGGGGTAAGTGAACAATTAGGGGGCTGGAGAGATTTAGGGGTCGGGGAAAATTTTAGGGGTCAGGACGAACTTTTTAGGGGTCAGGCCAAATTTTTTTCTTTTTTTTTTGTTTTTTTTGTTTTGAAGTCAAAATATTTCTCAGGGTTGGGGGAGAGTGAAAAATTAGGGGGCTGGAGAGATTTAGGGGTCGGGGAAAATTTTAGGGGTCAGGACGAACTTTTTAGGGGTCAGGCCAAATTTTTTGTTTTTTTTTGTTTTGAAGTCAAAATATTTCTCATGGTTGGGGGAGAGTGAAAAATTAGGTGGCTGGAGAGATTCAGGGGTCGGGGAAAATTTTAGGGGTCAGGACGAACTTTTTAGGGTTAAGGCCAAATTTTTTTGTTTTTTTTTATTTTTGAACTCAAAATATTTCTCAGGGTTGGGGGAGAGTGAACAATTAAGGGGCTGGAGAGATTGAGGGGTCGGGGAAAATTTTAGGGGTCAGGACGAACTTTTTAGGGGTCAGGCCAAATTTTTTTGTTTTTTTTTGTTTTGAAGTCAAAATATTTCTCATGGTTGGGGGAGAGTGAAAAATTTGGTGGCTGGAGAGATTCAGGGGTCGGGGAAAATTTTAGGGGTCAGGACGAACTTTTTAGGGTTCAGGCCAAATCTTTTTCTTTTTTTTTGGTTTTGAACTCAAAATATTTCTCAGAGTTGGGGGAGAGTGAACAATTAGGGGGCTGGAGAGATTTAGGGGTCGGGGAAAATTTTAGGGGTCAGGCGGAACTTTTTAGGGGTCAAGCCAAATTTTTTTGTTTTTTTTTTGTTTTGAAGTCAAAATATTTCTCATGGTTGGGGGAGAGTGAAAAATTAGAGGCTGGAGAGATTTAGGGGACGGGGAAAATTTTAGGGGTCAGGCCAAATTTTTTAGGGTCAGCCCAAATTTAGGGGCGGCGATATGTCTGTATTTAGCTTCCACACCGGGGCGGCGATAGGTACTTATTTAGCATTCAGCAGTGGTGATAGGTACTTATATAGCATGTGCACATGGGCGGTAATAAGTACGTATATAGTATGCACACCGGGGCAGTGATAGGTATGTATTTAGCATGCGCACTGAGGAAGCGATCGGTTCATATATAGCACACGCACCGGGGCTGCGATAGGTACGTATATAGCACGCGCACAGGGGCGGCGAAAGGTACATATTTAAAATTCACACCCGGCGGCGAAAGGTACATATTTAAAATTCACACCGGGGCGGCGATAGGTACGTATTTAGCATTCGCACCGGGGCGGCGATATGTACGTATTTAGCTTCCACACCAGGGCGGCGATAGGTACGTATTCAGAATTCAGGGGTGGCGATAGCTACGTATATAGCATGTACACACGGGCAGCAATAAGTACGTACATAGCATGCGTTCTGCGGCGGCGATCAGTACATATATTGCATGCGTACCGGGGCGGCGAAAGGTATGTATTTCGCATTCGCACCGTAGTTGTGATAGGTACGTATTTAGCATTCGCACTGGGGCGGCTATAGGTACGTATTTAGCATTCGCACCAGGGCGGCTGTAGGTACGTATTTAGCATTCGCACTGGGCTGGCGATAGGTACGTATTTAGCATTCACACCAAAGCGGCAATATGTACATATTAATTATTCGCACTAGGGCAGTGATAGGTACTTATGTAGCATGCACACCGGAGCGCAATTGGTATGTCTTTAGTATTCGCACTAGGGTAGCGATAGGTACTTATGTAGCATGCACACCGGGGCGCAATAGGTATGTATTTAGCATTCACACCAGGGCAACGATAGGTACTATTTAGCATTCGCAACGGGGCGGCGATAGGTACTTAAATAGTATCTGCACCGGGGCGGCGATAGGTACGTATATAGTATGTGCACTGGGGCGGCGATAGGTACGTATATAGTATGCGTACCGGGGTGATGATAGATACGTATATAGTATGAACACCGGGGTGGAGATAAGTACCTATATAGAAGGCGCAGATAGAGGTGTTACTTTTTATAGAAATATGTCATACTATTACCCTGGGCAATAGGAGAAATGGTTGAGAAGAAACAGCTTCTGCAAAATGCAAAATTAGAAAGTAGCGGCGAAATGGGGCGACCAGGAAAGAGAAAGGTAACAGATAAAGAGACGGCTATAGAGAGAGGGGGCGGACATAGAAGTTTGAATATAAAGAAGTTACACACACGATCTTTCTTCAAATATATGTTTTTATGACCCCGAGCAACGCCGGGTAGCCCCGCTAGTCAAATATATAGGCCAAAAACATACTTTTACAGTTCATCCAAGTTATAAAGTTTAAAACAATTCCAAGAAGTGTGTTTTTGCCCAATATATTATATCTCTTATATACTTGTATGTACTTTTATGTATATTTATATATTTTTATGTATTTGTATATATTTTTAAAGCTTAATTTTTATTACCTGCAGTAATGTCATTGCGGTAATAGTCCTATGAAGAGAAGATTTTATTTGAAAACTCATGAGTTTTTGAACTTTAATACCATCTGTTTAATCTGTTATTTTATTATGTAATTCAATTAATATTACTGCTCTATACACTATATTGAGCTTTTAGAGAGAGAGACTAAGATACTACTTTAAAGATATAAATAATATATTTAATCAGGATAAAGATAGTCTACTGGTTAAATATATTATTTATATCTTTAAAGTATTATCTTACTCTGTCTGTCTGTCTGTCTGTCTGTCTCTCTGTCTGTCTGTCTTTCTGTCTGTCTGTCTGTCTGTCTCTCTCTCTCTCTCTCTCTATATATATATATATATACATATATATATATATATATATATATATGTCTTTTTTCTGATTTCTCCTTTTTCACCCTTATTTTGGTGCAGGGAGTCGTCAGACCACACATATATTTGCGCGAAGTTTCGATGCTCCCCATACTCAATTATGTATGCCTACCTTTGTCTAATGATATCTAATACTCATAAATTATTTGCCTTACTCCACCGACACGTTCTACGCGTCGAGTTGTAAGTTTTTAATTGCGTTTCCTTCAATCATAGACGATGAATGGAACTACCAAAGAGAAATACAAGAGAACGAATGAAATAACGGAATGCATATTTGATTATCTTAGTTGTCAGGGACTACGGGGTGTGTCGGAGTTTACACTGACGGGCAGAAGAGCACATAGAAAGACACATTCTGAGAGATGCGGGGACAAAGACACACGTATAGTTGGAGGAGAGAAGGTAACAATAATGAGAACATCGCACAGAAAGAAATTTATAGATAGATTAATATATATATATATATAGAGAGAGAGAGAGAGAGAACGGAAAAGAGAGATAGAGATAGAGAGAGAAAGTTACGGATAGATAAGCATAAAAATAATGAAGAGAAAGATGAAAGAAAAAATCTCAGAGAGAGAAACACACTAAGATAATGAGAGAGAGAGAGAGACAGAGAGAGGGGGGAGAGGGTTGGGAATGGAAAGAGAAAGAGAAATACATTAGAATAAAAAAATACAATACAAACGTAAAAGAGAGACCTTGATACACTAGGGGTGACGAGAGAAGAACACGTAGGAGAGAACACAACAAAACAAGGAGAGAATTGCCCGGAATAAGCATAGAAAAAAGAAAAACAATGAGAGGGATGAAAAGGGAAAGAGAAGGATAAACAAATTAAGCGAAAGAGAAAAATTGAATACGATTACCAGATAGATAAAGGCAGCAGAGAGAGAGAGAGAGAGAGAGAGAGAGAGATAGAGATAGAGAGAGAGGGGGAAGATAGATATACAATACAAAAGGAAGATACTAAAACGAATTAGAAAAAAACAAGGAGAGGGAGGGAGATTGAGACACCAAAAAAGAGAGACAAAAGGAGAAAAAAAGGGAGAGAACGAGAACTAAACCCAGTAGAAATGTAACAGACATACATAGAGAAACATGATGTTAGCAATAAATAGATAGATAGATATATTGATTAATAGATGGATAGATAGATGGTTTGAGAGAGAGAAAGTGACAAAGGTATATAGAAAGATATTGGGAGAGATACATGTACATATAGAAGAAGAACATCAGTAAAATAGTAGGAAAACCACACAGAAAGAAAGAAGAACGAGAGAAAGATAGATAGAAAAAAGAGCAAAGAGAGAGTTACGTCTATAGAATCATAATAATAAAATATAAAGAAAATGATGAAGGAATATATATATATATATATATATATATATATATATATATATATATATATATATATATATATATATATTTAAATTTTTCACTTAGAGGAAACGATTGTTCAGTGAAGACTGGGATTATTCCAATAAAAAAGCTCGATGATACTCCATTGCAGGGTACAAAGCATTTAATATATATGTTTGTATATATATTTTTTATATATAGTTTTTTATTCTCTATCTTAATTTATATCTTATATTTGTTATTCTCTATCTTTATTTATTCTTCCCTTCTAAAGTGACCCCAAGAAAATCAACACCACATTGTGTATTGATGTGTGTTGTTAACCTTATTCAAGGTGCTAAATTTTTCCCTGATGATCTGTCAAGCAAGTACCTGCTTGGTAGTGAAACACGTGTAGGTAATAAACACTTAAATTTGAAAAATGATAAATAAATCATTTCTGAATGAAAATATCTTCTGTGGTGTTGTTTCGGTTCCTGAACAAAATGCTTTGGTAAGCTTCCAAAAAATCACACACACACACACACCCACACACACACACACACATATATATACATATATATGTACATATATATATGTATACATATATATATATATATATATATATATATATATATATATATATATATATATATATATATATAATAATGGTAATAATCCAGGTGAAAAATATCCACAGGGTAGTAATCCAGAGAATTTTAACCGGGTTTATAAAAAGTGCTCAATATCAAAATAGAGCTTTATATATGACTAGCGGGGCTACCCGGCGTTGCTCGGGGTCATAAAAACATATATTTGAAGAAAGATCGTGTGTGTAACATCTTTATATTCAACTTTCTATGTCCGCCCCCTCTCTCTTTAGCCGTCTCTTTATCTGCTACCTTTCTCTTCCATGGTCGCTCCATTTCGCCGCTACTTTCTAATTTTGCCTTTTGCAAAAGCTGTTTCTTCCCCACCATTTCTCCTATTGCCCAGGGTAATAGTATGACATATTTCTATAAAAAGTAACACCTCTATCTGCGCCTTCTATATAGGTACTTATCTCCACCCCGGTGTTCATACTATATACGTATCTATCATCACCCCGGTGCGCATACTATATACGTACCTATCGCCGCCCCAGTGCACATACTATATACGTACCTATCGCCGCCCCAGTGCAGATACTATTTAAGTACCTATCGCCGCCCCGTTGCGAATGCTAAATAGTACCTATCGTTGCCCCGGTGTGAATGCTAAATACATACCTATTGCGCCCCGGTGTGCATGCTACATAAGTACCTATCGCTGCCCTAGTGCGAATACTAAAGACATACCAATTGCGCCCCGGTGTGCATGCTACATAAGTACCTATCGCTGCCCTAGTGCGAATAATTAATATGTACATATTGCAGCTTTGGTGCGAATGCTAAATACGTACCTATAGCCGCCCTGGTGCGAATGCTAAATACGTACCTATAGCCTCCCCGGTGCGAATGCTAAATACGTACCTATCACCACCACGGTGCGAATGCGAAATACATACTTTTCGCCGCCCCAGTGCGCGTGCTATATAAGTACTGATCGCCGCCGCAGAGCGCATGCTATGTACGTACTTATTGCTTCCCATGTGTTAATGCTATATACGTAGCTATCGCCACCCCTGAATTCTGAATACGTACCTATCGCCGCCCTGGTGTGGAAGCTAAATACGTACACATCGCCGCCCCGGTGCGAATGCTAAATACATACCTATCGCCGCCCCGGTGTGAATTCTAAATACGTACCTATCGCCGCACCGGTGTGGAAGCTAAATACGTACATATCGCCACCCCGGTGCGAATGCTAAATACATACCTATCGCTGCCCCGGTGTGAATGCTAAATACATACCTATCGCCGCCCCGGTGTGAATGCTAAATACGTACCTATCCCCGCCCCGGTGTGAATTTTAAATATGTACCTTTCGCCGCCCCGGTGTGAATTTTAAATATGTACCTTTCGCCGCCCCTGTGCGCGTGCTATATACGTACCTATCGCCGCCCCGGTGCGCGTGCTATATATGAACCGATCGCTGCCTTAGTGCGCATGCTAAATACATACCTATCACTGCCCCGGTGCGCATACTATATACGTACTTATTACCGCCCATGTGCACATGCTATATAAGTACCTATCACCACCGCTGAATGCTAAATAAGTACCTATCGCCGCCCTGGTGTGGAAGCTCAATACGTACATATCGCTGCCCCTAAATTTGGGCGGACCCCTAAAAAATTTGGCCTGACCCCTAAAATTTTCCCCGACCCCTAAATCTCTCCAGCCCCTAATTTTTCACTCTCCCCCAACCATGAGAAATATTTTGACTTAAAAACAAAAAAAAGAAAAAAAATTGG
>OY744515.1:130788523-130826023 GCA_963556195.1 Sepiola atlantica
GGTCAAATATATTATGTTAGACTGACACACAAATATGACTGACAATCGATCGTCGAACGTCCTCGACGTTTGATGATTTTTATTGTACTTTTCTCCTTTCAATTGGACAGAAAGAACATTTTAAAGCGTTTGGGACAGATTTTTGTTGACAATTAGTTTGTTTTTTTACCCCCCAAAGACGAAACACTCATTCAAAAGATGCGGAGATGATTGGGTACGCCATTTTGAAAATGGAAGTGCAATGCGATCAGATTAAGACGAACCATTCAAATTCAATAAAACGCTTTAAAATACTTTAAAACAAACACAAATAAGCAGGAAGATAGAAAAGTAAAGTGATCGTCTTTGGTAACAGTTATTCATTTATTATTTGTTTGTCACCCCTTTTTTCTGTTAGATATTCGTGACATTCGCTCGAATTTTTCGTTTATTTTCTTTATTATGTAGGATTCATTTTATTCTCATTAAAAAAATCAAAGCTCAACATTAGAATATATCAAATAACACTATGGCAATCATCTTTTTTGTTGTTTTTATTCAAATTCATAAAATCTGAGAAGAAAATTGTTTCATAGTTTTTCTGTAGATAATGCTACAGCGAGACTAATAGCCGCCCCGAGGGCGGTTATTTTCTTGCTAGGTTTATTATAACGACCAGATTTCTTAACTTGACTTATAATATGTTTTCTTGCTACAACGATTTCATCATACTTATTTCTTATTACTCATTTTTAAACCTTTTTTTAAGTATACATTTTAGAAAGTTGTATCTTAGTTTTTTTAATAGAAGTTCTTAATTGTGAAAGTAATCTTTAATATTTAATCAATTAAGTAATTTACTTTACGTATATCCACTTTTTAAGGTTATTTTGAGTGTCCTTCACATTTTTATTTGGCTCTATATTCTATGACAGTTGCAGTTTGCACTTTTAAATGTTAAATTCTTCTCTTCCACATACGTTTCTCTAGATATCAAACTTTTATTATCTCCCCTCTAGCAACGTTATTCCTCACCTGCTTTACATTGACCTCTTCCAGCTTAATCCCCTAACACCCATACATTTTATATCATGTCTGCTTTACTTTTTCCTCCAGTCACTCCTAAATATTCGTCCCCTTCCTGCTTATATATATATATATATATATATATATATATATATATAGATTTAGATTTTTCACTTATAAAATAGATCATTCAGTGAAGACCGGGGTTGTTCCAATAAAAAACAAGCTCGATGATACTCGATTACAGAGTACAGAGCATTTATATGTGATTTTATGAAGGCTTACCAAAGCATTCCTTTCAAGACACCAATGATCACCATTGAAGATATTTTTTCTTACAAATACTATTTATTCAAATTAAATGTTTTTTCCTACACGTGTTTCACTACCAAGCAGTTACTTGCATGGCAGATCATCAGGGAAATTAAATGTCTGGAATACTGGTTTCAACTGCCGACAAAACACAATGTGGCGTTGTAATAGTTGAGGTCACTTAAGAAAAGAAGATGAAAAAAAATAAAAATAAAAATAAAAGTCAAACTTAAAAAGCAAGGAAGAACAACGATAAGAAAAGAAAGTCCTAGAAAAGACTTAGAAAAGTAGCTTGTGCATTATTTCTTCCACCAAGCCAACAAGCAAGTAGTCGGTCCCAAATACATTCAATAAAACCACAAAACCGGAACAATGTGCGATAATACACTTTCACGTTAGCCGGTACAATGATGAATAAATCCCCCCCACCCACAATAAAACAAAAGAACTAAATCATTCAAGATACCGCTCACAAGTTACCATTCCAATCCAATGATAGTATGGGAATTCTAAATCCAACTTCTCACAAAGAAAAGTCAACACAAATGTTCGTCCGAGTTCAAAGAGGCTTATTTCAATTGTTGATTTATTACCCTTCGAAATAAACACACGACGAGTTGAATGTCAATCCCGCAGAAAACTCCCTTCCATCAAGAAAAAATCTTAATATAGAAACTATTTATTCAAAATACTGTTTCTAAAAATATTTATTATTAAACCTATTCCTTATAGAAATTAATCATCTAGTGTCTGGGACGTCATTTTACATTTTGGGAAAATATCCTTCATTTAATTAACTGCCGAATTATTATCGTTTTGTTGTTTAACGAAGCGAAAAAAACCTATCCCGCAGAATTTGTTTTTAAAAAAATTATTCATATATCAAAAATAAACTGTTATTATAAAAAGGCCTTCTACAAAAATCTAGTTATTATTTTAAATCATTTAAAATATTTCCTTAACGGCTGTGTCTGTTTGTAACTCTCTGTGGAGAATATTATTCTATATTCCATAAATAAATGTTACAACGGAATATCGTTATCAGAAATCTATTTTCTATTTAAAAAAAAAAAAAAAAAAAAAAAAAAAAAAAACTTTTTTTTAATGGACCGGTTTATTTTTTTGTCAACTTTACGGGGAAATATCACTCTTACTCGTTAAATGACAGGAGACTTTATTATTACTAATTTAAAATCCCGTACAAAATACTTTTTTTATAAAATTCAATTGTTTCTATTTTTAGAAATTAAGTCCGTGTCGGCATGCATGTTTTTTAAAATTATTTTTTCCTTAATTACTTTTCCCCATTCCTGCCACCAAATTGTTTTATTTATTTTAATCTAATTAAAAACTAATTTAATTTAACCTAATTTAATTAAATAGTGATAGCATCCAGGTTGCTATTTCTTATTTTTCACTTAAAATTACTTGAAATCCCCAATGCATTTCGTATAATATATATATTTCTGAGAATAAATTGTGATTTATTATTTATTATTCCACTATCTTTTTATATGTAACACAATTTCCCCCCTCTATTCCGCTGAATAAGTATTTACTATAGTTGACTATCACTGGGCCTTATTCCGATAGAATATTCCTACCTTATCACCCCCAACCTAAGTCTCGAGTATCCGCTAATAATTGAATTAAGGCATATCTTAGCATAAGTACGTGTTACTAATTCTCATCCTCCCTATTATACACTAATTATTGCCCCAGATTGCCTCAGGAAGTGTCCATCTTGCCTATCTCTGCTGTAAGTTTATACTTCTCCCAATTCCCCTCCTATCCAGGTTTTAGGCTTGATAACAGGTAACGGTTTCTATGCAGACAGCATTGTAGTATTTCCTGCCTAGCGTTCAGTAAATTATCTCTAGATGTCATGATGTGGTACGACTCCAATGCACATAGGTTGCATCTCTTCTTTTTGTTCGGTTTATATTTGTTAGCCCTCCCCAAAATTGACCATTTCAGTTCGAAAGGGTCTTGCCTAGCAATGAGGTTTCTCACAAAACGGCCAACAGAAGTGTTAGGCCTATCTATGTCTTCCCTTTGGCCTCCCCTGAAGGAACTCATGTGGTTTCTGAATCTATCTTTGAACTCACCCTCGGTTGAACCGATATATGATTTCCTACTACTCTCTGTTATCACATCGCATTTGTAGACAATGCTTGAAACTCTACAGTTCCCCCCCAGTGGACAGATGTTAGAAGCTCTGCAGTTACAGTTGTGTGCTGGGCCGTTGCTGGATGTTCTACTACTATGGTTATTTATAATGGAGGTTCTCACTGAACTGGTGTTACTGGGATCAACACCAGAAGAGAACATGGCTTCCCTTGTTTTAGTTATCTTAGAATTATTATATCCTATGATGGATGTGGCTATATTTCTACAGGTTGAATAAGAGAGTTTTACAGTATTTTTGTTAATGATTCCCCCCAATCTGCTATCCCTTGGAAAGTTTTTTTCCACTATGCTATAAAAAATCTTTGGGATATTAGTCTTAATATGCTGGCTATAGGGGGGGTTGAACCATGTAGTGGTCCTTCTCCTATTTTTCTTCCTACCTTCCCCCCCGGTTTGGGTAGCATGTGAGTTCAATTCGTTACTTCCAACTTCACGAATATTATCATCAACCGGTTCCCACCCTACCTGGTTTACATTACCGTGGGATACACCAGGTCTCCTATATCTAGCCTTGCCCATTGCCCTATTATATGAAACCATTGATCGAGAGGCAATCGGTCTCCCGTTTAGTCCCCCATTCCCAACCGAAGGAGGCACAAGGTAATTAATTTTTTCCTTGTATCCTGATCTGTTTAAAGCCTCATTGTAGAACTGCTTACTGCTGTCGAATATTTGTTGATTCTTGGACAGCTTAGATATCCTACTCGATATTGCAGGAATAATGGCTCTTTTCACCATCGGTGGGTGATTCGATTTAGCGTCGATATAGTAGAGTGTGTGGTTGGGCTTGTGATAAGGTTCATATGTGTTGTTGCATAGATCAAGCGTAATATCCAAAAAATTGACCCTCCGGTAGTTTATATCCATAGTTACGCTAAGTTGTATTGAGCTGAAGAATATATTGAGTTTTTTCTTCTTAGTTTCAAGATTTCTTATACTTGTGTTGACAAAGAATAAAGCGTCGTCCCTATATAGACCGCCCGCCAGTTCAGGTATTTTCATACAGATTTCTCTGAGGATATATATCCCTACCAGGTCAGTAACCTGCGCTGAGTCCGGTGCCCACATAGTAATATCGAAATTGTTTTCCCTATCCTTTCTAGTCCATAACTTATCATTGTAGGATATTAGCGTCCTTCTGGCTAGTCTAATTATATCCATTTCTAAGTTTGTGATGTTTGATTCATTTCTAGCCATGGTAAGCGCCTTTTCAAGTAAAGTAGAGGATATGGAGGGATAGTATGAATCTATATCAAACATTATAAATTTACTTTGATTAGTAATGTGTAATTCTTTATACCAACTTAGCACTTCCTCTGATGAGGTCCACAGATTCAATTGAGTTCTGCGTTTAATTCCTGGCAGTATTCTGTCTAGTATTTTTTTGCTGATTACACCCATGTCTGAAATACACGGCGAGATCAGTCTAATGGATGGGTTATTACTAAAATCTGGCTTATGATCCTTAAGAGTGAAACGAGGGCATTTAGGGGTATATATCTCAACATTACCTTCCATACCAATCTCAGAGCAGATCTTAAGAGCGGCCAAGTTAATATCCTGTAACACCCCGTTCCCTACGGTCTTGTAGTTTTTATTCAGTTCCTTCAGGATTAGGTTGTTGTATGTTTCCATATTCATGGAGTATGTGTTTAAAGTTTTATCCGCCGGAACTGTGATGTTAGAGTTATTCCTAATCCGTGTCTGTGTCCTATGGATATGTTCAATGGTAGGATTCCAATATTGTGATCTGTTTTTGGTTTTGATGTTTTTAACCATATTATGCATATCCGCTTCGAAGCTTTCTAATGCAGGGATGTGAGGTGGGTTCTTGTGAGTTCCTATTTTATAGAATTTTCTATAGGAGGCTGTTGGTAAATTATCCTCAGTGTCAGATGCATACTCAGGGGGTTCAGAGACGCCAGAAGGTGGATTCACGTTGCTCAACTCCCTAGTCGATCCCAGGTTGTGGTGAATTACCCGCCATCGGACTCTCTTCAAGAATGCATGGACCGCCTGGACCATGTCCATTATGTATGCTTTGTGGTTTGGTATGGAAATGTTTTTGGGTGAGAAAGTTATCTCCTCTTTGGCAAACATCCTGGTCACTCCGGTATTGAATAGCAGCTCACCTTGGGGAGCAGAATATAGATTTAGATTTTTCACTTATAAAATAGATCATTCAGTGAAGACCGGGGTTGTTCCAATAAAAAACAAGCTCGATGATACTCGATTACAGAGTACAGAGCATTTATATGTGATTTTATGAAGGCTTACCAAAGCATTCCTTTCAAGACACCAATGATCACCATTAAATATATTTTTTCTTACAAATACTATTTATTCAAATTAAATGTTTTTTCCTACACGTGTTTCACTACCAAGCAGTTACTTGCATGGCAGATCATCAGGGAAATTAAATGTCTGGAATACTGGTTTCAACTGCCGACAAAACACAATGTGGCGTTGTAATAGTTGAGGTCACTTAAGAAAAGAAGATGAAAAAAAATAAAAATAAAAATAAAAGTCAAACTTAAAAAGCAAGGAAGAACAACGATAAGAAAAGAAAGTCCTAGAAAAGACTTAGAAAAGTAGCTTGTGCATTATTTCTTCCACCAAGCCAACAAGCAAGTAGTCGGTCCCAAATACATTCAATAAAACCACAAAACCGGAACAATGTGCGATAATACACTTTCACGTTAGCCGGTACAATGATGAATAAATCCCCCCCCCCCCACAATAAAACAAAAGAACTAAATCATTCAAGATACCGCTCACAAGTTACCATTCCAATCCAATGATAGTATGGGAATTCTAAATCCAACTTCTCACAAAGAAAAGTCAACACAAATGTTCGTCCGAGTTCAAAGAGGCTTATTTCAATTGTTGATTTATTACCCTTCGAAATAAACACACGACGAGTTGAATGTCAATCCCGCAGAAAACTCCCTTCCATCAAGAAAAAATCTTAATATAGAAACTATTTATTCAAAATACTGTTTCTAAAAATATTTATTATTAAACCTATTCCTTATAGAAATTAATCATCTAGTGTCTGGGACGTCATTTTACATTTTGGGAAAATATCCTTCATTTAATTAACTGCCGAATTATTATCGTTTTGTTGTTTAACGAAGCGAAAAAAACCTATCCCGCAGAATTTGTTTTTAAAAAAATTATTCATATATCAAAAATAAACTGTTATTATAAAAAGGCCTTCTACAAAAATCTAGTTATTATTTTAAATCATTTAAAATATTTCCTTAACGGCTGTGTCTGTTTGTAACTCTCTGTGGAGAATATTATTCTATATTCCATAAATAAATGTTACAACGGAATATCGTTATCAGAAATCTATTTTCTATTTTGAAAAAAACAAAAAAAAAAAAAAAAACTTTTTTTTAATGGACCGGTTTATTTTTTTGTCAACTTTACGGGTAAATATCACTCTTACTCGTTAAATGACAGGAGACTTTATTATTACTAATTTAAAATCCCGTACAAAATACTTTTTTTATAAAATTCAATTGTTTCTATTTTTAGAAATTAAGTCCGTGTCGGCATGCATGTTTTTTAAAATTATTTTTTCCTTAATTACTTTTCCCCATTCCTGCCACCAAATTGTTTTATTTATTTTAATCTAATTAAAAACTAATTTAATTTAACCTAATTTAATTAAATAGTGATAGCATCCAGGTTGCTATTTCTTATTTTTCACTTAAAATTACTTGAAATCCCCAATGCATTTCGTATAATATATATATTTCTGAGAATAAATTGTGATTTATTATTTATTATTCCACTATCTTTTTATATGTAACACAATTTCCCCCCTCTATTCCGCTGAATAAGTATTTACTATAGTTGACTATCACTGGGCCTTATTCCGATAGAATATTCCTACCTTATCACCCCCAACCTAAGTCTCGAGTATCCGCTAATAATTGAATTAAGGCATATCTTAGCATAAGTACGTGTTACTAATTCTCATCCTCCCTATTATACACTAATTATTGCCCCAGATTGCCTCAGGAAGTGTCCATCTTGCCTATCTCTGCTGTAAGTTTATACTTCTCCCAATTCCCCTCCTATCCAGGTTTTAGGCTTGATAACAGGTAACGGTTTCTATGCAGACAGCATTGTAGTATTTCCTGCCTAGCGTTCAGTAAATTATCTCTAGATGTCATGATGTGGTACGACTCCAATGCACATAGGTTGCATCTCTTCTTTTTGTTCGGTTTATATTTGTTAGCCCTCCCCAAAATTGACCATTTCAGTTCGAAAGGGTCTTGCCTAGCAATGAGGTTTCTCACAAAACGGCCAACAGAAGTGTTAGGCCTATCTATGTCTTCCCTTTGGCCTCCCCTGAAGGAACTCATGTGGTTTCTGAATCTATCTTTGAACTCACCCTCGGTTGAACCGATATATGATTTCCTACTACTCTCTGTTATCACATCGCATTTGTAGACAATGCTTGAAACTCTACAGTTCCCCCCCAGTGGACAGATGTTAGAAGCTCTGCAGTTACAGTTGTGTGCTGGGCCGTTGCTGGATGTTCTACTACTATGATTATTTATAATGGAGGTTCTCACTGAACTGGTGTTACTGGGATCAACACCAGAAGAGAACATGGCTTCCCTTGTTTTAGTTATCTTAGAATTATTATATCCTATGATGGATGTGGCTATATTTCTACAGGTTGAATAAGAGAGTTTTACAGTCATTGGTGTCTTGAAAGGAATGCTTTGGTAAGCCTTCATAAAATCACATATATATATATATATATATATATATATATATATATATATATATATATATATATATATGTGTATATATATATATATATATATGTATATATATATATATATATGTATATATATATATATGTATATATATATATATATATACATTCTCTATTTTCTTTTTTTTTCTTTTTCTTAATTTTTATGTAAATCGCTTTAGACAAACATGAATACATGATATAAGGAGCTAAAATAATTGTTGATAAGAACTAGCTAACGATAAGTTTAATTATAAGTGTTATTCAGACTAGGAAACAGCAATTATTCCCCTTTGTACAAAACCACCGCTCATTGCAGTTGAGGAGTCAAAGACAAAATCAGGGTTTCGAGCCTGACAAAAGTAAACACAAAGTTTACTTTCTACTCTCGTTTCATTTTTTTTTCTTTTTGCCTATTTCTATTATATTATCCGAAACTTTTTTCTTTGTTTTCTCTCTTATGTCACTCTTCTTCTTTTTATTTTATTTTTTATCATCTTATTTTTACTTGTATCCATGCCTTTTTTTATTATGCTAAGGAAGATAAATATCCGGTAATAGTTATTCTTAATTTTTTAGCGTTTCCCCACCCCTCCACCTTTCACTAACAGCCATCCACATTTTTTTCATTCCATGCCACCGACTTCCTTCAACCCGAATCTCGGTTTTTGTGCTCCTCGTAGTGGCTACTACTTCTTCTCATCAACTCATCATGTCAACCCAATATTTTCATGTACTTGTATGACCTTTTTTCTTAAAATTATCATCCTGAGGAAGTCTTACAATTAAAGACGAAACGTTCATGAATACATAAAACAAACATTTTTTTGGTTTTTCCTCTTGCAGTTCCCATTACGTCGGATTACCTTCATCCTTCCTTTCTCATATATATATATATATATATATATATATATATATATATAATCTGATCTATTTCCTAGGGAATGAGAAACAAACACTTTTTTCTATTTAGTTTACTTGACATTAGTATTTATTTACTACTAGTCAGCATATATAACGCATTGATAATTCATTATTGCTGTAGTAAATACTGAAAAAAAACATGCGTAATATAACATTATAAGACTTTATGCATCTTTAAGAAAAAGTAATCTAAATGAATAAATGCTAAAGTTTATTTTTATCACTATTAAAGCGAAATGATTTTATTTTAATCAATAATGCTATATTATTACTTCAAGTATGCTATATATCGTACTAAAGAAAAACATGTAGACATTCAAACATCCGTCTAATTTGCATAACTTCTTTTTTAACCGTCTATAGTTAATTAATGTTTTCTGTTATTCATTCATGATCATATCATTTTATTTTTCCTGCGTATGTACACTAGTTTTGTGAACTTTAAAATTTCTCATTTAAAAGTTATTAATGTGCGTAATTAAATAAATAAAATAGATGAATTACGAATAGAACATTCTTAAAATGTCAAGGGAGATACTAAAGATTAAACTACGATGTCTTAGCTAGCAAGACAAATATAGAGAGTTCACAGAAACGTAAAGGTGATTGGTTTAACTCTCTCTCTCTCTTTCTCTTTTAAAAATAATAAAGAAAAGAATTTGCGTCGTCATCACTAGATGTCCTTCCACTTTTTAGTGTCGATATATTATCTTTTTTATTATTTTTGAAGTACATTATTTATTTACGAAATAAAAGAGCAAAACTATAGAAATATAAAATCTGCAAAAAACGTATTTTACTAAAACTATCAACCAATAACATTGGTGATTGTGGGGGATACTTCGACATTTTACCTTCTCCCCTGGGAGGATGTGTAGTATATTTTCATTCCTTATTATACATTCCTCCCGAGAATTACATATTCTTCTCGGCGGGCAGGATAATATATGTTCGTTTCTCACGATATCATCGGGTAGTTTACTATTTATTCTGTTTCCTGCATTAACTCCTCTTTTGAGGGAAAGTGTAGTCTTCGTTCGTCATCATATACTCCTCCTAATCATTACGTTTTCCTGTGGGGCAATGTATACAATGTGTTCATTATGATACTATTCTCCTGACCTTGCAAAAATATGCAACCAAAATGAACCTATAATTGCTAGTATATATATATATATATATATATATATATATATATATATATATATATATATATATATATATATATATATATACATATATATATATATATATATATATACTGATTTTTATAATATAACTCCGGTCATCAAGAAAACCATGGCATTACAAATAAATATGTGGTAAACAACTATGGCATTAAGACACACTAATGAAACGATAAAAATCACTGACGTCAAGATCCGAAGAAAAATTTTCCAAGGAGATAGCTTATCTCCTCTACTCTTTTGCCTGGCAATTGATTCACTAAGCAAATTATTAGACCAAAACTAGAGTGCCTACAATATCAATCACGACAGCACACAAGATCAAACAATAGAGGCAATCACCTGCTCTTCATGGATGACCTTAAGCTGTATGCTAGGTCAGATGCTGACTTAAGCCAACTCTTACAGGTTGTACATAACTTCTCTAAATATATTGGAATGAAGTTCGGCCTGGACAAATGTGACAAGTGTTCCCTTAGAGCTGGGAAGAAGATCCAAACAGAAAACATACAGCTTGATGAAGATACTGACATCACACACCTTGAAGAACAGGAACAATACAAATACGTTGGCATAGAAGAACACGATTCAATTCAACATGCCAAGATGAGAGAAAATATTGGCAGAGAATATATACGCCGTGTTAGAAAAATTTGCAAAACACAGCTAACAAAGAAAAACAAAGTAACTGCAATTAAGCAATTAGCTATGCCACTGATAACATACAGCTTTAGAATTATTGATTGGCCACAAAAGGACATTAATCAATTAGCCACTAAAACGAGATAAATGTTAACAATGTACAGAGTAATGCACATGAACCAGTGTCTAGCAAGGTTGTATCTCCCAAGAGGAACATGAGGTATGGGTCTCTCAGCAATTGACCATCCCCATCGGGCCTATATCTGATGAGCTCCCAGAACCCAAACCTTATGATGGTATGCCACCATCAAGAAATCAGAGCAAGCAGAACAACCTCTATCACAAAACTGGCCAAAAGTTTGGGCATGACTGTCTTACAAATGAGGCAGACACAGACAACAATCCTGCCGCAGAAAAAGCTTACACAAGCCGTCAGAAATACACCAAGACCATCCATTCCAGAAAAGTGGAAGAATGGCCCAACCAACAACGGGCTAAGTATTTCCTAGGTGGATTATCCCAGGAATATACAGATAAAAAAGGCTCTGTTGACTGGCTGAAAAGAGGATCCCTCCATTATGATCAGGCGAGAATGATAATGGCTGCTCAAGATCAAGGCTTGATTATCAATGCCTTTTAAAAAGATTAACAAGTGAAGGTTCTGCCACACAGCAGTAGAGAGTGTGAGTCACCTGACATCCAGTTGTAAGGTTCTCCTTGGAGATGGCTATAATACAATGCGATACAACGGAGTGTGTAAATATCTTCACTGAACTATTTGTAAAAAGTTGAATAACCAGTGTAGCAGCAAGTCCTGGGAGCATATACGAGAAATAATAGTTGGAAATAATTTATAGACCATCTACTATGACTGTCTCATCCCTACAGATACATATCCACAAAACGAAGCTGTTAAACCAGCCATTGCAATATTTGACTAAAGGAAGAAAGTAGCAACCCTAATTGAGATCAGTGTCTCTAATGATGCAGGATTAAACAAGGCAGAAAGGGAAAAGATTACGAAATACCTAGGTCTTATGTACGACATGAAAAGACACTAGAATCTAGGGGAAATCCCCATCATAGCAGTTATTATAGGAGCAACAGGACTAATGAAACAACAATTCAAAATCTATATTGCGAATAAAGCCGGTGAACCTAGTGAAAAGGAGATACAAACAATTTACCTTAAAGGGACGATTAGAATCTTAAAAAGATCTCAAATAGCCGGTGAATGTTAGGCATCCAATAGGATGCCCCATCTCGAGCAAAAACAGAAAAATAAGAATATATATATATATATAATTAAATATATACACACATGCATAATTAAATGTATACACACACACATATATATATTTGTAGTTATATATATATATAACTATATATATATATATATATATATATATATATATATATATAACTACATATATATATATATATTATATATATATATATATATAGAGAGAGAGAGAGATAGATAGAGAGAGAGAGAGAAGAGAGAGAGAAGAGAGAGAGAGATTATGAGATGATTATTCCAAAAATGTTGTGTGGCGTAATTCAATTAATAATATTTCCGCATTCTTAACATCGCTAAAAGCCCAGATGATGCTCGAATTCAGGGAAGAATCCGTATTACAATATGATTAAGGTAAGAATAAAAGGGGACTAGATCAAAGGAATCGGAAAATTTAATACACATGGGAGACGTATTCAGAGAATAAGAAGACAAAATATAGAAGCGAAACACGTCTTTTTAATTTTTTCTGGTCAGGAAAATAAAAATATAATTCCATAAGCTGTATACTAATGTGTTCTGGATTCATATATGTTTGTCTCATCTATATATCAACTCATCCATATATATATATATATATATATATATATATATATATATATATATATATAGAATAAATATATGACATTGGACACCTTATCGGCGGACAATATCCACCTGGACAAACCCAATATCCTTTTACACGAAATTTTTCACCTATCATGTTATAAAATATTTTTTGAAATGTTAAAGTTTGGCTTTTCTATTGCCAACGTATCTATCTGTATACTTCCTCTGATGATAAGATCTCGAGCTTTGAAAAGCCTCGGCTTAAGGAAAGAATAATAAACATAATTTTATTACAGAATATACCTTGCATTGATAAATCGAAGTTTGATATAAATTTGGACATTCGTGCATGTTTATCACTCTTCGTGTATCTATCTTTATAAAATTAGTTTTTAAGTTTATTTTTGAGTTTATTTTTGCTAGTTGTTATTGCTTATCCTATATTCCATTATAAATATATATATATATATATATATATATATATATATATATATATATATATATATAAAACATCCACTGGGTAGTAGTCCAAAGAATTTCAACCGGGTTTATAAAAAGGGCTCAATATCAATAAGAGCTTTTATATATGATACTTTTTATTTACACAGACATGTACAAAATCTGAGACACTGGTATGTCGATGGTATCGATCAACATCAATTAAAAACTGAGATCTTATCAGGCAGAGTTATAATCCTATTTTAACCGTAGCTCATATTAGTGAAGATCGGATTCTAATTCTGCCTGATGAGATCTCAGTTTATAATATATGTTTATCGATACCATCGACATGCCAGTGTCGCAGATTTTTTACATGTCAGGGGAAATGAAAATAATATATATATATATATATATATATATTCTTCCAAACCACAGAGTTATTATTCTCATTGTCATTATCATCAAACAGAAAGAAATACGTTTATTTTCTGCTTTATCTGCGGTAGCTTTATAGCTACACTGAATCACGCCACTTTTTGACACACTGCCTTCCCTATGATAACCGCCCCCTTGCTATACATCGCATACCGTATACCGATTCCCCCACATCTCTGACATCAATATGATTGGTAACAGATAGATATAGTGTCAGAGAGAACCTAATAGCAATACTGCTTACACGGCTACCCTTGTTTGGGCCGACTACATCCGTGTAGCAATACTTATTGTAACTACTACTCGTATGCGATAACAGCCGATTTCACGTTTTCTTTTCAATAATTAATTTGACTACTAATACTACTATTACTATGAAGTGATTTAGCATTTAATTTCGCGACAGGAGCTTATTGCATAACAACTGCTCTGATAAGATGTATGATCTTTTACTCGACCACTCCTTGCGTTCTGTTGTTTAGGTACTGAGCAACAAGCAACAAACTACGAGCTGTATTTTTCCAGAACATAACACGCACTGTGTATGTCTTACACATACATTGTATAATGTTTTTTGCTTTCTTGTGTGCTCAATTATGTTTACATGTTAACGTAAGTATGTTTAAGATAATGAAGAGTTGCAAAAATGAATCGTGGGCGAGTCAAGTGTGGTTGGGACGTAGAGAAAGAAAGCGACTTGATCACTGTTAAAGAAGAGAATGTTCCGCAGTACAAGCGAGACTTGAAAGACGGTAGTTTAAGAAACGCGAAGAGCCAGAGCGCTTGGTGATCGGAATATCGAAGTACCGGAAGAATGGGAGTTTACCGATGTTTATAGCACCGATGAAACTTTATTGGCTATGTTACACAAGCCCATCTTGCTGTTAGGCTTTCGTGTCTGCTGACTAAAAATGCGACTGATAAGCAAGTTTGTACCGTGAATGTATCCTCGAACTTGTATTTCATCAAACAGACAATTGGAATGATTGTGGAACAATTTCTTCAGTTCACGCTCGGATAGACAATGCAGAGCAAATTGATTTCCAATCGGATGTATATATGAACGAGTTTCTAGCGAAAACACAGTCTGTGATCTCTGCAAGAAAAAGACTTTCATGAGACTAAAGTATGTCAACATATTTTTTTATATGTGTGTGAGTAGTCGACGTAAACCAATCCGGTGATGGGAAATAAAGAAAACCAAAGTTTGTTTCCATATGTGTCCTGTTCTTTGTCATTCTTGTTGGATCTTACCGGGTACCTCGAAAGACCGGGTAATGCAACATATGTACACGAGCCGTCACCTTTCTCTATCGGACCCCTGTACACCAGAATGTTCTACAGTATTAAAAAATGCCTCCATGGAATTCTCAATTGTTTTTTTTCTTCAATCCAACTACATTTTCTCATAGTTCGAGTCACAGATGCCAAATAGTCTTAGGTTTATTGCTGTTCAATAATAAGAACACATGTATAGGACGTGAAAAATAAACAATAACTCTGACACGCTCAATATTGTTTAATCCACCGTTGCTATCGTGTTTAAGGGCCACTGAATAGCGTGTAATATTCATCATGACTGACAGTGCATTCTCGTGTTCACACAAGTCAGATCAACCGATCCAATGTTTTGATATTGAAACTTACACACTTCACTAGTCTACAGCGGTTGTTGCTGACAATTTTCTAGTGAGGTTGTAATTCTTCATACTCTATTGTTTATTGGAATGCTTGTGAGAAACCTCTGTTGATCTCGTTACTCAGCGTTGTGATCTTGAATTGGTTTAGAACTTTAGGAACACATCGTTGAACAGCGATAAAACAAAGACTGTCAGGTATTTATTATTTAACCTTGACAAAAATGTAAATTATAAATTAAACGTTATTCATATCAACTATGGTTTGATTACATAATTGTTTTCAAAGTTTCATTCACAAATGTCCTTGATTTATCGGCATTCACTGATATTGGTTGGACACTTTGTGATATATCGTATGTGTTATCATCATATAACAAGGACACGATCAGCATATGTAACTTGTATCTGTACAAATATTTTATTAGAGAGATACTCGAATAATGCCACTCAAACATCGTTAATAAATTGTTAAATCAACTCTTATATCAGACCATATTTACTAGAAATAATCTATAATCTATATTTGACTTGTTCACCAAGTGTTGAATGCCAATCAGTTGTTGTTCATCGCCATTCAATTGTAAGTATTGCTTAATACGAGGCGCAAACTTGTCAATGACGTATATCCTAGCATACGCTCTTATTTTCGCGTTGAAGATACAATTTAGTTAAGGTATATTCTTGGGATTATTTTGGTAGGCACTACTCTTAGTTATTACTGACATATATTAAGGTGTTGAAGGTCCGGTGAATGTGAAGCCCATTCAGGATCACATCTCTTACTAATAAGACAACACCTAAAGAGGTTGTCATAAAAAAACAAAAAAAATGGCATTACTGATTGAAACTTTGTGGACAAATTAGGCATACACTAGAGTTTATTTGTACCAAAAAAGTGTTGTATTGCGGAAATGAGTTATGACAATACTATGAGTGCCATATTTACATCACACTGTTATAGTCAGAATGGTTGATGGGTTAAATACAAGATGTACTTGATGTAATATGACACTGTATCGTTTCGTTTGTCTTCAAGTTGGTAACAGTTGTGAAGTGCAGTATAACCCTTTAGGTGTAACTATTTGCAGGGCTTATATGACGTTGGTTGGTACTACTCGTTAACATATTATCAATCGTTTGAATAAAATCCGCTGTGTGTATAAAAGTAAATTATACACACGTTATAAGAATCTATTTACAGCATTTATGGCACGTTAAATTGAACACAATTACTAAATTGTTTCATATATCAAGAATCTAATTAGGCAAACTTTTACCAAAATAACTGGATTCAGAATTAAATAACACGATAAGTGTAACTATGTCGTAAAAATATACAACATTAATTTAATGTGAGTGCTTGCATGTGCATGTGTGTTCATGGTTGGTTTATTATATTTTTTCAAAAGTTTCCTGTTTAACAATTTTGGAGGGTGTTTTTGTCTCTACACTTGCTTTTTGGGAATCTTCTAATACGACCAACTGTTCACCTCGCTCGTTTCTACTTTGAACTTCTGTTATCTAAATTCTAATAATGTATTGTCCTGGTCGTCTTTAGGATAGTTTTATGCTTAATGGCACAAACACAAAGGCACGCCGGTCGCCTTGTGGTAGACTGTGGCCACCCTGCACTTTGAAGCGTTGAAAGCTTTTCAGAGAACGCATGTAATTAGGTGGATAAGTTCGCGTGTGCACACTTGCAATAAGAAAAAAAAACTAATTACATCGTTTGAATGCATAAATATCGCTAAGGAGAAGACTGACGTTTTAATCAGAAAAGGAACGACAGGACAACGACATTAAGCATACATAAACTTAAGTATGCGCACACTTATGAATTAATCTGAAAGTAAAATACAAATAACATACATAATGGCGTAACAACCCTCTCCTCTTTCATTCTCTCGCTCACCCTCTCTCTCATTCTATATATATATATGTGTATTGTATATGTATAATGTATATATAATGCTAGCTAAACTCCCGATTAACACGTATACGCAGTACTGGGTAATTTCACACACAGAGCGTTATAATAATTGACTGAATCATAATTTTGAATCAGTCATGACAATAGGTTTCATGCAGTGGTCGATTTCACATTGACTCTGACACGTATTTGGTGCATTACACCGGACGAAAAGGACGCGCCAAAACATGTAACAGTCATCGTATGAATCACGTAAAGAGTGAAACCTATGGTCACAACTGATAATAACACGTATTTTATTCACTTTATATATATATATATATATATATATATATATATATATATATATATATATATTTACATGTTGAATTAAATAAAAAATAATTGAATTATTGTTTCATAATAATCTATCGTGATAATATAAAGCTCTATATATTGAATAGAGCAATCAATTCTAGAGATAAAAGATAAGAATTAAAAAAATGTAAAGATACAATATTTATTACCACATCAAAAGTTCAGAGCAAGGAGCTTCATATCCTTAATCCATGTATTTTCAGAGATAAACTCTTTTCATCAGAAGATAAAGCAAAATCGACAATAGCATCGGCAACATTAAACTTTTACATGGAATAAAACATACAATAAAACATAAAATAAAACAAAATAAATACAATTTTCAAAGTTAAATGTGTCCGATAATATTTACAATTACATTGTCGGTTTTCCTCTACCCTCTGATGAAAATACTTCATCTTTGAAAATCCATGGATTAAGGAGATGAAGCTCCTTGCTCTGAACTTTTTATGTTCTAATACTTATTGTATCTTTACAATTGTTTTATTCTCATTTTTAATTTATATATATATATATATATATATATATATATATATATATATATATATATATATATATATTTAAAGAGTGTGAAGCTACTAACATTTGTAAAAAAACTTGTTTCAACCATTGTTTATAATTTCATCATTTTATAATTTTGTGGTGTTATAACGCGTATAGAGCTTTTCATGCTTGCTCTCTTCAGATATATACTCCATTTGAAGTGTATGTGTTTTCATAGATTTTGCTTTTCACTTCTTTAAACATACATTTTTCTCTCGTTGGAACTGCACTGATACTGCATTGCCCTCTACTCTCTATTGCTCTATCTCTCTCTCT
Source organism: Sepiola atlantica (assembly GCA_963556195.1). NCBI lineage: Eukaryota > Metazoa > Mollusca > Cephalopoda > Sepiida > Sepiolidae > Sepiola > Sepiola atlantica. The sequence goes on from OY744515.1 coordinate 130,807,032, forward strand.
TTCTCTCTCTCTCTCTCTCTCTCTCTCTCTCTCTCTATATATATATATATATATATATATATATATATATATATATATATATGAAGATGATTGCCACTTCTTTAGAGAAGATAGCTATCCCCACTAGATTGTAATGCCGGGTTGTGGGCTGCAGAATTCTTTGAAGGATCAACATGATGTTAAGTTATCATTTTGTAATATTCACTTGTTCTTATACTGAATCGAAATAGTTAAATGCATTTGGCCATACAATGTGATGTTTCTCTCCCCTCCCTCTGTACTGCACAAAGTCGTCTCTCCTTTTCTCGTTGTCATATTTTTCTTTTTAGTCATGTTCTTCTACTGAGCCATACCATCTGTCTGGTAACGTCTATTTTGGACCATAGCATCTGGTGTCTATCATATATTCTGGATACACGCCAAACATTTAATAGACTCTTCTATGGCTTACTTAAAATCTTCGTATCGGATACATTCTCAACCGGTGTATATAAAATAGCTTTACAAAAAAAAGCATACATAAAATAAATCTAATAAAAAACATATATGAATAAATAAACATTTATACAGCGTGTTATAATTCAAATTATATAAAAAAGACAATTAAAAGAAAACTCACTGAGAAAAAATAAAGAAATTGGCTTTACGGATTATTGGGTTTCACATGTTCATAGCCAAAACACGTGTTTACGCTTTCATTAACGTTTTTTCGGTGTTTTGTTTCTGTTTAGTTGTACTTTTTCTAAAGACTGTTTTCTAAAGAAGTTTGCCTTATTTACCTAAGAACTAGATGGAACCGTTTGAATTTCCAGGATTGCTTTTCGCCTATCTCCTGGATGTATTTCTAATAATAATATTCTCATAAAAATAATACATGTTTGTCAGAGTTAACAATATTAAGAAAAACATCTCTTTTTTCTTGTGTGGAAATAATTGCCTTTTACTGCTTAATAAGCTTTAAATACATAAAAAAAAGATTGTCAAATTTGTAACAATTTTTTTTTCCGTAACAATAATTTTTAGCCACATATTTTCTTTTAAATATGTAAAACACCCATTAAACATTTTATAACAGCCTGTATGGGGATGACTATATAAAGTTCACTTTCTTGAGTAAATTTTATTTGTAAAGATATCGCCGACTACCAAAAACCTTAGAACATACCTTATTGGGTAAAACTAATTCGTACTTCCGACCCTTGATAATGTTTACATGGAGATATCCCTTACATTCATTCAGTGTCGTATGATACCGCAGGGGTAAAGGCGACGACTTTCAACTCGACGGTTTAGTTTCAATCCCAGCTTGAGACACTAACTGGTCTAGCCGCACTGAAGATCTGTGATACAGCGAAACAGTTTGTGTGTGGATTTATATATATATATATATATATATATATATATATATATATATATATATATATATATATCCAAGCAATCCTTGTTGAACGTCACTAAACTTTCTCGTTTGTAAACCATCTTCGTGAGGTTCTCAAACAGTCGAGCTATTTCTGGTTTCAGGTGGGAACCATAGAGTATATATACGATTATTTTGTTTGTTTACCATTTTTGTCTTGTCACGTGAGTATGGTAACAGACACATTGATATTATCCTTTGTTCTCGTAATTCCGTAAAATGTCTAGCTTCATCATCATTTGCAAACAAAAATGGCATCTCACGTGAAGTTCTTTGCAACAGCGAAAAGAGTTTTCCCGCTCATCTCCATTAGTTGGGCTCGCATAGATTTCCGTTTCACAAGATCTAAATCTACACTCGGCTTCGTTTATCGATCTATACTATTCCTTGCATCAAAAGTAGCCAACGCCTGCGCCTACATGCTGTAAATATTTTCATGTATCATGTGAGAATTATCAACAAATAGTTTGTATACACATGCTATATTTTAAAATATTTACAGTTCAACATTTAACAAGGGTATTGACAAACAAACCATCAGCAATAGGCAGTTAAGATCTGTGTAAATTTCGTTATTTCTAACAAATATATGTACACTTTTGCTATAAATATAATCTGTCTTACCTTTTCTCTGGTACAACAAATTATATATATATATATATATATATATATATATATATATATATATGTATATATTTGTATATATAGTATAACTTTATATTATACAAACATTATTGGTTACATATGGTCAAACATGTTTCAGTTGTACTCTTTACAGAGAGTCAACTTCTTCACAGACCAGGTTGGCCTTCTGTGAAAGTAAAACCGAAACATGTATCCACATATGTAACAAATAATGTTTTTATAAATAAAACATATATACTTAAGCACAGCTCTACTTGTTATTGAGCACTTTTTATAAACACTGGAGTTTCAACGGAATTACATTTACAGAAGCTAATGCAATACGTGTACTATATATATATATATATATATATATATATATATATATATATATATATATAAAATATATATATATATATATATATATATGTGAAAAATGACAAACGGAAAAACAAGTTAAAGTGCAGATGAAAAACTAAAACAAAAGATTTTGACCGGTTTCATTCTGTTGGAGAACGTCTTCAGAAATCACTCCTGCACCTTAACTTGTTTTTCCGTTTGTCATTTTTTCACACATTATTTCCACCACGACATTTCTTTTTCAGTAAGTATCGTGTACCTTACCCTATATATATATATATATATATATATATATATATATATATATATATTCTTTTATTTGTCAAACCCATACAATTTGTCTTCTCCATTTATCTCTGACGCAAAAACTATGTCTAATTCCCCCTTGTCTGGCACATACAATGCATGCCTCTTCTTAAATCTTCTCTGGCACAGACAATTCGTCTATTTCTTTCTAACCTGAACACACAATCTCTCTTTTTTACTTCTGCTCTAGCACAAACAATATATATCTCCCCACCCTTTTGTCTCGGCCATAGAATCTTTCTTCTTTATTTTTCTCTATCATAGACAATCTCTCTATTGACCTTCAGTTTGGTACACACAATTTGTCTCCTTACGTCTTTTATAGCATAAGAAAGCTCTACTACCTTTCCTGTCTAGCAGATTTAATTTCTCTTCTTACATAGTTTTGTCACAACAATATGCATACTTCCTTTCTGTCTGGAATATACAATGTCTTTTTAGGCAACTTAACTAGAATCTCAATCTCCTTCCATTATTTATACACACACAACCTGTTTCCTCTCTAATCGAGGAATTACGTTCGCCCTCATGACTTCTTTTTAGTGCAATATGTGCTGTTATCTTACTTTTCAATTTGAGGCATACTACGTATTTTCTAATTTTTCTAGTATATACATTTTGTTTGTTCTCTTGTAGCTTATACCGTAGTTCTTCTCTACCTTTTCTTATGGAATACATCCGACCTCTTATGTGTTCCTAGATGTTCCTCTTTCCATTGTTTAATATTAGCTACATAACACATTATTATCTGACCAAGTAACTATCTTCTTCTTTTAATGATTCACCATTTATTAAAACTAAAAGACACACATATATAAGCGTGCATGATATATATATATATATATATATATATATATATATATATATATATATATATATATATATATATATATATAGCCAGTTTAATATATATTTGCCCACAAGGTGACACTCTTATGATAACGTGTTCCATAGATAGGGAGTTTGTGGAAATAAAGTATCGTCATGAATATCTCAATCTTCAGTTTCCAGCACTAAAATAAAATTTCTCTTTAATTTACCCTCTAATTCTTTATAACTTTCCAAACACCTTTAAGCCGGCACAAACAAATGCACGCCGTTTTCTATTAAAAACTGTGTTAGTAAGTATACACTCGCAAATTATGAAGACTCTTCGATTAATTTCTTCTACCGATATACGAAGCATAGCACTTAAAAATGCAGTAGGTACAGCTTAATGCGACGCCTGTTTTGTTCGCTACGCCAATGATTTTGACACAACTTCGATTATACACGCCTGAATATATTTGAGACACGTAGCTTAAAAACTATCACAAAGGCAACACATAATTTCAAATGCAAGGGGATATAACTGCACGCAAATAGAAATTACTCAAAAAGGTTGCATCATTTATAGACCAAGAAATACAACTCAGTAACCAGATGTAAGCTAATAGTTAGAGAAGAGGATACATACACATCTTTAAAGTTTATATATACGCATTTTGCTTTATGTAATGGGGTAGTCAATCATTACCGACCAGATTCATTCATATACTTGCAAAAATATTGTACTAAAATATCGTCTATTTATATCATACGAATTGATTCTGTTATTATTCTTTCAAGTATATAAATTAATCTTCTCGTCTGCTTTTAAAAAAATATTTAGACATCTCTCACTTTTTTACACTAACTTATTTTGAGATCAAACGTTTTATATGAAACCCTTTAAAGCGCCCAATATGAAATAATTTATTTATCGTAGATTTCTTGTTATGCTGGTTTAACCTTTGATATTTCAAGTGACCTTCTCCCGAAAGTATTTCTATTGATTTTTCAGTGCAACCTCCTATCACGTGAACTAATTATACTTCAGGAATATAAACGTATCACAATATCAGTAAGAAGAACATATGAATAACATTTAATACGGAGGGGAAATTCAACGAATAATCTTCTTATATACAAAGTAAAGATTAGTAGCTTTGATGCCGACATATACATAGTTACAATTGTTTCATCCGCAACATATCGGTGTGTGTTTAAAACGATAACAATTGCATTTTCTGACGATTTTAATATATTAATATGAAATACTAGTCGATACTTTATTTTAATTAGATATTAATAATGTATAACAGGGGTGCGTTTACCCCCACACTCAGAAATCCTTCAACTGTTACCCATAACACCGGGTTCACGTTTAATAACATATATTTTTCGATATGCACCGGTCGACTCACGTTCGACTATAATAAGAAAGGGATTAGCGAAATAAAAAATCGAGAGAGAGAGAGAGAGAGAGAGAGAGAGAGAATGGATAAAAAACAGATAGGATAAAGGAAGAAATAATTCTAGCCAAAACACCTACATTTGTATGATTTTGGTTATTCAGGCTACATTTCTCATCTTGAGCTTTATTATCACAACGTTTCGGTCGATGTAAACTCCAGCTTTCTTCAAGAGTCTCTCTTCGAACTCAGGAATATTTCTGTCGAACTCGGGAATCTGGCCAGAATTTCGAACGATACTTTTGAATTTAGAAGAGATACACCCGTAGAAGGTCGAAGATTACAGCGGTCGAAACGTTGTGATAACACTCAAGATGAGAAATGTAGTCCGAATAACCAAAATTATACAACTTATAAATCCTCATCTAAAAAAATCAGAAATATAAAACAGAAACAGTTGCCTGTTTTGGTTTATTTTATTTATAGTATCGCCAGTTCTTAAGTTTTCTGATGGCTCAATCAATCAGTGTGCCGTATGCATTAGCATTGTTACCCTGATTTTGTTCTAAAAATATATTGATATTGCATATACTTATTTCATATTACAATATTTAGCATGTTGTTAGTGTTTTCTTGTAGTCTACGTAATTCACCAAAAAAAAACAAAAAAAAACACCGGGCTATGCCGGGTAACACTGCTTGTTTTAAAATTTTAAAAAACTATAATTTTATTACAGAACTAGCAAATATATGTTCTTTCCGGCTGCATATTTTTGTTAGGCTGAAGGGATGATATCATGATGAACGAACTATATATACTGACTCCCCAAAAGGAGGGGGTAATGCTGGGAGGATGATATCATGACAACAGAATAGATAATACACTACCCCCCTACACACACACAAATGGTAATCCTGTGAAAATGGTATTATGAGGCACGAATGTATACAATACTGCCTCCCCCCCGACGAGAAGGTAATGCTTCGGAAAAATGTGTCATGACGAACGAAAATATACTGCATGGACCGATGTAATGTCAATATAGATGGAATAGGTGAAAAACACTTGCATTTATTTATTTAGATAAAGTGTCATTGTCTAAATAACAATTGGCTAGAGAAGTGTAGTCGCCATCTTTATAAACAAAGATAAATATGCAAGCTAAGGAAGAACGAACATTTTCATAATTTTCTAGTAAAATAAATGTTTATTATTATCTTGAGTTATCGTTCTTCCTTAGTTTGTATTATGTTATACGACCATATACTACAATGACCCCTTCCCTGACTAAGGATAATATCATGATGAACGAACACTACTTCTCTCCACCGAAAAGGGAGGAGGTCATTCACGGGAACAAAACCGATGCTTCATAAATGATATTCAAGCTAAATCAAGTTTTGTTTTATTTTCGTTCTGGGATGATTCCCACCTACACTCCCTTAAAAAGCGGAGGAGGTAATTCCTTGGACGACAGTCTTATGACAACATACCCGATACTGTCCTACACCGCCCATTAAAATGTATTCCAATAAAATTATTTTTTTAATACATAAATGCCTAACTACAAACATTATTTTTATGGGTCCTTGGATGTTTGGCTTAGATTAAAGTGTAGTGTCTGTTCCTGACATCTCAGCGATATTTGACACTTTACTAAAGCATGAAGTAAATTACCGCCCTTAAAAATAACATTCTAAAAAGGATTTTAAATATTATACTTTTTTATCAAATCTCTTTATTTAATTGTATTTATAATTATAATAATAGCACTATTGATAAAACGATTGCATATGTAGAAAAAAATTAGACAATACAAAGTAGAAAGGTATATTACAGAATATGAATGATTAAAACTTTAAAATAAATCAATATGAAAATGAACAATATCAAGATATGTCTGAGTGAGTTGGAGATGCCTATATATACGGTATTTCAATATATACTAATATCAATAGAAGTTAATATGTTGATGTTAATATAGTTAGGATAGATAAAAACAACTTTCTCATTTATTGATTTAGATTATATAAAGGAACGATTTGTTTGTGTTGTTGTTGATGTTTGATGTGATGAATTCATGTTTCAAAACACGTTTGTTCTATCACGTCCATATTATTTCTTTCGAGTGTTCATTCGTCAATATATGTTTATTCGTAATACAATGTGTTGATTTCTAGAATAGTAACCTTAAATTAGATCATATCACACGTGTCCTTCAAAACGTTACAAACATAACTTGTTTTAAGATACCCCTGACTTCGTTTTCTCTTAAATAGTTAGTATCTACGCCCTTCCCAGAATTCATTGCAAGAAAATGTAGCCGGCATTCCCGCGAATGAGCCCGTCTATGAAAGGGTAGGGAAATGTAAGCTAAGTACCTCTAGTCTATGTATTCGCATGAAAAACATTTTAAAAAAATGTTATTCTCATCCTTAATACTATTTTAATTCTATTTCCGTAATTATTTATTTAATTTTCATTTTATTTTTATACTGGCTCTTATTAAAGTAAAGCCATATATATATATGTATTCCTCCATGTCATGAATTTTCTCTGCACGCTTCTATCCGGAGGTTTATTTTTGGTCGAAGTACATTCAAGTTTTGGAGAGAAACCCTCAAAAGATTTAAAACGCACCATGTGTGTTAAGAGCATTTCTTTTAATAAATAGGATGTGTTAAAAAATTAATGGCAAATAAAAGCAAATTGGTATGCTACCTTGCTTCAATTTTTCTTCCCTTCTACTTATTATGAGAAAGAAACGTATCTTCAATTTTTAAAAAAATACATTTAAACTTATTCTTAGTAATAATGTAATGATTAACACCGATCCACGCAGGAACACAGACATACCCGGCGTAGTACACATGTGTGAAATTACCCCTCGCGGTGTCATGGACCCGTTGATGGTGTCAGGTCATCCAGCTAGGAGAAAGAAATTATCTGAGATAAAAACTGCGCTAACGACGTACTTTTTGGACCCAACTGGCTGGAGGAGGTAATCCCTATTAGTGTTGGCCGACCACCTTCGTAGAGCTTGAAACATGAACAAATTTTCCTGTTTGCAAACATAAATTGCTTTAGGAGTAGATTGTCTCTGCCTATCGCCCGACTTTTGCATCCCTTCTTTGTCTATAAGTCAATTACTGAACTACCATTACATAGGCTCCTCAAAGACACCCAGGGGTTGTCCTTGTTACCTGACTAGGGCAATAACCGTCGTATCTCATTTGGATTTATAGGGAAAATTTGGGGAGGATTACTTGTCACCAAGTCTCACATAACTAGTTTATACCACTGTTGTTTAGAGTACAGCATTGAGAGCTGTCTCTCCGCTGTTACCGACTGGTACTACAATAGCCTAAACTCTTAGGTAGCACAAAGAGCGTGTGCTCTATAAGCAGTTGTAAAATATCGGAGGTAAAATCAGTGCCATGTCGCGCATGGAAATGGACACTTCACTTGTCTCTGCTGGGGTTTCCCGATGTCACAACGACAGATATAACAACTAAGATGATAGTCTACTGTTGCGAGCCTACCAGAAACGGACAAAGCACTCGCGTTGCTTAACCTACTCTATCAAACACTAAACATGACTTTACAAAGATAAAACAGCAAGATTAAACAAGCCGCCTTCTAAAAAATATAGGTTTGCCTCCTCAGTTCAGGTCTGCATTCAAAGTATCAAAGGACATAGAACCAATTTCGATGACGTTTTGACTTTACTCTTAATTAACTCTCTGGATATCCGCGCACTAAGTGAAACAAACCTACAGTCATCATTCTCCTATCATCCTTATGATATTACTGGATACCTTCCACTCTACCGTAAGGACTATTACAAACATATTAACGGACTCTCCGTTTACGTCTGAAGCACCCTCTCCTAAGCTAGAGAACAAAGTCTAGAGTCAGATATTCCAGCCGTAATGCGTTTTAAATTAACCTTACAACACTGTGTTCGTTCCTTATATTTCATCTACCGTTCTCCTTCAGACAAAGACTGCACCCTGCTCAATTTGTCTCTGATAGCATAGATACACAACTCTCATTCGGTCCGAGCGCTCAATACATGTATTTCGAGATTTTAATATCAAACATCGTAACTAGCTTCGATTCTCGAGCAATATGGGCATAGCACGTATAGCTTCTCCATTGCACACTATATTTCATAGACCGCCACTTTCCCAATACGCCTCCTAAACTGTGAGGATCAACAATCATGACTTCTTGACCTATTTGTGGCCGACTCGGGAACTATGATTACATTTAGATAATGGTTTATATCCTCGTAAAGTCTCGACCCCAAGCCGACCAACCGTTTCTTCAAAATGACGAGACCCTTCAAACGGTCTACTTTGGATTTAATAAAATATCACATTAAATACGTTTCGTGGCGTGAAACCTTTTCTCTTGTAACTGATCAGCCAGCAAATGAGTTAATAAAATTTGCTAAAGCAGTTATTGAAGCATATGTCCCACACTAACATTTTATAGGAAGCCCCACTCTTCCCAATGGTTCTTTTCAAACTGTGCTATTAATCAGAAGCAGAAAAATTCCATCAATTCAACCGCCATGAGATAACTAAAAATATACATAACTTTATAGCATCACGAACCCATTCGCAGACTGTAATAGCTTCAGCTAAGAGATGTTACACAGAGATGATCAGAAAACCCATTGAGTCAAAGAAATTAGGAACTCGCAATTTCTGTAAAATCTACAATAGTATGTTAGACAATGGCAACTCCACAATCCCCCCGCTATCTAACAAGGATAATTCCGTTTCCGATCTGATTATCACTCTTTCTGAAGTCCGGGATATCATAAACACCTATACACCTTTAAAGCATTATGGTTATAATGATAACGCATGATCGTATGAGCTTGTCCATGCCCTCTCCACGCCTTACAGCAAATGCCTTGCCGAATCTGTCTTCATTGCCAGCTGGTAAATTGCCTCTGTCGTACCAGTGTTCAAGGGTTCTGCTGAAAGATGATATATTTAAAAGTATATCCCTATTTGTCTACTCCCGCTCTTCGTTGACATCTTTGAATCTTTAATCAATCTAGACATAGTCCGTAACCTCTTTAATGCTAGACTTTTTTCTTACCATCACTATGGATTCAAGCAAGCTAATTTACTGCGGATATCCCAACGATCATGTCTGAACGCTTATGCCACACACTGGGCAAAGCAGATAAACTATGTCGGTAGCGCTGGATATATTTAAAGCCTTTTGCAAGGTCCATCATGAAGATATTTTCATGAAAATTTATTCAAATGGTATTTGTCGACAAACATTTTATATAATTGGATCTTTTCTAGACAAACGACGTTTCCAGGTTGCCATTATCCCCATACATTCAAACAACATGACATTAATGCGAATATACCCCAGGGGTGGATCCTTAGACATTTATTGTTCTTGATTTTCATAAACAACTTCTCTGATAAAATTAGGTCCGAGATGTTTATGTTTACTTATGACACCACGCTTTATTCTCGATATGCTGGTAAAACCAATGCATACATATCCAACACAATGACTGTTAATCCTTAGAAAATTACCTTCAATATGTAGTTTAATGATAACATGAATTGATGGTAATATTTGATGCTACTAAGACAAAGCGCCTTTCTTTTACCCCTCATAAAAAATCTCTTCACCCACTGATTGTCATGACAAATAGCACCCAACAAGAGAGTCGATAATTTAATCTCATCGGCCTAACATTTACATTCACACAAATATAGAGAAGACTGCTGCAAAGAAAATGGGTTTCCTCTATCGTGCTATAAAAATTATAACATGTGCTAGTATCCTAATTCTCTAGAAGACCACGATCCACCCATGCATGGAGTATAGTTGCCACATCCGGGCTGGTGCACCATCAACTGGACACTCCCTCACAGGGTCAAACATATTTAATCTAATAGGTTCTATCCTAGTAACAAAGCTCCAACCCCTGTCCAATGGTCGCATTGTTGTATCCATTTGCTTGATTTACAAGTACTTCAATGGAGTGTGCTCCGACGAACTTGTTGGTCAGGTCACACCCTCGACATGAATACACCCGATAAACCCGACAACCATCTAAATCTTATCCATTTAATGTGAAGGTCTTGAGATGCTAGATAACTTTTTACTCTAATATCTGTTTTCATCGAACGGTGAGACTTTGGAATCCTCTCCCAGTTTTCTTTTACCTTTACTTTACTGGCAATTAAAATGTAATGTAAACAAACATCTCGCGGCTCAACTCCTCACTTAGGATATCTCCTATAAATTCCGTCCTTAATAATCTGTAGCGCGTACGTCTCAATGTCAATGTCTCTTGTTTGGGATGTATTAAAGTACAAAAATAAAATAAAATAAAAAATACAAACATGTGCCAATAAGTGAGGGGAGACATCGTCAGTTAGCTTAAAAGCACACACGTGTAGAGATATATGGATGATCATATTAAGTAGTAATTATCGAACCTTTTCTGTCTGCCTCTGCTTTACTGGTCAGTTGTTTAGAACAACAAAGTGAATAAACCTATTCTTGTCTTCAACCTTTTGTATTGTCTTGATCTTTATTTGTGTGGTATAAACGAACCTGTTTTCAGGAGGGCAAGATCACGAAATTAGATGTTGAGCAAGCTTATGATTAATAATAATGACGTCTGCCCACAAGCTCAAATTGGTCAATAATTAACGAGATTCTGATGTTATTCCATGTATGTAAAAGGGAAACATTCTTGTGTTTGAAAAAGATCTAACAGGCAGCTTCAGATTACAAGGTAGTAGCTTCTCTTTGCGGCGAGTTTTGTTGAAGGCATTTTGGGGGTTTCGGCATGTGAATTATTATACCGACAGCGTACATGTAATAGTTATTTGTAGATTATATTTCAAGAAATCATTTTTACATAGTGTACATGGTATGGCGAAATTTTCACGAATCAATACGTACGGACGTTACGAAATGCCCTATTTTACAAATAAACAGAAAAAACTGATACGTAATTAACGTATAGTTCAATTAAGTGTTGTACTGTCATAATACATTGAAAAAGAAGGAATAAATATGACATTGTTTTAAATTTGTATTGTAAGATACTAACGAAATAAGTTATGCTGTCTTTGGGTTATGTTTTTGGTATGAAACAAGGTAAATAAAGCGTGGTATAGATAGGAATAAGCCGAGATGGATGAGTCCATCTCTTTTCTCAGCTACACACATTAATACAATGTTATTACTACGCAAGTGTAACTTTTTGCGCGGCAGACAAAATAGCTCTTACTATGGCTCACAAATATCACAAATGCAGAAAAGTCCGCAGGTACTATCTGATTATCATCTATTACTAATAGAGAGTTTGTATTTTCCGGCTAAAGGCATAACTATATTATTGCTCCCTTGTAATGTATCTGTAGTGTAGTAACTGTTCGATTTTAATGGTTCCACTCTCTTTCGCACTACTTACTACTTTTTGTTTTGAGGTAATGTCATAACTGTTCTGTTTCCATCCTTGTTTAAGGGACAGTATATATGTTTGTGAGGATAGCATCCTCCCAGATATTATTACATCCTGCGGATAAGGGGTTTAGTGTATTATCTGTTCTGTAGTCATGATACTATACTCCAAGGAATTCACTTCTTCTTTTAGGGTATCCGGTACGGTAGTAGCTGTTCTGTTGTCACGAGATACTATTCATACGTTTCCCATTGGTGGAACTCTATTATATGTTCGTCTTTCATATATAATATCAAACATATTCTCCTTGTGGTCGTATACTATTGCAATTATTGATAGAAATTAAATCACACACAAAGGCATGAAGCTTTGTTATCAGAATTGACAAACAATTAATTTAAAATCATCTTTTTTTTACTTTTCAATTAATCTCTTCCTCTTTCTTTATATATATATATATATATATATATATATATACATATATATATATATATATATAACTAAATCACTATATCGGTGTGTATATGTGCGTGTGTGTGTATGATGTTGTTGTATCTCTATAAAATAATGGTTAGAGAATATGCGTAAAATATAAGTGTATTATACTGTAAATATACAGAAGAGAATGAAAGAGTTTTCGTATCTTTAAGTGCCCTCTTGAATTAAAAGCCGAACTTCCTTTAAAACTTCAAATATATCCTATTTTATGAAATGTTTTATCATCTGCATCTAATTCACCGGGTAGACGATAGACATTTGCCCAAATCTCTACGTTACCATCTATGTGCCGAATATGTATGTGAACTCACTCGCCAGAGTTTCCTTTAAACTTCAAATACTTATATCACATTTTAATGAAAACAAACACATATATGTATAAGATACTAATTGAAAGAATTGTCCAACATTTCAGCAACTTACGACTGAAAAAGTAGGCGTAACGGTAGGAGGTAACAGTAAAAACAAAGTAAGTAATATGTTGTTATGAGAATAGTTAAAAGTGCATAGTACTGGCCATCATTCAATCGAGAGCAATGTCGAGTTTTCCTGCTTTTTAAAAAAATAATATCTTTCAATTCACTAATATATAACGTATGATCTTCGAGACATTTGGACCTTTGGCTTTCTGTTTCGCTTGCTTGCCCGCTGTTTCTCTGTTGATTTGAATTAGAGCCATATTCGATGATTGTTGTTCGAGCAGTTTTGATAGTTTTCAATATTCAAAAAGTTATAATAATTATTTTACATATAATTTATGAATTATAATTCATGAATTATAATTATTCCATGTTTGTATTTTTTATAAACACTCATAACAAGTAGAAACATACAATTATGATTATACCATAAATAAAACAGATATTCTAGCTAGCAACATATACAATTTGAGTTAAAACATAGATAAATATGGGATCATACTTTGACGTTTCTATGAATAGTTTATAAATGTAAGGAATGTCCAATCATTCTTAGAAGAGAATATCATCTCTGTAGATAGATTAATAGAGTGTCGGTCATAGGATTGTTAAATTCTATAATCAAAAGAATGACACCTCCGCAGATGAATGTCTTTATTATTACAATAAATGAGAACGACATCTAAAATGAATTTCTCGAACAGACATTTTTTGCATCAGATTTATGTACCCATAACCTTAAGTAACACATATATAATTTTTATAACCTTTATTTCTAGTAAGGTTTTTTCAATTCCGATTGAAATCCACAACCTTATTTTCATATTAGAACATTTCTAAAATATAAGGATTTTGCTTAAAGAGTTTGCAAAAGAAATTGAAATTTTAGATATCTTCTTTAATTGGTATATATGGATCTAATTCAATGTAGATGAGATATACTTTAATTTTAAAATGGAACACTGTACCAATATGATTCTTGACCGTAATGCAACTTGTTTTTACTTAGCAGGACTGTATGTGAATATGGGAGTGATAGCATTATGTGCAGCCATAGATCAAGACAGCAGATAGATCTGTAAAACCGTTTCTGTCTTAGTTTCGAATGTTTGTTTGTAGTCTACTAATGTTAATTGTGCGAATTACTTTGAAGGGAATCTATTTCAACCCGCCAACAATCACGCCGTTTACACCGACGAAACATATGTTTGTAAGCAATGAGTCAATTTGTTGTAATTAAAAAAATTAAAGCTATGGTTTTCCTATTGACTGTAAGACAGACTCCTATGATAATTTCTTACAAAAGCCTTCCATAAACCACAATATGTTAATTTATTTAAGTGATCTACACCGTTGAGTGTAGGTGGCCTAATGTTAAACAATGAAGAGAAGGATAGAAAAGTGACAAAGATTGTTGTCTGCCAAAGTCTCTGTAGAACAATATAACTTTAAGTGAAGACAGCGTTGCTCGGCGTATAAGCGACAGAGGACGGAAGAGTGGATGTATTTCTTCATTGGTGCACGAAAGCTCTCTCTCTCTCTCTCTCTCTCTCTCTAGTTCTTTCTCACCTGAACATAAAACAGGTTCGAAGTAGTCCTAAACAGTTCCCCTTGAAATAATACACCCTGGAGTCTTATACGTCCTTGTATACTCATATCACCTCGCATAGTCTTCTCTCCGTAAAAAGAAACACATGTTAATGTTGTTGACTGATACAAATATAGGACGCCGTGAAAGAGCTCCATCATTAAGTAAGACTATTATTCTTTTTTCCTTTCTCATCGAGGTGTTCTTTGGAGTTTTTAGTTGCCTAAATCCTCTCACTCGCCCATTTATATTGAAATAAAAATCCGACATGCGTTATATTTTATTTTTATCTAAATAAATACGTACGAGATTCGGGACAATTTATTATCAAAAAGGCCTGTTTCAAGTGAATTACACTTTTTATTTACAGCCCCAGGAGGTTAAGCACAAGGCCAGGTTTATCTTACTCCCTCAAGGTAAGATGCGACCAAAGCTCGGGTCGGGAAAGTGGGACTTGAAAAGCCAGCGCCCGAGAAGGTGAGCACTCTGGCTATTAAAAATTGCCTGGGCAGCCCCGTCGGCATTCCCCGGTATGGGCGCCTCAGGCAGTAAGCAATAAACTTACTCCTCCCATAAAAGGGGGAGGAAACGCCTGGGAGGGTGGACCTCCTAGAACTGCACAGGACAGTACCTCAGACCGGCAGAATCAAGATCCGAAGGTCAAGACAATACCGGTCTACAGAGTGAGCATCCATCGGAACAGATACTACACTCTGATCTTAGCCAAGGCCAATGAGTATTTTTTGTTGAAGTGAATTCAACTTTTTATTTACCTCCCCAGGAGGTTAGGCACAAGGCCAGGTGTATCTTACTCCCACAAGGTAAGATGCGACCCAAGCTCGGGTCGGGAAAGTGGGTGTTGAAAAGCCAACGCCCGAGAAGGTGAGCACTCTGCCTATTAAAAAATGCCTGGGTAGCCCCGTCAGCATTCCCCGGTAGGGGTGCCTCAGGCAGTAAGCAATAAACTTACTCCTCCCCAAAGAGGGAAGGCAAAGCCTGGGAAAGTGGACCTCCTAGAACTGCACAGGACAGTACCTCAGACCGGCAGAATCAAGACCCGAAGACTAAGACAACACCGGTCTACAGGGTGAGCATCCATCTGAACAGATACTACACTCTGATCTTAGCCAAAAGGCCAAAGAGGATTTTTTGTTGAAGTGAATTCAACTTTTTTATTTACCTCCCCAGGAGGTTAGGCACAAGGCCAGGTTTATCTTACTCCCACAAGGTAAGATGTGACCCAAGCTCGGGTCGGGAAAGTGGGGTTTGAAAAGCCAGCGCCCGAGAAGGTGAGCACTCTGGCCATTAAACATTGCCTGGGCAGCCCCGTCGGCATTCCCCGGTAGGGGCGCCTCAGGCAGTAAGAAATAAACTTACTCCTCCCATAAAAGAGGGAGGAAACGCCTGGGAGGGTGGACCTCCTAGAACTGCACAGGACAGTACCTCAGACCGGCAGAATAAAGATCCGAAGGTCAAGACAATACCGGTCTACAGAGTGAGCATCCATCGGAACAGATACTACACTCTGATCTTAGCCAAGGCCAATGAGTATTTTTTGTTGAAGTGAATTCAACTTTTTATTTACTTCCCCAGGAGGTTAGGCACAAGGCCAGGTGTATCTTACTCCCACAAGGTAAGATGCGACCCAAGCTCGAGTCGGGAAAGTGGGACTTGAAAAGGTAACGCCCGAGAAGGTGAGCACTCTGCCTATTAAAAAATGCCTGGGCAGCCCCGTCAGCATTCCCCGGTAGGGGTGCCTCAGGCAGTAAGCAATAGACTTACTCCTCCCCAAAGAGGGAAGGCAAAGCCTGGGAAAGTGGACCTCCTAGAACTGCACAGGACAGTACCTCAGACCGGCAGAATCAAGACCCGAAGACTAAGACAACACCGGTCTACAGTGTGAGCATCCATCTGAACAGATACTACACTCTGATCTTAGCCAAAAGGCCAAAGAGGATTTTTTGTTGAAGTGAATTCAACTTTTTTATTTACCTCCCCAGGAGGTTAAGCACAAGGCCAGGTTTATCTTACTCCCACAAGGTAAGATGTGACCCAAGCTCGGGTCGGGAAAGTGGGACTTGAAAAGCCAGCGCCCGAGAAGGTGAGCACTCTGGCCATTAAACATTGCCTGGGCAGCCCCGTCGGCATTCCCCGGTAGGGGCGCCTCAGGCAGTAAGCAATAAACTTACTCCTCCCATAAAAGGGGGAGGAAACGCCTGGGAGGGTGGACTTCCTAGAACTGCACAGGACAGTACCTCAGACCGGCAGAATCAAGATCCGAAGGTCAAGACAATACCGGTCTACAGAGTGAGCATCCATCGGAACAGATACTACACTCTGATCTTAGCCAAGGCCAATGAGTATTTTTTGTTGAAGTGAATTCAACTTTTTATTTACTTCCCCAGGAGGTTAGGCACAAGGCCAGGTGTATCTTACTCCCACAAGGTAAGATGCGACCCAAGCTCGGGTCGGGAAAGTGGGACTTGAAAAGCCAACGCCCGAGAAGGTGAGCACTCTGCCTATTAAAAAATGCCTGGGCAGCCCCGTCAGCATTCCCAGGTAGGGGTGCCTCAGGCAGTAAGCAATAAACTTACTCCTCCCCAAAGAGGGAAGGCAAAGCCTGGGAAAGTGGACCTCCTAGAACTGCACAGGACAGTACCTCAGACCGGCAGAATCAAGACCCGAAGACTAAGACAACACCGGTCTACAGGGTGAGCATCCATCTGAACAGATACTACACTCTGATCTTAGCCAAAAGGCCAAAGAGGATTTTTTGTTGAAGTGAATTCAACTTTTTTATTTACCTCCCCAGGAGGTTAAGCACAAGGCCAGGTTTATCTTACTCCCACAAGGTAAGATGTGACCCAAGCTCGGGTCGGGAAAGTGGGGTTTGAAAAGCCAGCGCCCGAGAAGGTGAGCACTCTGGCCATTAAACATTGCCTGGGCAGCCCCGTCGGCATTCCCCGGTAGGGGCGCCTCAGGCAGTAAGCAATAAACTTACTCCTCCCCAAAGCCTGGGAGGATGGACCTCCTAGAACTGCACAGGACAGTACCTCAGACCGGCGGAATCAAGACCCGAAGGCCAAGACAACACCAGTCTACAGAGTGAGCATCCATCGGAACAGATACTACACTCTGATCCTAGTCAAAAGTCCAAGGAGGATTTTGTGTTGAAGTGAATTCAACTTTACACAAAATATATGCTTATTCATATACTGCTTATGTGTATGTTATGTCAGTTTCAGTGTTTACTAATTTGCATATTGATTAAAAACAACGATTTAGTATTAATTAACTATTACTTGTTATTATGCTTATAATTACATGTTTTGATTTTCAAATAACAAATAGTAATATTTAGCAATATTGATTTATTTTTTGGACAAATAAGTAGCATTTTTGTTTAAATGTTACTTTCTTTAGATAGACGAACTTGATTTCCATACATTGATATCTATTTCTACATTGTAAGTGAAAAGGCAAATTGATTTCTTCTTTCTTTTATTTTCTTCACGGTCACATTTAAGATATAAATGAAGTTGTATCGACAGTAAGAAATATTAATGTTTATTTATCTCCATTAATACATAGGAAATATTTTGTTTTAGGTTCACAACAAAGTTAAGAATGAAATGTTTATTATTTTAAATTAATGTTTCAAATATTGCATGTAACGATATTTTGAGTCAGAAAACTAGCTAGTTTGTTTATATTTTCCGTTGGCTGATATAATTGCAGTCGATGAAGATTTAATTAAACTGCGCCATTGACTGTAAGCCTGTCTGCTGTTTTGATAGGGGCAATCAAATACTGCGATAAAGCCCATGTATAGTGACTTAGTGTTAGATAATAATGGTGGTGGTGGTTGCAGATACAGACAACGCCCTTAGAGAGGGTAGCAGTCGCAAAGGAAGTTGTGGATCTCACTTCCGTTTTGATGATATTCGAGCCTTGCGGTTCTTGACGCTTCAAGAAGACGGTTGCGTGAAAACTTGTCTCCCGCAAAGAAAACGGGGAAGGGGGCACATATACCAGTGGTGAACTTAGTATGGGTGTGTTTCTCTAGTAATAGGGCTCTCTCTCTCTCTCTCTCTCTCT
>OY744515.1:130831023-130841023 GCA_963556195.1 Sepiola atlantica
GATTTATGATATTTCTGAGTAGGAATAGCAATTTTCTAGCTATTGGGGTAGTTCAAAGTTTTAGAAAAGCGTTTATATAGCGTTATATTCGTTGTAAAGTTTACTTAGAAAAGTTTTACAGTTACAATAAATAGGCGATAACGCGAATATAGTCAGTTTGAAATCCGATAAAGTAAATAATGGTTATAACTGATAGAAATTATAAAAAGAAGATAATATTAATATAAATAATAATTATAACAATAATATAGTAATAAAATAATAATACAAATATGAATAATAAAATAAATATAATAGTAATAAATAAAATAATAATACAATAAGTTTAATAACATTTTATTATAATAACATACGGATAATAACATGATACAAAAATGAATAATACTAAATTAATTATGATATACTATTAATAATAAATTATCATAATAATACATGATAATAAAACAATTATAATAATAATAATAACAATAATAATAATAGATGTAATGGTAAAATAATATAAATATCAGGAAAATAATGAAAACTTAATAATATTAAGAAAAATACTATAATTAAAATAAAATAATAATAAGTAAATAGTAATTATAACAATACTATTGATAAATAATACAATAATAATAATAATAACACCACTAAAATAATAGAAATTAATAAACTAATGATAATAGCAATGATATAATGATAATTAAACTAATAATAACACAATGATACAATATAATAATAGTAATCGAATAATAATACTAAAAATAATAATATTCATAAAATACATATAATGAAAACAATAATATTAAATACTTATAATAATAAAAATATTATAATAATATAACTATTTAAAATAATGATGATTAAAGATAATAAAATAATACTTGTCATAATATAACATTTAGAATAAGTATTATAATCTTAATGTAATATAAATGATAATATTAAAATAATAATAATAATGATACAATGAACTGTTAAAATAATAATAATAATAAAAAGAATAATAGAATAATAATTTATAATAAATAACAATACAAATAATAGTAACATACTTACATAAACATTATTATTAATCAATAAGAGTTATAATAATAAAATAATAATCATAATAATACAAATAATAATAAATTACTTATAATTTAATTATGATAAAAAATAACAATAATGATTATAATAATTATAATAACAATGATAATAAAATAATAATAGTAATAATTATTTTCATAATGATAATAATAAGAATAATTATACTACTACTACTACTAATAATAATAATTATAATCATATAAGTAGTAACATTTGTTATAGTGAGTAGAAACGTATATCAGTAGATAGTAGATGTTTCCAGTAAAGCGGTAAAATATTACTTAATTACAAGACTAATCACAAAGTGCGGGTGGAGTGTGGTACACTTACAACTACTACGAAGAACATCGATTTGCTGTCTCCGTTACGCCAATGAAATAACAGCGAGGACGGCATTTCAGTAAACGAAAATAGTGGTTTCCCGACCGAGTACACGACGTTTCATATGTTGATACAGACAAGAGGGAATGATCAGGGGTATATTTGACTATTGTGACCAAAGATTGGTCTTTCGGTGAATATCTTTGTTTATAAGAAAATGACAGTTGTGCAGTAGATATCGACACAGATTGTACAAATCGTGTTTGCGTTGTGTCTGGGCTTCTGCATAATTTTCACTGTAGGAGATAGGAACCGAACTTGTAATAGAGCTAAGGAGGTTAGTCACTCACCACAGTACGCACATTACTCGATGGCATAGCTGGTCGTATTTATGTGGTTATATGGCAACCAAAATATATATTGCCTTTTCTCTATGTCGTTGCAGCCGTCGTATTAGTATTTTTACTAACATCAATCATAAACATTATTTAATAAGACAAACAGAAATTCATTGGGGTTGAACAATTTCTTTGTGGTAATAGTTTTCCTAGACAGTATACATATATAGGCAAAACATAACGCAAAGTCTTCCAACAAGGAAGAGAACGAAGCAACTCTCTAAACAAACAGCTCTCTTTCTCTCTTTCTATATCTCTGGTTATTCAATGTAAACAGAAGAATACCCCTTGTTCATTTGCTACGTAAGACTGATAGTTCCATGTCTATTTTATCTCACTACCAGGACACGTAACTTTACTTGAATTTTAATTAAAAAATTTAACTTTACCTAATATTTAACTTTACGTGGAAATTTACAATACGCACCTCACTTTCTCACACTCACATCTAAATATCATCATCTATCGGTAAATAGCGCATCGGACAATTATATTTCTATTAAATAGCAAACCAGACCTGATTTTCAAACCTACATAAGTCAAAGAGTATGACAGAAAGACAACTCTGAAATACAATTCGCTGTGTGTGTTGGGTTTATCTCTTTTATAACTCTTTTGAGACTGAGTTTATTTGAGATATTATAATTCAGACTACAAACACATAATGACAATGCGTCTTCAAAACAGCCAATCGATGTGTTCAAATATTCAAGAACTTTCGATGCGAACACATGTACAAGGACAACACTCGAATGATCTAACAAAATTGCAAACGTACACTAAACGACATAGCGAATATACATGTCAAAGAAAATAGAATTCCTGCTAATAGATTCGCGCAGTACTAGTATATATATATATATATATATATATATATATATATATATATATATATATATATATATATATATACAATAATATTTTTTTATTTTTTTTTATAAATATTAAATATTTAAAATATACCTAGAGACATCGATGTTTCATGCTAACGCAATCTTCAGTCTAGGAACTAGTTCTCACCGGTCACCGGGCGCGAACTCCGAACACAAATCGCCACTGATTCGTAGTCGAAGATCTTACCCGAAGGCCACTGGAAACTAATTAGTAAATAAAGGGGAATTTCAACTGTAAATAGTAGAATTACTACTATCCACCAAGTAATTAAGAGTGATCTACGAGTCGGATCATTGCATATAGCTATTTGTACTACTTGTTATTGAAGCTCCTCGAAAAGTGCCCAGCCTCTGTGGGAGGGGGCTGATAAACAATAATATTTTTTTAATTTTTTTTTTATAAATATTAAATATTTAAAATATACCTAGAGACATCGATGTTTCATGCTAACGCAATCTTCAGTCTAGGAACTAGTTCTCACCGGTCACCGGGCGCGAACTCCGAACACAAATCGCCACTGATTCGTAGTCGAAGATCTTACCCGAAGGCCACTGGAAACTTATTAGTAAATAAAGGGGGAGGTCAACTGTAAATAGTAGAATACTATAATGTGCGGTAAATAATACCTACATTTCAGAAACACACGTTAGCAGCAATAACGATAAAGACCAGCAATATCTCCTATCATTCATCCCATAAAAAAAGACTCTAGTAATACCCTTTTTGATACATTCGAAAACTTGTGTTTAATGCCTGGGAGAATGGTCTCCTCAAAAAATCACTTATACTATAGTTTTAATCTGAGTCAAAATGCCGGGGTGGTTAACTTGTCACTTACAATGGTAAGTTTAGATACGAGATGAGTTTATAGTGTGTATTAAACACCAGCTATAACAGTTACTGTCGTTTCGATACAAATATAGTCTAGTCAATAAGGATGAATACACTTCAAGTGACAGGGAGTAAAGCGTATAAGACATTTACTAAAATCACTTCTGTTATTTCCACCATTGAAAAACACTTTTAGTTCATTATACCTGTGCCTGACATCAAACGAAACTTTCAGCAGAAGTTCATTTATCAATTTTTTTCACATGTGTAACACATTACAACGGGACTGCTTAACTTAATGCTACAAATTCAATGTCAACAAATCCTTGTCAGAGATCATCTACATGAAACGTCAATACACTTTCACTCCATTTATCATTTACTATCCTTTCATAACATTCTTTATAACTCAATTAACAATCTATCTATCCCGTTAACCCTTATCATTGAGTGTTTTTAAACCTTGATATGTTGTGAATCTTTATAAGAACTCCACCCCAAAAGATAGAAATTAAAGTAAATGAACTGTTCAAAATTCTTGAAATAGAAGAAACACCTCTGATCTATTACATCCTGCTAGTGAACAGATACCACACTTTTATTCTAGTCAGAAGGCAATGATAATTTATAGTTAAACAAGAGTTACCCCAAAATTCTTACACAAGTCCGGTTGAGAAAATAGTTTAGTCCGGCCGGCCTCGATCGATAGACAATATGCACACATTCCAACTCTGAAACAAGGCGATCAGACCAGATTCTCAAACCCCAAGTCAATAAACTCTAAATACCGAGAGGAATTCGCGGAATAAAACCTCCTGACAGCGAACATATACTACATTTGAATTTTAGCCCGAAGGTCTGAAAAAAAAACGTAAATTGTATTATCTTATACTGATATAGATATATTCACAAACATTGTTTTATACAAAACGGGCACAACTTACCAATGTAAAATGAGAATATGAGGTAATGAGATTTTCAGTTAGATAATGAACAAAGCTATTAAATAATTACAAACCTTCGGTTAATAGGGACACATTTGGTTGCTTAATTGAAAAGTCTAACATGTATTTGCTTACATTTGAGTTGTAGTCAGCTGAGAAGCAGCCATGTGGCGTTGTATTCCACAAACACAAAGTTCTTAACAATGTAATTTGCTTATCGAAGTTTCGTTTGGTTTTAGAAACACAAAGAAAGAAAGGTCATATCCTTGTAGTGATGGTAATTAAAAAAAAATTGCTGTGAAGGTTTTAGAAGGAGGAACAAAAGATAGAGCTCAATCGAGAACTGATATTAGAAATAAGGACAGAGTTAGCTTTCTTCTGTTAAAGAAGAAAGTGTGGGGAAGATAAACGATAAAACCCCACTAGATTGCGAAATTACCTGACCTTTTATTCAATCCTTTCCTACATAACAGCCAGATATGGGCTAAGATGAAGGAGCAGTGTCACGTCTGGGAAGGTGTCGTCAGAGAACTGTTTATGCATTGAATAATTACAAAATCGTATTCGCACTACAACGGGACTACTTCTCTGCTGACTACACATAGTCGTCTTTAAATCCAACATCAACAAGTCATTTCCTAGACCGCCTCTTAAGCAACACATTCTGCCTATTCCATATATCGTGTTCAATCCTCTTATCATATTGTTCATCATTTAGCTGACGATCACAATAACCCTTATCCTTCATAAGTTGTGACATATTGGTATAAAAACATTATCCATGAATGTATCTATATCACCATAAGCCAAGCATCTCAATGTAGACAAATAATCGGGATGTGATCAAAGTGTAGTATCTTTGAAGAAGACATTAGGCTAGCACACCGGTTCTCGTTAGATTACTGAACTTAAGAAACGTTTACCTCTGTCAGTACCAGATGGGGGACTATGTGGAAATAACAGGCGATGTATGTAAGAGAACGTCCACACATCCCTGCAAGAACTGCAAACACCTAATGTCGTCATCTCTACTGACCGGGATCTACATGCGAATCGGGACCGCCTGTGAAATTGGTATTGCCGAGAACCTTCCTCTTTCGGTGGATCGGTCCAACGCGCCTAAGATGAATGCTGTTTCGTTCGTGAACGAGAACTCTTATTAGACTGAGGCAATTCATTTTTATCCCAATCCAGATTGGCCTTTTTTAGAGCGAGTCGATTTTCCTCACATTAAATATGACCTTGTGTCTTACTCGTTTGTGTTCAAACTAGCTTAGTCGGTAGTGTAACTTTTTCTAGTTGGTTGTGTATATACCTTACCGTGTTTCCACCCTTTCTAACTTTCTCTTGGTTGACGTGCTCATGGCTCTGTCTGCCTGTCATCATTCGTTCCGCTTTCTGCTTGTAACATGATTTCCAGAGGATAATCTAATTCATTATCCTACTTTCGACGACCTGCCATTTTGTGAGACATTTTTTTCTTACGCGCGCAATGTTACTGTCTCGTGCTGCGCCTCAAAAAGAAACAAAAAAATACTTTATCTTTCTGAACTATTTTTTTTATTACGCATCGGACATTTTTGTCTAAACGATCTTTCAAATGCTCTTACCTTTCCCCCCAAAATAGTTCGCCGTCATTATCTTTGCTTTCTTTAAATGCATAATAGATTAAGTTAATAAAAAGAAATATCATTTGAATAAAGAAATACGTGAATAAGATGGTAGAAGCAAGTATTTATGTAGTTTGACATTTTAGAAAGGGGGGAGTAGATTATTGCGTGAAGGAAAAGAGTCGTTACATAGATAGCAATTCTTCTGGCTTAGTGAATATGTAGAATGCGTCATACATCTATATGCACGCAATTGAATCAAACAAAACACACTGTATTACAACAAACGAAAGAGAATTTATTTCAAATGGTTACTTTACCGTTTGGTAATGTAACAAAATATTGGACAGTGTCCCGAAAAAGAAAATAAGAGAAGCGTCAACGTCGTGGCTATGCTGGAATGATACTCAGGCAGGAGAGAGCTGTTTCCTCGATCACGTCTCGTTTCTCTCTGCCGATCTCGTCCCAAGACTAAACTGTCAAAGTAGTCTGTTTGGGGACAGCTAGAAAATCATACGCCTTGCAAGCCGATTGGTCAGTGTATGACCAATTTGCCAACAGGGTACACGAAGAAATAGGTCCTATGTCCGATCGCTACAAGTATGAAGAAAAACGTGTAACCATATTTTGTTATTAGAATAAACTTCTCATACAATTCAAATCAATTTTATTCATAGTTTCATCAACACAACAGACATGGTCGGAAAAAACTTACGTGAACAAGGATAGCAACATATTTTGAGTCAGTCGACATTCATATACTATATAAGTGGGATTGATTCCGTGTCTTTCAACTCGGCTCTCGCTCAAGTCATTGCTGGAGGTGAGCCAAGGATATGACTCCTTATCAAGTAGACGCTTAAAATCTGACTGTTTTTAGAATTTGGGAAAATGGTTTGAGTGGAAGTTGTTTCCTACGTACAATTGTGTTCTTATTGAACAACCCTTCAATCACTCCGCGAGTGAGAACATGCTAGTGCAAAAGCAAATAGATCGTAATTATGTAACTACTACTGCATTAAGCTTATAGAATGATAATAATATACATCATATATTAACACGGTCAGTTGTTAGCGCCACATGTTAGGTGTCAAGGAGAGAAAAATATAATCCATTACTCTGTTTTTATTTTAAATTTAATTTCGCATTGAATATAACAATATTTGGGTATTTCGTCGGATGGCCCTGCGAGAAAATACACCCGCCACCCGAAAAGGAGACACAATTCGGGTTACAATAAACATCGTTTTATGACTTGCTCCAGCGGATAGAATCCATTCATGCCACTGAATATTAACATAAACGCATGGTTTAAATTTTGTTTTGTAACATAAACTGACACACCTAGTTGTCTATTGATTCAACAGTGCCGTTTATCTTGCATTTTTGTAGTTATGCATGAGGGTTTTCGCAATCTAAATGGCTCTAACCGTAATCCTAACGTGATAATAAAACTCCTACTACCAGCATAAATATAACCTTAAATTGAGACATGCCAAAACACTACGCACAGGCGAATATCAAGGTCGTAGGAGCGCACTGCGCATAACTAAAGGAGCAAAATACACGTTTCTATTAAAAGGCGATCTTCTAGAAAATATATATTTAAAACAAATTACATTAATCAATTAAAGAAAGTTGAGAACAAATAATAAAAAAATATATAATACTACTTCTTACATTCTTATATTTTTTATCAATATAACATAAGTGATAAAAAATCGCCATATAAAATGTATTTAAACACTGATTGTTTTTAATATGTAGTAGAAGTATTGTGATAATAAACACAGCTAAAGAAAATTAGAAAAGTTACAAGTAGTAAGAGCAAATAATATTTAAAATTAAAATATAGAATAGCGAGAAATGATGTGAGGAAAGAATTGGATATATTGACCAACAAATAATATTTACAAAAAAAAAACAATGAACTAATTGCGCCTACTCCTCTGTACACACAATAGACTTTCAAAATAAAGACCTTGCAAACATATGAATTAATCGAGTGTCTTAAGCGTCCCTTAACTTGATACGTGTATCGACATAGCTGACACAACTAAATAAATGGGCGTCTGTGCGCACCGCACATGGCTGGTAGGCATATGGCCTTAGCAAAACTTGTGTTTCTATTTGTGACAAGCTCCAAAATCTGATTTCTATAAATATATTTTTTCTTGTGTTATTGACTTGACTCGTCTATTCGTTTATTCGATTCATCCATAACTATAAACCTCTGATTTAATAGGTCCAGTTCTGTGTATACAAACATGGACTTTGATACGTGTTCAGAATCGATGCTTAAGAGTTTGGTTTTTCATTAGGTCTGACCAAACTAGAAAACATTACCGAATGCTAGTCTCGCTACCTTTTGATCTGATAAGGGTTTTTTTCTTTCTTTTTGGTTTTATTACCCGGCATCGTCTATCGTATCCTGTCACCTCTGCTCTACGTGTTCCGGCGAATTCCTTGCCGCCCCTGAGATTAACTCATCCGCCTGAATAACAAAAACGGTGGATGACAAGTATTCATTGTGACAGCCTATCACATCGGAGCATCAGATAACAGAGCCAATACCAAGGCAGTAGCGTCGATAAGTGAAACAGTGGCTGCAAACCAGGTTCAATATGGCGGATGAGGTCTTCGTGAAGGTCATTGCAACTGACCAGATTCGCCGACGGCATTGATTACAATAACAGCAGTATTGGCGCTGGAAAACACAAATCGGACGACAATATCAATGACTCGTTGGAGATATTTCGCTTTATGTTTTGTTCAAAAGTAATTCATCTTCGTCTTCTTCTTCTTCTTTTTACTATTATCATTGTTAGTATTATTATTATTATTATTATTATTATTATTATTATTATTATTATTATTATTATTATTATTATTAACGCATGGTATTAGTTACTCTAGCATCCACAAATTCTTCCTCTTTTATGATATAATTCTTGTTTTTAACTTCTTTTTCTTGAACTTTTTATTCTTTTCTTTTTAGTTAACTTATTTTACTTCTTTTTAGTTAACTTATTTTCCTTCTTTTTATTGTTCTTCGTTTTCGTTTTATTCTTATTACTAGTAGTTGTAGTATTCTATTGTAATCAATTTCACGCACCCTCTATTAACTTCTTCGTCTTTTTCTTTAATTTTTTTTCATACGTTTCACTTTCTTTTTCTACTTCTTTGTCTTTTTCCTCTTATTATTATTATTATTATTAGTAGAAGTAGTAGTAGAAGAAGTAGTAGTAGTAGTAGTAGTAGTACTCTTCATCCCAACGTCAACAACTTCTACTTCTTTGAGCAATGTCTTCTTATTTTCTTATTCGTATTATTGTTATTATTATTACTAGTAGTAGTAGTATGACTAGTAGTAGTATTAAATTATGATCACTTTATGAATCCTCAATCACCTATTCTTAATTTAGCAAGATCTTCTTTTTCCTCCCTTCTCTATTTCTTTTTTATTTGTTTATCTTCTCAATCAAGTTCCTCATTTATAAAGTTTCTTCTATTTATTATTATTAGTAGTAGTATTAGTATCAGTATTTGTAGTAGAATTAGTAACACTAGTAGTCATATGAATCGTTATTAGAAGTAGTAGTCTAACGTCGTCTTTTATGCGCCTTCTCAAGGCCTTTTCTTTTTCCTTTCCGATAGCATGATCTTCTTCGTCTTTAAGTATTTTACTTATTTTTCTCGCCCACTTAATCCACCACAACTACACCCCGACGTATCTTCTTCTGCTTTCTTTCCATGCGTTTGAAATGGCAGAGGGCATAGTCATTGACTAATCTAAGATTGGAAAACTACGAACCCAAATCTGTGATTAGAAAAGACAAGTTTCTGGAGCGGAAATATCAGGAGAAGAAGTGGATAATTCAGACACAATGCCAACGGAAATCTTTGGTAGCGACACATTACTTTTCAAGAT
>OY744515.1:130846023-130851023 GCA_963556195.1 Sepiola atlantica
ACGCACGCCCCCCCCCACACACATATATAAAAAAGATCGTGAAATGAGAAAACTCCGTGGTTTTCATGACGCTTGCATAAATAATGACTTGCTGCAGAACTATATATATATATATATATATATATATATATATATATATATATATGTGTGTGTGTGTAGGCATGTGTGTGTATCTTTGTAAAATCAGTTGGAAGAAACTAATCAGTTGTCGACTATTTTAAGTGTAATTCAAAATAACAACTTTATTCATTCATGTATTGCATAACAGAAGTTTAGAACAACATGTTTCCAATTAACAAGTGATCAACAAGTTATCAGCACCTGATCGCGCACGTTGTCTCTTGTCATCCATTGTTGTAATTTCTGTTTATCCAACAATAACTCACAACCATTGCTGACATGAATTAACGAGACGCCTAATTAATTACTTGTTGACAAATTGTTGATGTGAAACCGACCGTACCATCTTGTTCTGGACTCATATATATATATATATATATATATATATATATATATATATATATATATATATATATATATATATATATATATAAGTCATTATAAAAACTATATATTTAGGCATATACCTCTCATAATATCCGTAATATTTCCAATTACAAGCTAAATCAACTTGTATTACACGATTCATAGCATATATACTTTCTTATTGCCTTACAATTATAACAGAGAATATCAATTTAAAATCATAATTTTCATATTCATTTAAATTTCCTTTATTTTCGTATTCAAGCAAATCCACTTATTACTTCCTTATTCTTCCGACAAACACATTATTTTCCTTATTTTATTTATTTTTCTTGGATATTGTCACCATTCTTCATATGAGTTGTTCTCGTATATTTCGCCTTTCCATTTTCGTTTCGTCGATTCTTACCCTTAAACTGTTCTGATTTCCGTTCTGTTTTCGAAATAACCTATCTTCCTATTATTTGTAAAGGAACTGCTTCCTCCTCTTCTTCTTCTTCTTCTTCTTTCGGGTGAATCAGATCCTTCTGGTGTTGGCATTAGTTTCACCGATATTTTTCTAGTTAGAAATATTTCTGGAAAGACATCGGGTACTTAGGGGAAGGACCACGAGAAGGTTGCCAATATCCCTAGGTGAAAGTGGTACTGTGGAACTGTCTGGATTCGAACTTAGAACACCCAGGTCTTCACTCCGTGTCGATATCTACTTAACCACCGTCACCTCCCACTGCTTTCCACGATGATCAGCAAAGTAGCACGAAAGTCGCTGTATTTTCTCTTGACAGCGCTGTAAAACGTACGAAACTGTTCTAATTTTTGAAAAAAAAAATTTTTTAAATGAAAAACTAAAATGAAAACAGTTTTGAAGTAATACGAATATAATTGAATGTGAAAATCATGATTTTGGATTTATTTTTCCTGTGGTAATTCGAATGCAATTTTAAAGTACATATATATATATATATATATATATATATATATAGTAAGTTATGAAAATATGTTTATGGCAATTATGCTACAGGGAGGTTCCCAAGATTAATCTCCGGGGTAATCTTCATGAAAAAATGCATGGCCAAATATACTCAACGAGTTTTAGCCTGAAGATTCCCCCGGTGATGAAACGCGGGAGCTTTTGCGTAACTGTATTGTCATAAATATATTTGTTCATAACTTACTACCCAGCTCTACTTACGTATCGAGCGCTTTCGAAGTAAATACTGAAAATTGATACATAAAAAAGTATATCTCTTTATACAATCTCATGCGGATGCATGAAATATATATATATATAGGATTCTCTGCACAGTCGGAGTAAAAAATTTCTTCTGGTTTAATTATTTTTGACAAAGGGAAGTCTCTTTTCCCGAAATATTAAATATGATTTTTAATGACCCGGACATCACACAAACAGCTAAAAACACTCTTGCTGTTATGTAAGACTTTAAGAAAAATTAATAGTAAATCATATTTCGTATTCGATCGATTTGATGTTTTTGTTCCTTACAACTTGAATCTTACCCGGAATTTGCATTGCCCACAACCTTCCAAAAACTTACTACTGATATACATATATATATATATATATATATATATATATATATATATATATATATAATGCATATATTATATATATATATTATATATATATATTATGTATATATTTTATATATTATATATATATATATATATATTTATTACGTATATACATATCTATAAATCTATATAGTGTATATATATATTATGTATATATATATCTATATATATATATATTATATATATATATTATGTATATATATATATATATATATATATATATATATATATATATATATATATATATATATATTATTCATATATAGTCTGTGCGTGCCTGCTTTTAATAATTTTACGATGCAATTCCAGACATAGAAAACATCAATAATATATGTGTGTAGCAAGTACAAAATTGCACATCAGGTAATTGATTAATTTTCAATCCAGGTCATTAGTAGAACGAATGAAGAAAAAAAGTGACTTTATATATTCGCAATCAGCCAACATGAAGAAATTGATTTTGGAGTTTCGTTTTTACAAAATACAAACTCTTCTTCAACGTGCAATTAAAAAAAAAGCCGATATTCAGATAATAAGGAAGTTTTATCGGAGCCATAGTGTCGATGGTAAGGTGCCTTTAAAGCCAAATCAATCCACGAACGGCCCCCGTGTGGGTCGCCATTAAGACATCGACACTGGTGAAGTAGATTCTGCGTGGTGGAGCTAATTGTCTTATTTTTTTCTACACAGTAATAACTTGAAATACTGTGTTCGCCATGTTTAGGGGCCGGAATTAAAACATGGAAACGGGGATTTAGGTGTACCAAGTATATTGTAGAAATGCACATACAACAGAGAAACAAGAAGAGCTGACCGTCTGTCTTTACTGCCAGTGTAGACTAGGGTTTTGCAACGTTATTAAATTACTTCCCACCGGTGGAATATGTGACACAAACTCGGAAAGTGAGTGAGAGGCAAGCAAGCGCCCCTACAAAAAGACCACTAAAGCCTAGCAAAACTAGCTCGGCCAGTCTCGTCGGCATTTACTGGTGTGAGCGCCCCAGGCAGTAAGCAATAAACTTACTCCACCGAAAACGGCAAGACTAATGAGAACGGGCTGCTGTCGTGGCAACACTATTAGATTCATTACCATGAGTGGAGTATGTTACACAGGGTCACAAATGGGGCAGACCTCCTAAATAAAAAGCCGTCTGGCCTAGTAAAAATAGCCTCAGCAGACCCGTCGGCATTCCTTTGTCACAGCTCCTCAGGCAATAAGTAATAAACTTACTCTACCTAAAAGAGGGGATGCAAGGTCTGGGATACTGTACTTCCAAGGACACCCCACCACCAATAGCTCAGGCCAACGGATCAAATACCACGGAAATGGCCCAGTTTCTGTCGGACTGATTGTCGAGAACGAATCTTTAACTGGTATTACTCCATCCCAAAGTCCACAATCAACCAACGTTAATTGCTTCCCACTGCAACTATATGTGAGACAAAGTCGGATGGTTGGGTAGAATCAAGCCAGCACCCCCAAAAGAAAGAGCACTCTTACCTAGCAAAAATAGCCTGGGTAACACCGTCAGCATTCACCGGTCAGTGCCTAAGGCAATTAGCAATAAACTTACTTCACCTAAAAGACGGAAGGCAAGGCCTGGGAGGATGCGCCTCTTAGGTAAACCCAGGACCAATACCCCAGCCCGACTGATAAACGGTCACCGAAATGGCCCAGTTCCTGTTAGACTGATTGCCGAGAACGAACGGTCGACTGGTATTGCCTTAGCAGATCCCAAACTATTGCGTTATCGCAAGAAATGAGAAACGTCTAGCTTCGGTGTATTTATTGAGAATGGAAGGGTCTTCATGATCGTCATAGGTACGGCACCATAACAAGTACCAATGTCGAGAAACTAATGTGCCTTCACTTATTGCGGATATCTTCTGACGCTTCGTCATGTTCAAGGTTTGCTGATTATTTAAGGGGGCAAAGGTGTAGACACATGTCGCATTTCATATCAGCCAGTTGACGTTTACAAAGCAAAACATCATCAGGCCATCGGGCCGTTTTCCATCTTCGTTGTCGAGGCCAATATGTTTGAAGATCGATGAGAAACCAGTTATGTCTAGGGCCTGTTGGACGATATCGTGTAAAGAGCTATTTATAGTGAATAACCGTCGCTCTCCTTACATGAAATGGTGTCAAGTGAAAGTCATGGCAAGGCTTCCTCCCAGTGTGTCTATTAACTTCGTCTGGTTTGTTGTACTACTTTTATGAAACTTTTACAAATTAATCCGCTCTTGACATCCATTAGTGAAACTGAAAATAAAAATAGTTTCACTAGTGGCTAGTGTCTTCTAATAATTGCAAAGCCACCATCTCTTTTTATGTTTGGAATTTCATAAAGGAACATTGATAATTTGGATTATTTGGATTATTCGGACTACTGTTCTCATCTTGTTATTCTCACATCGTTTTTGATTGATGATACCTACGACCTTTTTCAGGTGCGTCACGTCGAACTTGGACATTTTTTGTCAGACTCGGTAATCTATACGGAAGGTTGAATAGCATTCTTTATTCTACCAAAAGGCGTAGACTGCTATCGTTATGTCTCCCATTACCGGGGAGATGTCATAAGTAACTGGCAATATCATTATTAGTATTGCCCGTACTAGGGTTGGTTGAAGATGCAATCTTCAGTACGGGCGATCCCAACAATACAAATACGAATTGTCCAATTTCTCAGTTATTTTCCGGGTAATTGTCGTCGAGTTTCCATAATATATTTACTTTATTTACATTTGGTATCAAAATTCGTTACCAACACTTGACAAAACAAGAAAAGAAGGCAACTGGTAAAGAGAATGCTCTGATTTAAGAGATTCTGAATCAACACATTACGAAGAACGATTAAAATATTTACAGTGAAAAATATTATATGTCTATACGTCATGAACATTTTTATTCGAAAAAA
>OY744515.1:130853523-131056023 GCA_963556195.1 Sepiola atlantica
AAACATCCTACACGTACAACCATTCTTTGCCAGCAAGCTCAGAGCTTGCAGCCGATATTAGTAAAGAAAATCAAAATATGAGAAACAATTATATGGTGACAGTTGAAGATATTACATGGCATTGCTATACACCAATGTTGTAGTTTGAAAATGTTGAAACTTTCATGTGCACCTAGAAACACTCACATCACCTTACCATTTCGGCCAAGATATAGAGATAATCCAATTTATTACTAACAGGGTATATTTTATATTCGACAATAAATTCTATGAACATAAATTCAGACTCTCGATGACAACCCTCTGAGTAGAGTACTTGCCAGTCTTTCCCTGGCTCTTTTGAATTCAGATTATCTCATAACCTTACGGATTTTAGATATATTGATGACATTCTCATTTTTCTTCTCGTATACACACAAATTGAAAACATAAAAAATTAAATACAGTTCAACCTTCCATGAAATGTACATATGTAACAGAAATTAATAACTCAACACTTATTTTAGTTATAGGTAAGGCACCATAAAAAATAACAATAACGAGAAACTGATGCACTTTCACTTCTTGCGGCTATCTGCTGACTATACCTCATGTTCCCTGTTTCTTGATGATTCTGTTCCTGGCTTTAACCTACTACCGTCTCCTAACACATAACACAGCCAATAGTTGACCCAGCAATTTTAGTTTTCCCTTTAAAAGATTAATTAATAAATTAATTCAAAAAGAATTTCACCATTTCAAATTTAACTTCATCCCGGTTAAACCACAGCTCGCCTCCATTTTTCTACATTTTAACTGGATTCACATTTCCAACTTCTTTATACTCCTACACTCTTATTGCCATCACTGCAACCATCTAATTGTTTTTCATATGTTGATTTTCTTTGAAAATATCGGCTGCAATCTCTGAGCCTGCTGGCAAATAAAACGTGTACGTCTATGATTTGTTTTTCAAACAAATCATCCTGAGGAAGTCTGACAATAAAGACGAAAGGTTGATGAATACATAAATATTGTGTTGGATTTCCTTTTTTATTTGGGATATGTATATATATATATATATATATATATATATATATATATATATATATATGAAGAAGAATGGAAAGGAATTAGAAAAGCAAATACCAAATCAAATTTCAATCTAATTGGACATTTGCTTGCATTCGGGCAGAGTTTTGCCTGTGTTTCTTTCCCTACAACTTTTATTTTACTTTTTCAAATGTTAAATCTTGGCCTTTGCCAACTTATCTATCCCAGCGACTTCCTCTGATGATAAGAGTTTGATCTTTGAAAAGCCTGGCTTAAGGAAAATTTAACTTGAATACATTGCCTTTTTGCGTAATATACCTTGCTCTGAGCAATTGAATTGAAATTTGATTTGGCTTTTGCTTTTCTAATTCCTTTCCATTCGTCTTCATATCTACCTGCTTTATCCTGGATATTGAACTGTATACTTTTCACAATAGGTTTTACCTTTCCTAAAAGTTCGCTTTTAGTACACCACTTATATATATATATATATATATATATATATATATATATATATATAAATTAGTCGCAACATATAAAAGTGTCTAGCATAATAATTAACATTACCAAATTCTTAGCCATTAAGTAGTTATGCGTTTGAATTGTATGCACTTTATTTAACGTCATCAATTTCTTAACGGTTTAAACAGTCAAACTTTAAATCTCTCGTATGTGTAGAACGCCATCACGCTCTGATGTACATTTCAACTTTACAGACGCGTTTTCAATTATAAACTACTTGCCGTTATAATTCAAAAATAAGCACAACAGTAAAGACACTAACACTAATACCGCCTAGAAAAATGATTTGACGATTCAAATCGAAAGTACTTGCAAAAAAGAAAAAAGAATGGAACAAGAAACCCATGGATCATATTTACATCAATTTGACCGAAACATTAGATGGACAACTCGGAAAATTGAAAAAATAAAAAAACAGTCGCATCAAACAAAACCACTCCGTGCTATTTAATAATGTTTGCCTAAATGAAAATATGGTGCCTAAATACACACAATATATATATATATATATATATATATATATATATATATATATATATATATATATATATATACATATATATAACAGAATGAAAATAAATAAAGCACCCAGCTTGATGATTGACTTACGAGAAAAACATGGACAACTCTGTATAGATTACAGTGCATGGATATATTTTTCATAATACTACTACTACTTCTACTACCACTATTACTAAGTTCTTCTTATGTATTTAAAACTTATAAATTTAATACTTAAAACCTATACAATATGTACTATATCACCGGATAATACTCTATGCATATTTATTCAATAATATATATATATATATATATATATATATATATTTATATATATATATATATTTATATATATATATATATATATATATATATATATATATATATATATATACGCAGACATTGTTTAATATATACACCACGATATTCTTCAGTAAATCTAATTATCGAATTCAATCTTCGACTCATTTTCATACATAATTTTATTATTTTCTAAACGACAGGTGTGTTATTTGTACACCTGAGTTATATTAATCAATAATTAGCGCAACGGAAGCTGGTGGGGAAGCTGTCATATCATAGACTACATTGAATATCTTTGAAGTTCATTTAACCTTTCCAAAATCTTTATAGATTAATGATAACGCTATATCGATATCAACGGTCTTGCCTTTCAACCCAAAACTGAAAGTATGATTCTCTCTATGATTTAAATGTGATAGCAAATAAACATATCAATATAATCAGAAATGTATATGGCACGCACAACTAATATACTTACACCATGGTAACATATATGATAACACTAATGTAATAGAAATATAATACAATAACAAAATGTTATAATAATAATAATATTTCATTTAATTAAAAACCTGCAATAAACAACAAGCTTAGTTTTAATTACCTTGTTAGAACCCTATCATGTTACACGAAACGTTTATTTTTAAAACACAAACAAATATTACCTTTTGCTAAAAGCTTTTTTTTACGTGGGATGTCAAGGAACATTTATAGGGTGCAATTCTTTTTTAGTATATAACATAAAAATGAATGAACATAAATATTCATGGATACTATGTTAACAAAATACCATATTCTAAAATTGATTGAAGCATACATTCACGGGGGTAGCATGCTCTCCTTCCATATGCCATGCCTGGCATGACGAGGAAATAAGTATTCACTTATTCGCAATTCTTCGTATCACCCGTTCGAAATTCCGTCTAGATTCCCGAGCTCGATAGAAAGATTCCCGAGTTCGACAAAGTACACCTGAAGAAGATCAGCGGTGACATCGGCCGAAATGTTGTGATAAAAATACCTGAGATGAGAACAGTAGTTCGAATATACAAAATTCTACAAATTATCAACCCCCATCTAAAAAATTCCGAAACATATATATATATATATATATATATATATATATATATATATATATATATATATATATATTTAAGACAACGATTAGTCCCTTTAATTGATAAAAGCAACAAAGGTGGTGTCATCTAAATTTCAATATTTCGTAACACATTCAATTAACAACTGATGTTTCACTGAGCTATATGTCATTCAGTGACTTATCTTTTCGAAATATAAGTATTCTTTATGAAAATTAAAATCAAAATAATCATTGAAATATAAAAAATCAATACAGAATATATATATATTAATAAAATAGCCTTTTTTCCAAATCAATACACAGCTTTGTGTATTTTGCGTCTGATATGGCAGTATTTGAAAATAGATTGCGCGTTTTTTACGTAAAGTTATATTAACATGAAATAGGGTGGTGTGACTTTAGGGGAAGTGCGAATAATGGGCCCTACGTTCGTATCTATTTATTTAAGTGTAACAAATGTCGCTTCTTCTATTAAAATAACGAGAACAGTTAATTAAGATTTGTTAATTTGAATACATTAAATGTAAAGTATATACACATTTAACATTTCAAAAATAACCTAATGATTAGTTCCTCCCCCCAAACGATTAAACCAACAAAACTGTACCCTCATTAAAAGCATGTACATTTCAATATTCGTAATATATTGTATTTCAAACACTGTTTTAATCAACCATATTCCTTAATTTACTTATCTCTTTAAAATGTAGATAGTTCCTGAAAAAATGTAAGAATAACAAACGGGTGACTTAATAACGGAAGTAAAAGCCTTCCGGGTGATGCATACATACACACACACACACATACCCCCCCCCAACACACACGCACACACACATATATATATATATATATATATATATATATATATGCATATATATATATATATATATATATATATATATATATATATATATATATAATGGGAAATGAATAAGGAAAAATAAAGAGATATTTATTATATATTCATCAACGTTTCGTCATTATTGTAAGACTTCCTCAGGATGATCATTTTAAGAAAATGTCATGCAAGTAAATCGAAATATTGGGTTGACATGATGGGTTGATAAGGAAAAGTTGTAGCTGTGGCTACTAAGAGCGCTGGACGAATGTCCGGACTGCGAGAAGTTAGTCAGTAGCAATAAGTTAAATGAATATGGAAAGCTTTAGGTGGGTACATTAAGGCAGCAGTGAAAAAGGGGAGGGGTGAGGAGGTTAGTAAATTTGTCTTACGGTGGGAGAGAGGGGAGGATGTGCTGAGGTTTTTGTCGTGTTGAAAATATTAATACATATATATACAGGGTGGGCCAAAATAAGGGTCCTATCTTTAAATTTGAATAACTTGAATTTGAATAACTTCCACAAAATAAAAGTTAAACTCACCAAACTTTATGTGTGTGTAGACTGACCCTTCCGAGATTTTTTGAAATAAACAAAACAAATTTTAGCCGAAAAACACTTCTTAAAACTTACAAAAACTAAAGTATTGTTTTTTACACTGTTTTTAGTTTTTTAAGCAAAAATAATGTTTTCTAAATGAGGGTACGTTCCTTAGGGCTAATACGGCTCATGCTTGCTTCGGAAGGGGTCCTTTACTTATTCTAAAAAAAATAATTTTTTTAAATCAATAAATAAAAAAGTTATGAATTTTTAAAAATAGGACCCTTATTTTTGCCCACCCTATATGATATATGTATTAATATTTTTTCAGATGTACATGCGTGACACTGACATGACGTCGTTTAGATCTGTTTTTATTAAAAACTAAGATATCTACAGGCGGAAATTCTGTCTTTTTTAGTTGTTTATATTGAAAAAGAAAGAAGAAAAATTGGGAAAAAATCGAAAGTTCAGATTGAAAACTGAAAGGTCATATGAGCAAATTAAAAATAACATTTATGTAAGCCTTTTGTATGTCATCAGTTAAAGTGTTTATTAAATTACTTATGTTAGCATTGACTTCGTATCGTCGGATTTCGGTTTGTTCAAGTCGTAAGTCTGTATGCTACAAAATGCTGCAGGGGAAGTGGAGGTCAGATGTGGCAATATGTGAGACAGTTGAAAGGAAGAATTATACTAAATAACTAAGCGCGAACATATTTCTAGGAGAACGGGGGCTAAACGCTAGACTTGGCTTAATATTTAAATTGGTTTTATGTTTGTATTTATTTATTTCATACGTAATTATATAGTACTACAATTTGTTTATTCTTAAATTTCTATTGAAATAAAAATAAAATAAAGTAACATTTAATTTGATAATAATTTAAAGAAAGTAATAATAATGATAATACACGTAGCAATAATATCATTTATGATAAGAATTATTATATACTTATAAATATTATAATAATGATGATAATAAAAATTGATAATAGCGATAATTATATATATATATATATATATATATATATATATATATATATATATATATATATAACCCGACAACGTTCGTTGAACACTCTCTCGATAAGCCACTCTATGTACCTTCTTGGCATGAATATGGTTTACTTCCCTTTCTTTATATGCTAATTTCTCGTAGTCATTTTGTTAGTGCGTTTGTTTGCGGAGTCTAAGTTGATTATGTAACCAGGTTCGAACTTTAGTATTAAATTAAATACATGATGTTATAATATATATATATATATATATATATATATATATATATATATATATATATATATATATATATATATAGAGAGAGAGAGAGAGAGAGAGAGAGAGAGAGAGATTTTAAAAATCACACATTGTAGCTGTAGGCACTATAATTTATTTCGACCTCCTGGCCTATTCAGAATGCTAACGAGACAACTACATATTGGATTGTCCAACATGTGGTTGTCCCGTTAGCATCCTGAAACGCCAGGAAGCCGAAATAAATTATAGTGCCGACAGCTACAGTGTGTGTGTCATTTTTTTCTTTCTATACGTTAGTCTAGCTCTGTTTTCTACATTGAACTCTCTCACTTAGATTTCTTACCAAACGTATTTACTTTTACATGCACACTTTATGCGTGTTTTGCACTATAATTAACTAGTCCCAGGCCTTTGTTTAACATAAAGAAATTAAAATTTTGTCCAGTAGAAAAAATTATTCAAAATATCTTTTTCATCAGCATGTAGGATAACGCCCGTTATTAACTTTGAATAACCATAACTTTTTTAATTTAAAACAAATATTTATTTTTCATACCCAAAATGTAGCAGACGACACAATGAAATCTAAAAATATCTCGAAAGAAGTTTAAGATATGGAAGTGTTGAGCAGCTTAAATTGACAAAAATGCAAATTGAGTGACGCTCATCATGTTTTTAACTCGACGTAACATTTTAAATTATAAATATAATTCAAAGATGAAAATATAGAAATATAGAATCTAGTCAGTTTATTCGAAATATGTTAATATTAAAAAGATTGCTGCCATATAAAAAGAAATGTGTGTCTTTTAGTAGAACAATTTTTTAAAGTGGTAATTAACTTTTGAAGCTAAATATTTTCACGGAAAAATGAAAAAAAACAAAACAAACTGAAACCGATGCTACAATTTTAGATAAAAGAAAAAAAAATGCTAACTTGAAAATTCTTTTTATTAATGAAAGAAAATGAAGAGCAATTTGCTATATAGAAGATATTATCTATTGTGTATGTTCAAGATGTAAACCCCCACATATTTATTCCCTTTTAGGTTCGAAGTGTTGCCTTCGCGGTGAAAGCAAGGATGTTTTCTGTGAAATTAAATATGTTACTTTTGATATGTGCTTTTTGTATAAAAGTTATATATATATATATATATATATAATTATTGCGCTAAAGTAAATTATACTTTCTATATATATAAAAGTATACATTTATACAATACAAATGTTTGTATAAATAAAAAAATAATCAATTAAAATTAAAATAAATACAAAAATGACTTATGCACAACTCTACTTGTTATTGAGCACTTTTCATAAACACTTTGGTTTCAACGGATTTACATCTACATAAATTAATACAACACATGTACAATATATATATATATATATATTTATATATATATATTATTCTTCGCATCCAAAGTATGCACTCTTCGATTACGACCCTGAAATATCGGGTTTTAAGCTCCATATTGTAACCCATCAATACCTTAATTTGCCTGGAAGCTGCAAATTGGGCAATGAACATACTGCTATACATCGAACTTTTACCGATAATCTTCATCCTGGATCCTTTTAATTTAGCTCTCGCCTCCTCACATCTCTCGCTTGATTTCTATGTACACAGTATACAGGAACTCTACTGACTATTGTCGATATTCAGCTTTTTAACGACCACATTTTGCCATAATGAGTAGTCTATTTTAAACGTTTATTTTCACTACACCATCCTATTTTATTTGACGGTGACTCCCCTGACTTTAAGTTTCCTCCCAGCCAAAAGTTTTTGTCCTTTGATTTTGTATATATGTGTATAGATTTTCAAAGTTCAATGTTACCGATACTATTTACAGTTACATTACTGAGTTCTATCCTCTGATTAACAATGGGGAAAATATAATGAAACTCCTCGTGTTAAACATATGCGGTCGTAATAAATATTGTACTTATACAACTTTTTATTACCATCAAGAATAATGAATTACTAACGCCTCGAGAATATTGAGATGCTATGTTAGCCAAGCACTGTTTAAAACAGAATACCACTCATTGAAATACTGTTCTGAACAAATATGTGTACCAACCATCGATGACAGATTCTTGTCTCTTAAAATTCCTGGTTCTCCTAAAAAACTTGTAAGAACGAATAACACGTATGTGTAGATATATTCTTATTTCTAATCTTTGAAATGTCTTGCCCATGTAGTCAGCTCCATACTGACATATAAATTTATAAATGACATAAATTTTTTTGAATGACAGTCAAACCATCCACACTGAAATTAGGTACACATTTTGAGCCTTGTAGACTAATTTACGCATGGCGAATGGAAAACAGCATTGTGTAGAAGAAACTATATTTTTTACAATATGACATTCTAACCATGGATATATCAATTGGATAGGATATTGCGACGGGCCAATATATTTATCTTTATTAAATGTAGCAACTTTACGTACAATATATATATATATATATATATATATATATATATATATATATATATATATATATATGTATATATTATTTATTTATAATACTTTAAAATTAACACATATACCCATGTATTTAATGCCAACCCTGCAAACATCAGTGTGAGAGGAGACAATCCCTGCTGGTCATACGGTTCTAACCCCAATACGAAAGTCATCGATGTGCTTATCACGCATTGTCTGGAGTATCGCATTCTGCTATAAATAACAAATTGCCAGAGCTTTACATACTCATTTATAAATAATATTTTACAATTAACCCATATACATATGTGTTTCATGCCAAACCTGCAATCATCAGTATGGGAGGAGATAATAACTTTCGGTCATACAGTTCGAACCCCAATATGAAATTCATAGTTGCTTTAGTAGTCGGAGCACGACCATTTGGACCCACTGTATTGCTCAGCTATGAGTGAAGGTTTTAGAAAGGGGAGATTTTCCTGCGGATTTAGAAGTATTCAAATCGCGATCCCTGTCAACAAATAATTATATTACCTGCGAAATCTAATAAATACTTTACGCCAAGTCAAAATAGAAATGCTATTTATTAGCAAGTCATACTCTATTCAAATATTTATGAGATTTTAATAACAGTAAAAACAATGATATAATTATATTAAACAAATATCAGAAAACAATAGAACACATTTTAAAAACATCAACATCCTTACGAAACATGCCGGAAATGATCATTCAACAATAATTCTAGGTAAATTATAATGACGCATGCGCATTTGAGTCAAACACAAGCAGTAAGAAATAAGAAAAACAAAATGGCGCA
Organism: Sepiola atlantica; assembly: GCA_963556195.1. Taxonomy (NCBI): domain Eukaryota; kingdom Metazoa; phylum Mollusca; class Cephalopoda; order Sepiida; family Sepiolidae; genus Sepiola; species Sepiola atlantica. Next base: position 130,862,895 of record OY744515.1, read on the forward strand.
TATAATTAATTCAATAATTCTTGTACACAATCTATATGCAAATATATGTCAGCGTTGAAGAAAGTGGAAAGTAAGCCCTATCTTCGTTAACCTAGTTTTTGATCGGTAGTTTATCCATGAGATACTTTTAATTTAAGCGAAACTAAATTCAATTTGGCGATAATGTTCTTTTGGGAGAACACAACATTTTCATTTTAGAATCAGCTGCCTCATTGTTTCAGATTAAAGTGAAAAGCAATCATTCAACTTCACATGAATCAATCATGATTTACAAGAACTTTGCATCATGTATATACATCAATATGCATTGTTACTCAACGGAGATGTGATATTTATTATCACAGATAAGAAAAAGTACATATCACTCGGCTTCAATGGAGTCTAATCAACGAGATATACATTTTACTTTATTTATGTTGTAACTTAGAAGTACGCTTATGCTAAAATGTTGTATTTTCTCTTAATAACTCGGTTAAAATAGACAAACGGCGTAATAATGTTGACACACCAGTTCCTGTTAGATCACCGTAGTTAAGCGACTTTGAGCCTGGCAGTACCAACATGGGTGACCATTTGGGAGTACCAGGTTATGTATGTGCTTTTATTTCTCCATGCGACTAGAATCAAGCAGTGCTTATTCAGGAGGATGTGGTTGTGATTGCAACACCCTTGCGTCACGATTACACGTTCAGGCTCCTTTACAGGAGAGTATACATTGTCTCACAAAAAATAAACTGAAGCCATAATGAATAAGCACACGTTACAATCTTGTTTGTTTCTTTTTTTAACTGGGTCTACTCCAAACGACTAAGTATGCATTGCAGGTGAAAGGGGCCACTGGGAATTAGGGTGAACGTTAAGGGGATCATCGTAAATTAGAAGCTGTAATATTGGTTTATTTATCGTATTGACAGTTAGAGTATAACGTAGAGTTACTATTACAAAATAAAAACAGTCTTCTCATATACTAAACATATGTTATCAGCGTCTTAAGTTTAAGTAATTTGTATTTTGATTTGCGAAAGGGCATCTCAATCATTGACAATTCGTTCTTCTTTTCTTATCTAATGATTGTCTTCATTTTATTTATAACCATAATTCTACAAATATTATAACTCGAGCATACTTTACACGGATTATTATATTCTCTATTTATAAAGTCGGGACATTTATTGCGATGACAGAAGGATGAAAACACGCAAAATTCATATTCAAAATAGAGGAATAAAAGCTTTCTAATGTCCTGATCATATGTATGCGATCGATGTCTTAAGATCAACCTATTTGTATATGTATTAATGGTTTACCATTCGAATTTATAGTTCAATTCCATAATTACGCATAGTCATATTTAAACCTTATTTGTATATATTGAACAATATTTTGCTTGAAAACTGCTTTTCCAGCCGCGTCAATTTATTTCTGCTGGTTGAGATCTAGTTCTACATTCTAAATTAAAACAGCTCTTAATTCAATAATTGTATTTATTTCATTATAACACATAATTTTATATACGCACAATTTTTAGATTGTGCGTGAACAAGTTATTGCCAACCTATTCCGGTCAATTTACAATTATCGACGCTGTAGCATCTCCACGAATAAATTGAAAAATGTATTTTTATCGTGGATAAAGGCTTGACATTTGTGGTAAAAATAATTATTTAGGTAATTTCAGGTTAATTAAATTCTGTGATGTAACAATTCGATGTTTCTTGAATTTCCGCGGTCAACGCTGGGCCTCGGGTACCGATAGTTTAAGATAAATTTAAACAAATATTATTTACCACCCCATAAGTTTAAGTGAGAGTATTTCTGAATGTTTAATGGACGGTCATGGCCGGTAAAAATTACATCTATAACTATGAAGAGGCGAATGTGAGAAATTAGAATTTAGGAAATAAATGTGTTCTCTAATAGTTTCATGAATACAATTGCATACAAAGGCATACAATTGTGTATCTCTCTCGCGTTATATTTTGTTGTTTTGTGTAGTTCTAACTATTAATAAATTATTTACTGAAATTGAAAATGTAAAAGCGTAAATTAACTGAACGAACATTAATAAACTCGGCCTGCCGATTCAATAAGCCCCGTCAGTAATAAGTAAACACATCGTACATGTTGTACCAAACTTATGAAAACAGTTAAGACTTGCGTTATGATATCCGCTCAGTTTGTTAAAAAAGTAATATTCAATTTCTGAAACCAACAATAATAGTGATAAAAAAAGAGTTTCGTATCGCATATGAAGGCGGACGTTAGCAAATTAACAAATTACTTGTTAAACAGTCAGTCTGAATTCCTATTAAAAAAATAACCTAATTGCGAAATTAAATACATCAGCATCCATTTTAATTCAGCCATTTAATATGTATACTAAAAAAACAACAACAATTGCTTCATAAACTTTTGGAATTTCAAAGCAATTTGGAAGCATTGGAAATGTGGAATATAAATTTATTTCTTATTTTAGAATTCACAAGAAATTCTAATAAATTAATGAGTTAAACATCTAAAAGTTTTTCACAAGCAATGCTTTATAAAAAAAGAAGTAAAACTACATGACCGTAACAAAATACCTTACCCTTTGTATCTAATGAATAATTGAACACCACACTATTTTATTATAACTTACCAAACACTAGTTTAATAAGTCGAAACTATTGTTTAAAGATAACGCATGTTTAAAATAGCACATCGAAAATGAAAGTAAAATAACTTCTAAGAAACGTCGGAAAAGTAAAGCTACTCTTTAAATAAAAATGAACTAACAAAAATAAAAAGAAAATATCTTATACCCCTAACCATACACCCCAACACACGGATATGAGTATAAATAACAAAAATCAGGAGAAACAATCAATATTATAATGGAGAGTTCTGATCTGTCTGTCGACCTGTAACTCAAATAACTCAAAGACTACTCGACATAATTACTACTAATACTACTAATATTACTGATACTACTAATACTACTAATATTACTGATACTACCAATACTACAGTTTAAAGTACACACACTATAAATACCGATATGCTCCCATACTATCGGATCGGACATAACATGTCATCAAGAATCCGTTATTATGCCGAGTGTATTATAGGGGGTTACTATGAAGCTGCTACTACTACTACTACTACTACTACTACTACTACTATCACCACACATTCTACTACTACTACTAACGTAAAACTACTACGAATAATTAACATCAAGTATTAACACAATACTAGGTAGATTTTGACAAACAATATTTAGCACGTAGCGCACTTCGATTGTCGGTTGTGAGCGAAAAGTCACATATTACTACTACTACTGTTATTACTACTAAAAATACTAATCTTTTTAATATTACGCTAAGCCAATGTCTTGTAAAATTTGGTCATTCCGACTACATTTCTCATCTTGAGTGCTATCATAACAACGTTTCGGTCGCTGTTACCTCCAGCCTCCTTTAGGTGTATCTCTACGAATACTAGAATATTTCTGTCGAACTCGTGCATCTAGACGGAATTTCGAACATAACCCTTTATTTAATCGACGGGTTAGCATGTCCTTGTTCCGTCAGCCATGACTGGACGAAGTCTTCAGTAATTCCCAATTTTTCGTATCGCCCGAAACAAGAATTGAACCTTCAACCTACAAATGACTCTCACTTAGAACTGAATTTAATTTAGTAATATATCCACTGCGTCACGGGTCCTTGCGAAATAAAGTGTTCCGTTCGAAATTCCGTCCAGATTCCCGAGTTCGACAGAAATATTCTCGAGTTCGAAGAGATACATTTGAAGAAGGCGGAAGGTTACAGCGGCCGAAACGTTGTAATGATAACATTCAAGATAAAAAAGTTGTCTGAATAACTAAATTTATACAAATTATCAATCCTCATCTCAAGAATTCAGAAATTAAAAAAAAGACAATTTCTTGTTTTGCTACGGTGTTACGTTACATCCCTTTAAGAAAATGCATAGTCTAAAAGTAATTTAAACATTTCATCGTTGTCGAAGGTGAAACTCAAACTTAGTCTTCGGATGAGGATTAAAGTTCTGTACAAGTTCCGTCTAAAATTGGTACAATAATGTTGGTACTTATGCAGTTTACAACCTCGTTTTGAGTAACATCTTCCGGTAGGTTACATAAGCCGGCGGAAGGTGCCAGACGAAAACTTCGTTTATTTTTGGGTTGAAAAGTCTTGGCAATGTTACCAGACGAGAAACACGCATCGTGTGTTTATTTCAACGAAAAAAAAAACAATGTAAAATCGGAAAAATTTCATGTAAATTTGTAAGAAAATTTAAAAATGTAGGAAACAAAATTCAAATTAAGAAACAAAACACTCATCGTATGTGGTAGGTTTCATAAACAAATAATTATTTTTGTTTGGAGAAAAAACAGTTTTATGATCTATTTCTTAGCAAACAAGTTTTTTTTTCCAATTCTCTTTAAACCCTACCGACTATGTAAGGTTAAGGCCACGGCCGTTGTAATATACGTAATTTACGACGGCCGTATGTAAGTTAGAGTTAAGTTATAGCAAACTTTATTTTTCCAAAAAGTGTTTTTTTTTTCTTTTTTTTTCTGGCTAATTCTTTTTCAACCATCCCGACTAGGTTAGGGTTAAGTGATGTTTCTTTTAGTGTTAAGTTAGGGTCAGGGTCAGGTAATGTTGCTTTTAGTGCTAGTTTAGCGAATGTTCTGTGGACTTAAGCACGGATGATGTAAAAGTAGAAGTAGGAGGGTTAGAGGACGTCGAAGGCAGCTGCTTGACACTTCAGCTAGATGCATTATTAATTTTGAGAAACTGTTTACATTCCCTACATTTTTACAGTGCGCTTTCCGATTGTCGGCTGCTGGAAACTTAATTGGCTTAGGCTGAGCTCTTCCAATTGTCGGCTGTTGCAGTTTTCGTCTTCTAAGCGTTTCGGCACCTTCCAGTGGTTTACGTAACCATGCCGGAATTTGCCGATGAAAACGCGGTTCGTAAACTGCATGAGTTTTAATAAATTATAGAAATGCACCCACAGTAATTGCTCTTATACAACATTGTCATCAAGGGTACACGAGGTTGAACAGACTGAGAACGGAAAGCACCAATCAGATATCAACTCAAAAGTTGCGGATAATATTGGAATCTTGGAAGGGCTTTTTATCACACATATACCAGAGAATGCTAATGGGCGTTGCAAGCTATAAATACATGGTAAACGGATGTTTCAATAACAAAACACGATTTGCACCACTTATCAAAGAGTTAGACATTTTTTGAATCTTGGAAGATATGTAGTTTACCAGACGTCAGAGAACATCACTTCTGATCGCCAGTTCGAAATTAATGATAATAACTAGGGTGAATGTAGGAGCACTAGACACAGTCCAGAAAATACAGGAAAACAGATGGGAGAAATTGGAATACAAATGAAGATTACAACTTTACAACGAACGACCTGGATGAACACAACTGAAATCTTTAGGAGAATTCAATGCGGAATGAAAGCAAACATATATAAAGAGCAACACGTTAGCCCAAGAGAAGTGAAAACTGCTAAAAATCCATTAAATTGTTATCATTAGAAACCCATTAAACGGTCTCTTTAAAAATTAGTCATACAGACATGCATATGATGACTTAAGTATCGGCTTATCCACACGACAATACCGTGAAGGGTAGAAATAGGCAAAAATGGACATGGCTTATAAAGACTATGTATATTTAAACCGATTCATTATAAACTTGTTTATTCATTAACATTAAAATCTGTGTTGCAATTATATAAGCTTGAAGTCTAAAAAATGTATATTTAGTGTGAAAAATGTTTTAGAAGAAAATTTTCTCAAGGCTTCTATAGAATACAAACATTTAGTTAAATTTGAAATTTTAATGAAGTAATTGTATAACTCTCTTGAGATATAGATATCAGTTTTCTGTAACTATTAGATTGGTGCAAAAACAATGGCCTTTTCTCACCTATGTTATATTTATATATGTTTTCTGAATTAATTTATGTATAAATATAGCGTTGTTATAGGTAATATCCAAGCGCGTTTCTCGCTCTATTTAATCGTGGTATTCGTTTCCATTTCAACCTCTTCATTCATTGTTTTTGCAGGCTTTTCTACAGCTTGGGCAAAATTGAAATCCGCACGATATTCTTGTTCCAGTTCAAACTAGTCCGAAAAGCTGCCGCGACATGTCGTGACATCAATGATGCGTTTGGCCCAGGAACCACTAACGAACGTACGGCACAAACGTGGTGAAAGACATTTCGCAATGCTAACGAGAGCCTCGAAGATGAAGACGGTCAAGGCCGGTCGACTGCGGTTGATAACGAAGATCTGAAGGCCTTAATTGAAGCCGATCCTCGCAAAACCACACCAGAAGTTGCTTATGAACTCGAGGTCGACCACTCAAAAGTCATTCCCCGAAGTTAGTACAATAATGGCGTCATTCTTGTACTTATTTTAGACAGAAAAGATGACATTTAACACATTACTTTGTTACATTGTATCTTCGGCGATTGGGCTATCTCATATTTCAAACACGGTGTGGAAGGTGATAATGTACGAACAAAAAATATCATTGTTGTTGTCTTGAGTCTGAGTGGCAATCCTTCCTATGAGTTCAGTACTCCCCGATAATTTCGTCCACCGTTTAAAATCAGTGTTCATTCTTGACACAGCCGTTCACCATTGACTTCTCCTTGACTTCTCTGGGACTTTCGCATCAATACAATATTAGGGCTCCCATGTGTTACCTTCCACTTGAGATATGGGTGGTGCCTTATCTACCTCTATCGATACTTTTATCCTTTTAAAAGCACCGCCGTTTGTTTGGAGGCGTGCATATTATAGAATTCTTACTGCATATCTACTCTGACCGTTTTAGTTACCTTTCGATAGCGCTGCTGCTGCTGCCTCTGCTGCTGCTGCTGCTGATGATGATGATGATATGGTGATTAATTTCATTATTATAATTAATAATATTTTTATTAGTAATATTAATATTATTATTATTAGTATCCTTATTATGTGCACTAGTATTGGCATTATTATCAATAGTAAGTGCATAGTGCCACTTCCAGCACACCTGTCATCCGTATATATATATATATGGAGAGAGAAACTTCGAACTTATCAAGTTTTATACCCATTCAGTTTTAATGAGTCTCCTGTGGAAATGTGATTCTATACGTTGTTTTTTTTCACACATCAGTCGCTTTAGTCGCATCTCATACTTTGTGAATACATGATCTCACATTTGAGGTGAAAGAAGCGTAATGTCGTGTCGGATTTCGTACTGCAGACATAGACAGAGTCTACAGTGAGCTTTTAATGAGTCCCAATTAGAAACAACCACAGTTTGTAAGATCGGGATGAAAGGATGACAGATCATGTTCCGAGAACCGTGTTCAAATTTGTCATTAACTCACATACAGTTCCTCACAAAAGTATGCTTATTCAAAATTCAAACGTTTAGCTGTGTAACTAGACGAGAGCATTTGCGAGTTTACGCATTGATTACACTGTTATATAAGCAGGGAAATAAAGGGCACTCGATAGTCACATTGCGAGTCGACCATATAAAGTCCTCAGCAACCAACAATTTAATTATGATTACTTCTAATGATACCTGACTCTCCCGATTGACATCTCGATGTTCAACCGCCTCGTAGTAATTTTTTTCGTGACGGACACACTCTCGATTTGCAATCATAAGTCGGCATGGCAAGCAAAAATAATAGGTAAATTAACCAATCCAAGAAGATGGATTACTTTCGCTGAGTTCGTTTTGGGCTGTAAGGCAACACTGACGCAGAAAAAGAGTCACAGAAGGTTATCCTTATTTAACGCGCATCGCTTCGGTCACAGTCATTTCAGGACATTTCAAGTCTTTTCGCTACGCTTGTTCCGCAGAGACTGACAAATTTCACCCTCTAGAATTTGTAGGCCGACGTCACTATTGCTAATTTTTCGTCATCAATCAGGCAGATTGCCTTAAAATGGGAACTGCCCAAATCATGCCCGGCCTAAGTCTACGCTACCTTTTGTTTACATTTAAGTTTAATTATCATCACAATTTGTTACCAAATCATTACTAACTGGCGTACTCACTTATACAATACAAACCCGCTTCAACACTTTCCAGGCGGTGTTGGTATGTAAATGCAACCTCGATACAATCGCTTTTCTTATTTGTATGAAATATGCTTCTGACAAAGGGAGAATAATTGCTGTGCTCTGCGTCGGAATCTATACACTTATCGTTGAGTAGTGTTTTTACCTTCCTTTAAGTAGTATTTCAGCTCCTTATACCAATTAGCTTCATGCTTTGTCTGGAGTGATTTCTATTCTAAAACTAACCTTAATAAGAGTTGAACTCAGTACAGTCGCTTCCATAGTTCCAACTCAAGAAATCCACCGTTACATTTAGTCTGCATGAAGTATACATTTGCCAGCATATATAAGCCTTATTTTCAATTAGTAGCTGTATAATACAGCCTAGAAGCTATATTAATATAATAAGACTTGGGTTCTGCCTAGAGGCATGATACATGGAAACGGAAAAGCCTATATATAATAACTATGCGTCGATGAATCCTCTTGTATACTGACCGTGTACGCTCATATATTCGGAGTATTATCCATTAAGAACGTAAATAGAATGAAATATCTAATTGCTAACCATTCACGTTCGTTGTGTGTTATTTTCGGATTAGATTTTGGCTCTTCCCTTTCTTATTTATTTCAGTTGTTCGAATATTCTTTTTCTATTTTTTACTGGAAAGAGAACTCATAACGAGATATTAAATTTAGGCTTTCCAATTAGGAAGATATGATTTTCAATATATATATATATATATATATATATATATATATATATATATATATATATATATATATTATTCTTATCTAGATTACTCACATGGTAAACAACAGTCCTTTGTGCCTCCAATATGTTCGTTGATTCATTTATTACCATCTCATCGATATTCGATGCCAGGTAATAAGTCTGGAAGTAATCGAATTTGCTTTTCAAATGTCCTGCACAGGTGTAAAATGTAATCAAATGAACACTCACATCTATCAAAACACCTTTTTATCACAAAAAGAAGTTTTACTATCGTTGACACAGTAACGTGTTCGCCTATACTTAATCTGCTGAAGGAGAGACAATTACTATTCATACGATAAATAATTAAGTAAATCAGTTACAACGCTACCAGGTTGGAAGTGCATGTTCATTGGTGGGAAGTTAATAGAGACAAAATGTGTTTTAACATTATCTGACACAGATTTACATGTGTCTTAAATAAGTGACTGGCTCTCTTTTTCGCATTCGTTTTCTTAGTTTCCTTCACACTGTTTTCGAATTGAAGCTCAGACAGTCGACCATCATGCTGATGATTCAATAGCTATTTGTTGTATTAATTCATAAAAAATAATAACGTTATGAGCATTAAATAGCTTTGTTTCAGCTATATACTTGACCTCGCTCCTCGTTATTATTTCAACAGTGTTTCTTTTTTCTATGTAGGAAATGGTTTGCAGTACTACATTTAAAATAAAAATATAAATGACTAATACATATTTATTTAATTTGAATTTAATTTTTACTGCGTCAAATTTTAAATAAATGTTCAGTCTATTTGTTTTTATATCTGTGAAAATGAGTTCCAATAGCAAAAGTTCAAATAAAGAATATATTCATGCATAAACAATTTCCTAAAACATTTTGAAGTGCACGTTTATTGTAGTCTTAAAACTAGTAAAACAATATATTACCCTAATTCAAATGGTAACTATCCCTGGACTCTGGATTAGTTCTGTCTAAGCTTTTGTAATAATCATTTAAGCTTGGAATCAATAACCACCCCAAAAAATGATCACCATCTTTGATCGACTCGCGTTTTGCCAAGTAAAGGTCACGAAACGAATTTTGAAACAACAAAACGTACAAACAGTTTAAAAACTTTAAAACAATACAGTTCGATAGAAAAGTGAAATGTTATTGCGTTCAGTTAAAGTTATTTGCTGTATATTTTGTTTCATTTCGGATGATATGCTTTTTATGTCATCAATGTAACTAAAATAAAATATTATTGAAATATTTTATCATCTGCAATAGTTCTTTACTATTATCTTTAAGAAAATATTTACAATTTTTCGACATTTTACATATCTTTTCTCATTTTAAGTCTTTTTATATATCATTCTATCTCCATGATCAGTATATTTTTTGGGTAATAGAATATGCATCGTTTGTCATGTTTTCAGTATTGCTACGAATCAATTTCTTATTATTTAAAAAAAGCAATACAAATATGACAGACGAGTTCATCTGTCAATTACCATGTTTGATTGCTTTTTAAAAGGCAAATACTGAAACATTGTTGTGCATCTTTAAAGATAAAGATCCATTAATTATCCTACAGTTTGTTAATGACGGTCTTATATTTCAGACAATCTTCTCCGTCTACAAAAGGCAATCACGATATTTATGTGCCCGTTTTCAAGGTTCAAAAATCCAATGGAGCCGAGTCTGATATATCAGGTATTCAATTGATGTGCAGCAGACATGAATGTCACATGTAGATGTACGTTTATAATGAAGATAGACGATGCACACACATCAAATCATTCCCCTCATCAGTTTAGTAGTTATTAATTCCAATGAATACACAACAGATTTTCAAATTGTGAAAAAGACATCTGATCCATGACTATGGGATTCATTGAAATTAAATTAAAACCTAAAGCCACACAATAGTATCCCTATTTTTGTGTATATAGTTACAGAAGTTATTGAATAATAATGCCTAAAAATAAAGGGTTGAAATGTATATTTACCGAAAATGGATAACATATACTTATCTGGTGATTTATTCGATTCGCAGCCAAAATAGCGGGAACTAAACCGCCTGCGTATATTTCTTATTTTTTCCGAACTAACAAATGTGTAAGTTAACCCAAATAAATTGTTTTGGACTAATTTTCCAACTGTATTTACTTTGAAATGATGAACGGGAAATTTGAAATTAGTTAAAAACAATTTATTTGTGTTTACTTACTCATTTGTGAATTCGGAAATTATCAGACGGTGTATTGCCCGCCATTATGGCTGCAAATCGACAAAACGTCCGCTTACTTTGATAATAAAAAAAATTGATCACTATTTGATTAAATGATATAGCTCGATAAGCAAGAGTATTATATATACTTGAGCTAAAGTCAAGAATAAAACATTTTCTTCACAGAAAATATCCGGTGGTATCGTTCGCTTTCAATAATTTCTACAATTTTGCCAACTAAACAGCCTTTCTTAACCTAGTAATTCATGCAGGAATCTAGATACATGTTTACTCCCACGCTTATACCTAATACCAATGACATACATATCCACCGCGAAGTCTACTTACTACGATATTATTTTTTCCTAGGGTCGTTATTGTTTCATTTTGCCGCTGTTTCTTTTGTTCTTTACCTACTCAACTTAATCAACCTGTATACGGAATGATCCTTTCAGCCTGTAAACGTTTAAGGCGTTTGTATCGGCTATCACACAGACTTTATTTTGCATTCTACATTACCAGGTAGCACGTTATCGAAATGAGCTCATTGTGCGTTAACAGTTTTTTTTTTATCCAGTATTCATGTTTATTAACTTCCGATGCATGTAAGATTGGCGTTTTCCTAAACATAGGATTGCCACTAAAACAAAGAAAACCATCGTGTTTATTACATTTACTTCATGTATTTTAATTGCAATACAAACATTTAAATGCCTGCAAATACTTAAGTATAAACATTGTTTAATTTCTGGTGAACTATTTAGCTGTTTAAATGTAGGATAAGTAGAATGCATTTTCCTAGCACTAAAACTCTATTGCGGTTCTTGACTGAAATTTTCATCAAATATTTTCTTTAATTTCTCACTAATTCCTGATTTCTTTGCATTTATTTATTTTCTTGTTCCCTCACGCATTCTTCTGTTTCTATGACTTATTCTACGCAAAATATATATTCTGTAACAAACTTCTGACTTAAGAATCGATGCTGACACAGGAGAAAGCATAGTCTTCTTGCGTGCGATTTCTGATTATACACAGAGTATATTCCTTTACGATTTCCCCTTTTTTACATTACTCGATTAACAAATTCGTAGTCTGTTTCTATGGTTACAATATTCAACTGCCAGGTAGATATAATATGTTGCAGATTTGTATTTATTACTTGCGCTCATAAATATTGACTATTACACTTGTACAGCAATTCAATTAATTCTTTCTTTAAATAACTATTTTTAGATAAGAAGTTTTACATCCGGTAAAGATCATGCAAGTGTCTATTTCATATCTACCCTACGAACTATCAACTATTTAAAATATTCGCAAATGCAATGATATTTCTTTAAATAAATATTGTTTTTTTTTTAAATTGCTATATTACGCAAGGGAGATAATCTAAACACGCATTGTCACCTGCTTTCGGATATGTGCAGATTTACAACTCATCTTCTGAGTCGTTTTAGTCCGTGCGTAATTAGAAGTCTGACAAGGATATTTGGAGAGAAATATAATTTCGGCGTTTACTTAGATTATACATTTTTTTCATCATTCTGTTACAACTCCTGCGAGTGAAACGCTGTCGTCTTTTTTATATATTGCCAGACAGATTGACGACTACAATAACACTTTAAAATAAAACAGTACAATTGCGTTATTTTGAATTACCGGAACCTTTCAATAATTACGGAGGACAATCATCCAAATGAGTGACCACCTCTTTTCGAATATGGGCTTGTTGTAGTATGCGCTGCTGTTGTCTATGAGGTAGTGCCGACGTGACTGACATGAACATTTTCGAGCGAAATTGATTTTTTATCAGTCCCTTTGACCAATAATCTGCTTGGGGATCCTTTTTTAAATTAATAGAAGGCATTCATCAGTTCAGCAATGGGGGATGATCTTCAAATGGACACCGAGTGTATTTTACTGAAGATAATACTCAGGAATTTGTCAGAACTTCCGAAACACTACCGTTTATGCATTCTTTGACAGCGCCAAACAAATGCACAGAACAACTCGCATCTTAAATATTGTATTAATCAATAAGAAACACAAGTAAGTCTTACAAATTATATCTAAAACTAAATGACATTTTTCGTAAAAATCCGTCTCCCACATATTGTTTTTCCAAAAAAAAGATAGTGCTCACCTGATCATGTCTTCAACTATGTCCGCCGTACATGAAAATCACCTCGTACGCTCGAAATCACGTTCGGCGACGGAAGTAAAACTAACTTGTGTTAAGCCGATGACTAAGTATTTAAGGATCAGAATTCAGCAGTCAACCAGTTGAGCCGACATATTTACCCAGTTAATCTAATAGACCTGTCAAAAAAGAAACTATGAGAGACACTAAACTGTCGATCACTCTTTCTACTGCTGCTATTTTCTGTCAAACAAAAACATCACACAACTGTATACCTCACTTATGTCAAATACTGTAATCTCATAGGATATGTTATCACTTTTTAAAATACAATTAGATCGCACACTTTCATACATTCCCCTGTATATTCACATGGTACATGTTACTATCTCTATTGTACTTAATTTGAATACTGAAATAGACTCATCATTTATTGTTTACACCACTGTGTTTTAGTAATAGCTATTTATGTCTGTCGTTATTGCGTTGGATTCTAAAGTTTTACTTATTTTTTTATATTTAGCAAATATTGAATATATTAGTAGCCCTACCCTCTATTTTGAATTTCAATTGTTTTCCATATATGCTAATAAATGTATTTGATTCTGCTGGTATATGCTAAAAGTTTTTTTCTTGACTTCATATTTGATTAATTAGCTACATACCTTTTTATTACATGACGTTTAACTGCTATGTACTGATCTAATAAATGTTACCCTCTTTGTTTGAAAGTGATTTGGTACCCATAAGTTGGTAACAACTAAAAGTTACCGTTAGCACGGTCTAATACATATCTGTCATTGTGTCTCGAATTATTGGAATCGATCGCCATGTAATATTTATTTCATACTAAATAGATGAGATTTCAGATATATATTTTTAACATTATAAAGGTATTATTTTTTTTCAAATGTACTGGTCTACTAGTTAAGTATTCCAGAGAACAGTGTCTCTTTATCGGCTATTAGTGTATATTTCGTATGTTTTTTCAAATACATGGGCTGTAATTAATTGTTTGAATCAAAGGACTTACTAGTGAGGGGGTAACATCATAAAATACTTTGGTGGGTCCCTAGACAGAGTTACTGCTACCTATAAAACAGTAATCATACATTTATATTCATACACTTATATTAATCGGAAACAGAAACAAAAACGTTCGTGTTTCATGAGTATATGTTTGTAATCTCTAGGCATGTATTTAACACTGTTGAACTAAATAGTGAAATCATGTATATCTATGGCATAGTAATATATATGTATATATATATATATATATATATATATAATTTAGTATTTTTTTTAAATTTAAGCAAATGCATCTATTTTTTTAAAATATACACTACATTATATGGATATCATAATTTAAGATATTTTCAAAAGGCTTCATCAGTGACTTATTATCATCAAAGTGAAGCCACAAAAACAGATCAGTCAAAATTGTTCTATTTATCAAAATTGTTCTCTACATTCGACTTATTAGTTTATGTTTAGCTCATTTCTGTAGTAGACATGGATTGATGAAGTTTTTTGAAACCATCTTAAGTTTTGTTATAGATAGAATGTATATGTAAAAATGGGCGAACACCATTGGTTGAATTTAAATACATTTGGCAAACAAATTTGGAGTATATACTGTGTTGTCTTATATTAGATGTTAAGTTTTAGTAATGTATACACTATTGAACAATTACACCGAATTTTGTCTGAATATATATATATATATATACCCGAAACAGTTTTTCATGGTAAACAACTGATGATCCCTTAAAATAGTGTTAGAAACAAACTAATATAATAACTGTAAAAAAATTAATTGACTTACATGAGTGATTTTCCACTGAAAGACTTGGGACTAAAAGTGTTTGTTTTTTTTCTTTAATATAGTTTTTATGGTTGAGAAACTTCCAAGTATATATATATATATATATATATATATATATATATATATATATATATATATATATAGAGAGAGAGAGAGAGAGAGAGAGAGAGTGATTTGGGAAAGTTCATTTTTAAGCATCTTTTGAATTTTAAACATAAAAATAGAGGCAAAATGCCTTTATCATGAACCATGTGTTAGATGCAGATATTTGTTTTATAAAATCAAATAATCAAAACATTTTTTCTTCTTCATCTTGACTTTTTTTCATCTAAAAGATTAAAAAATTTCAATATGAAGAAGAAAAAAGGTTTTGATATTTTGATATAATAAAAAATAGCTGCATCTTACACATGGTTTCGTATGACGACATTTTGTCTCTATCTTTATATATATATATCTATATATATATATATATATATAAATAGATAGATATATGCATTCATGTATCTCCTCAACAAGAGATTAAAAACGAGATCGCTGAAGTTTTTACAAGTCAATGCATTAAAAGTGCACTCTTGTTTACAAACTGTGTCAGCAACCAGTCGGCCTTCCCCGCATAAACACCTGAAGTGATTAATAATATACTTTCCCATTCTCAAAGAGAGACTGAGAAGTCTGACATGATGAACCAACTAGGTGTGAACAGAACCATACCTGAGCTCGACAAAGCCGCTGTCGAACTGAATGTCGAGGACGTATTCTATCAATTGCTTTTGTAATAATGATATATCCTTCGCGGTAACTAAGTTATATTAACAAATACACGCATTATAACTTCCCTCATTTTCATGCTGAGTTAAGATTTGTTAACTTCTGACTACTATATACAGCGGTGAGCGCTCACCATGTGTTAGTACACCGACGACTTGTGATACAACAACACATTTATCTGTGGATGACTACACCTATTGAATTAAATTGTATATGGGTTATGTACGAGGCATATCGTGTTATGAAGAAGTGCTGATACAGGACACACAAGTTATATTAACTCCACTCCCGAGTGGTAAGGTTAAAGGAACTGGTTACTTAACATTAACCACATACTCTGTTATACTTTGCCTTCCTAAACTAAAGAAAAACAACACACGTAATTTTCGTACGATAAGTAGGCAACTCTTGTTCATGCATTTATTTATGAATACATCTATATAATAATGCGGTAAGGTACTGCGTGTCTGTACGTACGCTACCACGTTTCATACGTATATATAGAGAGAACTGGGATCATATGATTAGCAAAGTTTGGAATTCGTACTTAATCCGATTTCAAAAACGTACAACATTCCGACTTTACCTATCTTAAAATCAATTGTTCTAAACTCCCATTATTGTGTCGCCTTAAACTGTACAATGCTAAATAAATACGTGTTATTGATTTGAATATGTATTTATCTGACTATTATTGTAACGATAACAGCACGTACTATTTATTGTTTTTAAAAACAATTAAATAGCCACGATTTTAAATAAATAATTGAATAAAGAAGAAACATATCCTTTAAATTTATTTCAATAATATTTAGCTGACAACAACCATCACTTTTTACAGAGGAAGAGTAACTTCTGTTTATGGTATTGACCTGACAGACATTTATTATTCATAATTGATATCATTATTAACAGTAAGTTATAAAGATTGATGCAGAAAAAAACGTGAAATTTCAAAGCAGCAATTATTTTACACCTATAATTGGTTTCGTTACTCTTTTTTAACCTTTGGTAAATTGTATGCTGAGACTGAATGGCTATTTAAAATGATTTATTGCGTGCCGTTTGTAATCCTAAACCCATCGGGGTAGGGGTATTCATATCTTATTTGACGTCATTAGCGCGGAAAATGAACGCGATAGATCAGATCGAGTTTGAACCCTGCATGTCGAGTCACCATTCTCAGCGTCGGTATGCATTACACCACACACGCCTTTTATCAAGCACGATTGATGAAACTAATATACTTCACACGTCAGCACACATAGCCAATATGATACATCACTGCCAAAGTGAGTCAGTTCAGTTTTATACTGTCAGTCAAACAATTGTGACTGATGGCTTCACCACAAATTACGATTATCAAAATTGGCAACTATTCAGAATAAGTGCATGACAAATCTATCCACAAATAACCAAAATTGTAGATGTTTTAATGCTGTGTTCAACCATTTTTATATTTCTAATATGTAAAGAAAAGTCAGTCTGTTCATCGACCGATTGTCTTCTAAGAAATAAATGTTTGATTCTGAATAGCCATTTTAATATCGTTGACCAATCTTCTTAAAAATATATATATTTGATATAGTTTCTTTAAAATAATAGCTTATCCGACCAGATTGTTAAAATGGGGTCATTCTAAATAATGACCTAAACATCAGTAGCACCTAACGAGATTAATACGAACAATTCAACAATCTTTTCTCTAAACAATTATATTTGTTTAAAATAAATAAATGAATATATATATATATATATATATATATATATATATATATATATATATAATGAAACTAACGGGTATACAATAATAGTAATTAAATAATTTGAATGTGAATAATGAATAACACTTTCATGAATTGATTATCGTTCTTTTTTCAGTATTTTTCAAATTTTAAATTAATATATTGCAAATAATAATTTAATCAACCATGAACTCAAAATATGTCAAATCAAATTGGTGGTAGACACCTTCATTCGAGAACACAGGAGTAGTCACATGTTTTTAAAGTCATTATTTATGGTTGTTGTCATTTAACCCCACTCACTACATGAACTTATTTACCCTAAATACCTTATTGTGTTTATGGGAAGTTTATTATTCTCTATTAAATCTATTTATCTCGGAAATAATTGTAGTTTATCATTATTTACTTATGGGTCTCCACTTATTAAGGCCCGGAAGCAACTCGATGATTAGCACTAAAGAGATTGTCAGTTGACGATGATGACCACAACAATTATCAGATTGGAAACAATGTATGGAATGGGCAGAATTTGATTACCCACCAGGACGGGTCAACAAGCATTTGTGTCTATTAGACTTGAAGACGACTATGCTAGAGTCAGTTAAGAAGAAGCCTCGTTGTATTTGGTCAACAGATAGGATGCCCTTGGACAAAAACTTTGTTCGATGGAGTTCCGTTTTATCGTTGGTACAGTGAGGGAGAGATGGATAGAAAGAGTGGATACTTCTTTGCTGTGGCTTCGTTATGGCTGTGAGTGTTTTACATGAATTGAGCGCAGTCTTTCATTAAAATAAATAAAAACAGTGAAACTCACTTACACAACTACTTTCGAACTATTATTCTCATATTATTTTTACATTTACAACGTTACGAATTTCTGAGATACCTGCACCGATTTAATTAGAAATAACATAACGTGCTGCCGATACCTAATTGCCTCATAACGTGAGCAAAATTAGATACATTTGGATGTTGAGACGAAAATATTTTTAAAATATCACGATTCGAGAAACAATTACCGATTATTCGAAAAAGCGGTGGTTAGCAACTGACTTTCCTGTTTTAAAGGATTATCCGCACCACATGTATTTTAAAACTATTAGAATATCGATCTTTAGTTATATTACTTATTGAAAAACATAACTCGCTGTCCATACCACGAGGCCATACTCAGACACAAGGTCGGTTTTTATGTGTTTAAAAAATACATGAAATATATCGAGTTAAAAAAGCGGTGACTACTGAAAGTTTGCAGTTTGTTAAATATAGTCCTGAAGCAAATGAATCCGTAAGTTGCTTGTTATAGTCTATTGGTCCTCAGTATTCTTAATTGTTTAAAGAGGAAATACAAAATATATCTTCACTTTGTTTCCTTTCTTCTTTCCAAACGTAAGTATAGCTAAGGATTAGTATAACTACTAGAAGAAATAACAGGTTTCAATTAAAATATTAAATTTAGGAATCTTGTTTTACATTTTATAATTGAAACTACTGCGCAGATATTTGTCATTATTTTAATTAAATATAACGAAATTCGAAATTCTAACTCCTGTATGAATCAACACGTATACCATCTCTATCTGCACCCGTCTCTATTGATGGGTCTTTCTATAGATGAATGCCTGCTTTTTGACATGGTGGTGACATATTATTGTTGACATGCGCACGAGGGTCGATAAATGGTAAATAGACAAGCTAGACCCCTTGGAAATAGCACAGTTCATTTTTTATATATTTGCATAAGTTGTTGTTAATGATATTTTGCTTAAATAATGCATGTATGTAGTGTTTAAAATATTTCTTAAACTTTCTATTTGTTATTCTCGTAAAAAAACAATTGTTATTATCAGATAAATATTCATTAAGGTATATTTCGCTTTTTATTTATTTATTAAAACGTACAGTGATTTAATATTTCCCACAGTTAAGATTCCCTTTGTTTCCTGGAGTAATAATACGACTCAGGTAAATATTTTTTAAATAACTTTTAATTTATTCATTGTAACAATTGAAGTATTTGTTAATTAAATTATTTTGTATTCTTACTGTAAAATAGATATGCTTGAATATATAAAATGAATGTTACTTATTAAATGTATTTATTTAAAATTGTAACAGTTAACAGATAATTGTGAATCGTGGTAGGTCTAGCTATAGTAATGAGCAATGGAAAAATACATCTAGTCTTTATTTACTTGGTTCTGCACGAAGGAAATGTAAGGCACGTTGTCGTTATTTTAATGTGGTGAAAACTGAGTCCATCTAAAAGGTGCACTCTGAATTAAAAAAACAAACAATCATTGATTTAAAACGGTTTCTCTGAAGACAGGAATGACGAAGTTCAGTTAACAGAACATATACTATATATTGTGGCTGTTATGTTTTGCTCGTGGTAAGACAGCTAGATACGACTTTCTCTCTCCACGCTTCTCAATATATACCAGTAATAGTGTTGGTTTTACTCGTTTTTAATCAATTGGGCACAATAATTCGTTTAGAATAGTTATTGCGTTTCCCTATAAATGTAAACGCATTTAACTTGATAATCAATGGGTCACGCAAAAGTAGGATAATGAATGAAATAGGTCGGATGATATTTTGCAGCATATAAAATTCAAGGTTGTGTTGTTTTAACAGGACATTTTTATGAAAACCGGTAGGGAAATAATTGTAATGAACATTATTGTTTCTTTGTTTATGAAAGAATGTCTACAAAAAATGATAAATACTGTGAGCAGATCAGAAAATAAAAAAAATTAAATAAAATTGTTTATAGGTTTCTATCCCGCTAGAGAAAATGCTGCACACAAGAAACCAAGTAATTGCAGATGTTAAGTCATTTATTGATGCATGCTATCTTAACGCGTTACAAGCGAATATAATCAACGAAAATATAAGCTACACGCCCCATAACTATATGAAGCAACGTACCACATACAGGTTTGAATCGGAGTTACACTTAAAATATCAGAAGGTACGGGTATGGTACAATCATATGTAAAAGTCCTTGAGAAAAAATGAGAGGTCACGTTACATATGTTGATAAGGAATATACACATTTTGGCTTATAGAATAAATGAGAAGCTGAGTACCCCCGTCATTACGACCCTATCGTAAACTCTACTAAAAAAAAAGCTGTTTTCATGTATATTAGCCAGAAATGTAGTAATGTAAAGGATGCATTTCATGGATAATATCAGAATAAACAATATTTTAACAACACTTATATGTTGTAGTTGAATGGGAAATGTAAATAGATAGCACAACGCTATCCACAGTTAATATGAGCAAGGTATGCGCAAGAAGAATAATGGAATAATAATGAAAAAACGCTACATTTCCGGGAATATTTGCTGGCCATTCGGATCAATCAGACAGACATGATATGTCGTATTCTCGCCTATTCGCTGAAAGCATTTAATGATGAATATGGCAAGAAAAAAAAGTTCAGACAATACCGAGACACACGTAAGAGATTAGTTTTATAATTATATTGCAATAAGTATATATTCACATATTACAAATAATGAACCGTTAGAAACGCCATAAAATGCAATATTTTAAAAATGTAAAATACATATTAAAATGATGTACGGCTTCTTCATAATTAAACATTAACAAATACCTATTTTAATTATGTTTGTTCAGTCCATCTAGTGTTAAAATAGAATTATGACGAGAGCTTTAGTTGTGCGTGACATCGCCAAGTGAATTATCAATAGACTGGTCTTGGTTTGAAAACATTCAAATCAAACACAGTATATTTCTGACATATAAGGTGGGAAATAAATTAATGTCGTATTTTTACTTCATCCCTTTTTGGCCTCCTAAGTTGTACAGAGTTCTAGATTTTTTTGTGAATTGGTGTGTTAATATATTGCTTGGCCTTTCAGATATAGTAATTAGTGTGAAAATATTATGTTTTACTGTCTTAGCCGTCAAAAATGGACATTAGTGAGGAGCATCTGAGACATTGTATGCTCTACGAATTAGAAAAAGGAAACTCAGCTGCAGAAGTTACACATAATATTGGAACTGTCTATGGAATAAATGTTCAGAATGATCGAAAATGTCATCTGTGGTTTGCCACATTTTCTTCTGGAGACTTTAACCTGTCTGATCGGCGACGTTCGGGAAGGACGAACACAATTGATACATACGCTATTAAAGATCCTATGGAGGCCAATCCAAAGTCAACCAGCAGAGAATTAGCTCTACAATTCACTACAACTCATACTACAATTATTTCATGCCTTCACGCGTTAGGAAAAGTTTAAAAACTTGGACTTTGGGTTCCCTATGATTTGACTGACGCTCAACGAAATCAAAGATTGACTGTTTGCACATCTTTGCTTTCCATGGATAATCAAAAATAATTTTTGCAAAGAATTGTGACTGAAGATGAAAAATGGGTTCTTTACAAGACTACACAACGCAAAAGACAATGGTTAGACCGAAACCAAAATCACAGCCTGTTCCAAAACAAGGACTTCACCCAAAGAAGGTTATGCTCTCTTCATGGTGGGACATGAGAGGACTGATTTATTATGAGTTACTAGAGCCTAATCAACAAATCATAGCAATACAATATTGTTCGCAGCAGGATGATCTAGGAATTGATCTATCA
Organism: Sepiola atlantica; assembly: GCA_963556195.1. Taxonomy (NCBI): domain Eukaryota; kingdom Metazoa; phylum Mollusca; class Cephalopoda; order Sepiida; family Sepiolidae; genus Sepiola; species Sepiola atlantica. The sequence continues at coordinate 130,885,079 of OY744515.1, forward strand.
AAAAAACGATCAACATTACTCAATAGGAAGCGTGTAGTGAATCAGCATGATAACGCGAGACCTCAAACAGCAAAACTCACTCAGGAAAAGGTCATGAGTTTTAATTAGGAAGGTACGCCTTATCCGATTTATTCACTTGGCATTGCTCCATCCGACTACCATCTTTTCCGGTCATTGCGTCATCACATAAAAAATACAACTGATGAGAATGACGACCAACTCAAAAATGACCTAAATTTGTTTGTCTCTCAAAAATCAGACACATTTTTTGGAAGAAGGCATGAAAAAGCTAGTTGATCGTTAGACATAAGTTATAGAAAATGAGGGAAAAATATTGTAAAGATTAACAATGCGCTAATGTGAATGTTTAAGTTGAAATAAATGTGTCGGACAAAAACGGCATTACTTTCTTTCCAACCTGATCTATTTAAATGTTGAGATATTGTATGGATGCATGTGCAACGTTACAAGATGATGATGTCAACTTTGGATAGATTAAGAAAGTAATGTATTTAATGTATAATTTGCTTAGCTCAAAGTATACTATATGTTCTGTCCTTGGTAATTGAAAAAGAAATATTTCTTGACTGAGACAATTTGAATGTTTGTTCCAATGCGGGGTACCCCATTTAAGATAATTGGATGTCTCTAATTAAAACCCGACCTTATGTTTAATAATCACCTCGTGGGGAGGCTAGTGAATACGGATACAGTTTTGTGAATGGATTTATTTTAAAATGTGTAAATTCTATTGACAGTATTCATACAATGTATAAAAATAGGAAAAATATTCACTGCGAAAAGTGTATTATGAGGATACCAGCTGTGCTAAACCTATTTACTAGGCAACCAGTAAGCATACGAAATTTCATAAGCAATAAGGAAAGCGTATAAAAAAGGACCTCATGTCAGATTATCTGGAATGAATAATAAAGCTGAGAACATATCTATTCCAGATGTGAATAGAGTGAATAGTACTGGGTCGTGTTTATTTTCCGTTCTTCATACTGTAAGATTTGTAGTCTTCTCTTTTATTTCTTTATCGATTTACTTTGTTCTTTTGAAATGAGGATTTATTTTCACCTGTTCTCTGGAAATTGTATATAAATGGTTTCTGTTACTGAACGTTTTTTATTTTCCTTTTTGCATCTGTTTTTTCTCGAATTTCCTTATTGTTATAGCCTTACAGATGCCAGGATTTTATAAACATCGTTCATTCAACACATAAATAATGTTGTATGGATATATATATATATATATATATATATATATATATATATATATATATATATATATATATATATATATATTCCCCCTAAATGTATTAGTCATTTATACATTGAGAAACCAGTATACATATGTATTACACATTGATTGAATAATGTCAGCGAGAAAAATCCCAAATATAAATATATATATATATATATATATATATATATATATATATATATATATATATATATATATATATATATGTAGAAGGATGAAAAGGAATTAGAAAAGCAAAAGTCAAATCGTATTTCTAGTCAGTTGCTCAGAGCAAGGTATATGCCGCAAAAAGACAATTTATTAAAGTTAAATTTTTCCTTTAGCCAGGCTTTTCAAAGATCAAAATCTTATCATCAGATGAAGTCGCTGGGATCGATGAGTTGGCAAAGGCCAAGATTTAAAATTTGAAAAAGTAAAATAAAAATTGTAGGGAAAACACACAAGGCAAAACTCTATTTACATTTCACTTTTTCCGCTAGACTTTTTGACACCGGACTTTTTTGCAATCGGACATTTGCTTGCATTCGGGCAGAGTTTTGCCTTGTGTTTTTTCCCTACAATTTTTATTTTACTTTTTCAAATTTTAAATCTTGGCCTTTGCCAACTTATCTATCCCAACGACTTCCTCTGATGACAAGATTTTGATCTTTGAACAGCCTGGCTTAAGGAAAAATGTTACTTGAATAAATGTCCTATTTGCGAAATATACCTTGCTCTGAACAACTGAATAGAAATACGATTTGACTTTTGCTTTTTTAATTCTTCTTCTTCTTTCTACATATCTATCTTCTCTATCCTGGATATTGAGCTGTATACTTTTCACAATAGGTTTTACCTTTCCTAAATGTTCGCTTTTAATTCACCACTTTATATATATATATATATATATATATATATATATATATATATATATATATATATATATATATATATATATCGTATTGAATTACTTCCACGTATGTACTCTGATGATTGTGAACTAACGTCGGCTTAGTATATTCATAACTTTTTTAAAAATTATTTACTCTCGTTTTTATACTTTCTAAATTTCATTCCAGCCTAAAAAATTTCCCAAACGTCTATATTCCTTGCCGTAATTAAATGTTGTACCACGAAAAATGTATTTAAATATTTTAGGACGCGGTACCCGTCTTGCTTCATTCATTCTAAATTCATGTTTAACGAACCGAGTTTGCCCTTCATATATAAGTTTTCACATTACTATGGCGAAATTAGTTCGTAGCCACATAATTGAGGGGATATTTTTACGGGATGAAATTTATAAGTTGTCCCTTTCCATTGGCGAAATTTTAAGACATTTTCGTTCGCTATAGAAATTTTGTAAAAACAACTGATCTTTCTCCGATTACATCCGTTTCTCCCGGTATATTTCTTCACTTGACCAACGTTGCCTCACTTTGTCTAATGCTAACCATCATAAAAAAACTTCGGTTTCTTATTCTGAAGAGATTTGGTCGTTCTGTGACTAACTTTTAAAAAAATATCCTTAATCTTTCAACATACCCATTGACAGACACTGAGCAATTTGTATTGTCTCATGGCTTGGAATTCTGTATTCTACCCGTATCCATCAAACGTGAGGACATCTTTTCGGAATTTGAAGTTTTATTTTCACAAATTTCGAAACTGTCCTCGTCTTCCGTCGACCAGCCCTTAGCGTTGAAGGCAAGACTTAATGATCTTGCCTACGCTTATGCATTCACTCACATAGACCGCTCTAATTTCAATAGGCAAAATGAGCATTTTTCTGCCATCAAATCTCTGCGGTCAAATCAGTCACTCATCATTACTAAACCAGATGACGGTTAGGGAGTAGTGCTTCTAGGCTATGCCGATTATGTGGCAAAAATGATTGTGATCTTAGATGACGTTGATACATTTTTAAGACTCGGACCTGTTAATACGTATGACAAGACCCTTTCCATTGAAAGTAATTTTCAAAAAAGATTACTCAAATTGGTAGAGAAAGGTGTCCTTCTTGGGAAAATATACGACATACTCCGACCAATAGGGTCTATAAGACCACGTCTTTACGGCCTACCAAAAATGCATAAGGAAAATATATCCGTAAGACCGATTCCTTCTATGGTCGGGTCGGTTCAGCACAAGTTAGCTAAATGTTTGGCTGAATTGCTCTAACCTGTGCTTGAAGTATATTCATCCAACTGTATTAAAGATTAATTCCCTTTTGCTGAATATATACGCAATTGCCCGTTTTCTGTTGAGAATAAGTTGATGTGTTCTTTCAACATCAGCAGTTTATTCACATGCGTCCCCTTACAAGAAACCATCGATATTTGTGCTGATGTACTATATCGTGGTTTCTCAGTTTGTCTTTCTATCTCTGAGGAGGTCTTCGTAGAACGGTTTGCTACCATGTCTGTCGAATTCAGTTTTGATGATGTCATGTATCAGCAAATCGACGAAATTTCTATGGGATCACACCTAGGGCCTGCGTTGGCCAATATCTTCGTAGGTTTTCCCGAGCATAATCTTCTGGCCCGTATCAATAAAGCACTTATATATTTCCGATACGTAGATGAACATTTTTGCGTGTTTAACAATGAATCAGATTCCATATTATTCCTTAATGCACTCAATCAATTACACCCAGCCTTTAAGTTCACTAGTGAGAGGAAACACAATTTCACCCTTCCTTTTCTGGATGTACTAGTGCATAAATCTGATTCATTGTTTCTTACATATGTTTACCGCAAAATTACATTCATTGGTTTATATTGTCACTTGGACTCATTTTGCCCCATACAAAGAAAACTAAATCTGATTAAATATTTGGTTTATCGTGCCTTAACGATTTTCTCTCAATCCCTGATTGATTCGGAGATTAAATTTATCAAAGAGTGCTCGTTGAAAATTGTTACCCTCTCGATATTGTTAATTCTTATATCGTTACCGAGATCACTCACTTTTATAAACCTACACTTTTTGGTCCTCCAAAATGTACCTCAGATTACCTTGGTTGGGTAATATTGGCATACAATTTGCGAATCAAATTTCTGTAGCTGTGCGTCGGAGTTTCCAGGCACTAATCCGAGAATTGCTTTCTGCTCGACCTTTGCTTAAATCTATTCATAAGGATGTTCTCCCAACCTAACATATCAGTAATAGTATTTACTATTTTAATGTCGGTGCGATGCCGTATACGTGGGAAGATTAGTGCAAAGGTTTGAATCTAGAATAAAACAACACATTCCCCTGCCATACGGCGGGGCCGACTAAATAATTTAAATAATTTAGTTAACACATCCGGGTCAGCAATTGCTGACCATCTTATGAATAGCGCCGAATGTGAGTCGACTTACACTAGTGACTGGTTTTCTCTCATAAGTAGATAACATTCTTTATTCCACCTGGAAGTCTTCGAAGCTATATATATAAATTCAGTCTAACCCCATCCTTAGTAAAAAAGAAGTGGTTTCTAATACTCAATGTGATCAACTTGTGACTCTCCCCGCCATTTTTTTCTTTTTTTACTCCTAAACATGTCACTGGTTTTCATTATACTTTTAAAAGTTTTTAGTCGTATTGAATGCAAATTAGTAGTCTGAGGCTATGGAAATGCGATGAAGTTGCCGGAAGCTGGAAAAAGTGAACAGAAATAAACGATGGAAGTGAAACTCAAAACGATTTATTAATAATTTCACGAAAAACTGATTAAATACCAGAATAGTAAATACTGTGTGGTAAATAAAAGTTCGGCAAAAGGTAATCTTAAATTTTCGAAAGAAAAACTTCCATTTTCAAAAGACAACAATAGAAGACCGACTTTCGAAAAATTAAGATTACCTTTTGCCAAACTTTTATTTACCAGACAGTATTTACTATTCTGGTATTGAATCAGTTTTTCGTGAAATTATTAATAAATCGTTTTGAGTTTCACTTTCTCTCATCGTTTATTTCTGTTCACTTTTTTCATCTTCCGGCAGCTACATCGCATTTCTATAGACTCAGACTACTAATCTGCACTTATATTTACCAGCAATGCTTCAAGCAAACTACAATCTTCTTTATATATATATATATATATATATATATATATATATATATATATATATATATATATATATATATATATATATATTTATTTTGGTACATAATAATTAGTACAACATTTGTACTGTCGTTTTCAAGCACGGAAAGTCTTAGCCATCCGGTTCTCTTCAGCTTCTGTTGTCATCTGTTTCGGAAATGTGAAGTCACATGACACTCTCCTTGGGACGCGTTATTTGCTCAGTGTGTTGTGTATGTTTGTTTGAATTTAAATTTAGTATAATGAAACTGTTGAGATTTAAAACCGGAGGAGATTTGGAGAGATATAATAATATAAGATTAAAGGGAATAAAATAAAATAGAAATACAATTTAAATTAAAATACAATTTGAAATTAAAACATAAAATATAAAAAGATAAAAAGTAAAAATTAAAAAAGTTTCTATGTATTTCCCGTGAGCAAATTTAATAAATTTGTATCATTCGCCGTTACTGTATTTGAGTTTGAATGTGCGCGTTCTAAAAGGAAACACCGTTAGTTAATATCGTGTTAAAATTCTTTTAGACAGCCCGGAGTAATTTTAATAAAGAAATGGCTGGATCTAAGGGAGGTAACTTTGTTGGAAATATAAAGGTGCGAGGTTGTTTTAATGGATTTGTTAGATTAGTCTTATGACTAATAAATAAATTAAATATTTTTGTGAAAGTCGATGTTTTGGCTCTTGAAATTTATGTGGATATGGGTTGATGAGGTGTTTGTTCGTATTTTATTAACATGTTTATATTAGTAATGAAGGGAAGTAGAGGGGGAGTAGCTAGACATTATGTGAATCGGTCAGTCCAGTTTATGAGTAGTGGTTGTCTCTTGTGGATACATCCCTTAAAGATTTCATCGCGATTATTGAAACAGGCTGTCTTCGGATCAATGATGGCCTTTGAAATGTGGTATTTTTCAGCGTCACATATGGGACATCTGTTTATGGCTGGAGAGAAGGATGGTTTTCTCTCAGTTACTTTTCATTTGATGGTGAAGGGTGCATTTTCTTCTATAAGTTGCCATATTCGGGTCGCGAGCGCCGTATTTGCCTTGTTTTTGTATCTGAAGGAGTTTCTGTGTGCGTATAATCTTTGTTTGAGGTTTCCCTTCGGCATCCGAATGTATTTTCTGCACTACCGGTATTACGCTTCAGAGAAATAGAGTGAAAGTTTTGGGGGTAATCCAATATGGCAAGCTGTGCAGCGAGATGCTTGTACAAATGAGTTTTGAATTTCTGCATATCAGTACAATCGAAGAAACATGAAGCAGGAGGGTGTCTCAAAAGCAGGCAGCTCGACCAAAAAAGCTATTAGAGTAAAAGGCTCTCCTTTATCTGTGGACCTCTATATTGAACTGAATGGATTTAACTGATTCGTGGTTGGTCGAGTGTATTTACGTCAGGGGGCACCATAGCATCAAGTTCATCGAAACACATTCCATTGAAGTACATCTATAACAAGCACAAGGATGCAACATTGCGGCGATGGGGCAGAGGCTGAAGCTTGGTTGATAGTGAAAGACCTATTGGATTAGAGACTATTTTTGACCTTGTGTAAGAGATAGAATAAGAGAGAGAGAGAGAGAGATAGAGAGAGAGAGAGAGAGACTAGTAGATGGTGCACAATATCTGATGTGACAACAATAATTTATACATGGAAGATAGTGGTTTTGTAGATATATAGGATACTGTCATGGTGTTAGAAGTTTTATTGCACGGTAGAGACAGCACCTACTTGTTAATGTGTTATATGTATGTATTCCAATTCATATTACATGTGAAGGTAATGGCTAGGAATATAAATGCTTGTTTCAAAGGTATGGTGTTATTTGCCATGCTATTCGGATGTTTCTTGTAGTTGGTGAAAGAAAAGAAGATTTGTCTATTCAGCATTAAATGTTACCATCTATTTCTAACAAACTTCCACTACAGACTGAAGGGCACTTCCTAAGGATTCAGCTATAGTCTCAGGTAGACGGGTACGTTACAAGACACAACATGACAACAAGAACACTAAAAATACATAAGCACTTTCCACTTTCGTGTTTTAAAGAACAGCACTAAAGATCATAGCACTAATATAAGTCTCCAAGGGGTTTGACTCCCTGTTATACTAAATTAATACGCGTATTGAAGACATACACATTCTATACGTCGATATCATAGACATATATATATATATATATATGTATATATATATATATAAACACATGTATACATATATATAACCATATATATATATATATATATACAATTATTTATATATATATATATGCGTAGTATATATATATATATATATATATATACAATTATTTATAAATATACATATATATATGCGTAGTATATATATATATATATATATATATATATATATATTAATATACATACACATATACATATACACATACACATACCCACACTTACACACACACACATATATATGTATGGAGATATATATATATATATATATATATATATATATATATATATATATATATATATATACAGGGTGTTTCAAAAGTCTTGGGAACATTAAAAATGCGTATATCTCATGAACTATTCCAGGTAGAAAAATGAAACTGGTGCCATTTTAAAGCTTGCTTAATCAAGTTTTTGGTCATACTAATTATTTTCGTGTTATCTTTCCAGGTGAAGTAATGGTGTTCTCTAAACAAGACAAGGCATTTTGCGTCCTCCAATTTGCAAAGACTGAATCGTGGACATGTGTTCAGCGTGCATTTCGCAGAAAATTTAAAAAAGAAGCCCCTGAAAGGAAATCCATTGTCAGATGGCATGCTAAATTTGTGAAAGATGGGTGTTTGTGCCGAAGTAAGCGAACAGGTCGCCCTTCAACTTCAGAAGATGCAGTTGAGCAAGTTCGGACAGCCTTTCAGCGTAAATCAGTGAGAAGAGCCAGCAGGGAACTTCAGCTTGCTCTAGCAACTGTCTGGCGTGTCTTAAGGAAACGACTGCAAATGGTACCTTACAAGCTCAAGTTGGTCCAAAAGTTGAAGGACACTGATAAGCCACTTCGCCGTGACTTTTGCATTGCAATGCAAGAGAAGTTGGAAGATAACGGCTTTGATGACCGGCTTGTTTTTAGCGATGAGGCGACTTCCATCTGAATGGCAAAGTTAACAAGCATAACACTCGCATATGGGGTATTGAGAATCCTCATGAACTTCTTGAGCACGAACGAGATTCACCAAAAGTGAACGTGTTTTGTGCAATTTCCAAGAAAGGTGTCTATGGACCGTTCTTCTTTGAAGAGGCAACTATCACTGGTGAATCCTATCTCAACATGCTGGAAGACTGGTTAATGGCTCAGTTGGAACAAGCAGAATCTGATGACTTCATTTTTCAACAAGATGGTGCACCACCACACTGGAGTCTTAGAGTAAGGCAGTTTCTTAACACAAGGCTGCCTGGTAGATGTATTGGGAGATCTGGGCGAGGTGATGACGTTCTCATGCCCTGGCCTCCTAAGTCTCCAGATCTTACTCGGTGTGACTGTTTCCTTTGGGGCTTTTTCAAGCAACAAGTCTATGTGCCGCCCCTTCCAAGAGATATTGACGAACTAAAGGCTCGAGTAACGGCAGTTGTGGGAACCATTGACGTCAAGATGCTGGAACGCGTTTGGCAGGAAATGGACTATCGACTAGATGTCTTCCGTGTGACGAATGGTGCTCATCTTGAGCAACTTTGAATATTCCCCACAAAACGTGAACTTTACCTTTCCAACGGTACCAATTTCATTTTTCAACTCCTAATAGTTTTTGAGTTATTAAAAATCGTTATGTTCCCAAGACTTTTGAAACACCCTGTATATATATATATATATATATATATATATATATATAACACATAGCATTGTTTCGACAGCTGACCTTTGTTGTACGTCTGTTTTACATGAATAATTCTTACAACGGCTTGAATTGGCCTAATTATGCATAGCGTTTGCAATGTAGTCAAATGTAACTCCGGTTCGGGGTTCGAATCCTGCGCAGATTTAAACAGTTATCTGTTCACTGATACTTGTGTAAGAATAAACGCATACGTATGTAGATGTTAATTACACACACACACACACATTTATATATATATATATATATATATATATATATATAAATATATATATGATTATTTTTATTTTCACATACATGTACACAATTTGGAAAGAAGGTTCTTTCCAAATATGTTATATGGTTAAGATCGGATTCTAACTCTCACTGATGAGATCTAAGTTTGTAATAGCTATTGATCGATAACATCGACATGTCAGTGTCGCAAATTTTGTGCATATCTGTGTAAATAAAAATAATCATATATTAAAGCTCTATTTAATATTGAGCACTTTTTATAAACCCGGTTAAAATTCTGTGGATTACTACCCTATGGATGTTTTACCTGGATTTATATATATATATATATATATATATATATATAACACATAGCACTGTTTAGACAGCTGACCTTCGTTGTCCGCCTGCTTGACATAAATAATTCTCATAACGGCTTGAATTGGCCTAATTATTCATAGCGTTCGCATTGTAGTCGGAGTTCGAATCCTGCGCATATTTGAACAGTTATATGTTCACTAATACTTGTGTAAGAATTATCGCATACGTATGTAGATGATAATTACACCCACACACACATACACACCCACACACACACACACACACATATATATATATATATATATATATATATATATACATACATATATATATATATATATATATATATATATATATATATATATATATTATAAACAGCAAGCTAGAAAATATATGATACAATTAATATTTGGTAATCAAGCTCCGAAAAGTTCAGCAGCAAGTAAACTTATTTACTCTGGTGTACGTATATTACATACTTTTTAACTGCAGCGTTTACTTGTATTACAGATATTCGGAATAAGGCATATTTTATATGTATATAATACATTGTGGGTGCGTTTGTCGCCTCGTTAAAAAAACTTAAAATATTGTCTCGGAACTGAATTGTTCTTTAAATAAAAATACATACATATATCTATTCACAAGGTTAAAATATATTTCTATGCCCACAACACTTTCACCTGAATTGAGAATATCTTTTCAACTATCAAAACTTATATTATTGAGGAGTTCAGACAAAAATTAAAATGTTGACTTGGGTCTGGCGTTTCAAATCTTTTGACCGGCGAAAGAATCATGATTCAAACTGATGATTCTCTTAAAAAAATGAAACATTTTTGTTTATGGATAATATTTAAAACATATTAATATAAATATTGTTTATATCTCCCTTATGCTAGAACGGGCTCTGTAAGGGGTTTATAAGTAAGCTTTCAAATGGAATACATAATTCCGTCGACCTCGTTGTTAAACACTGTTCATTATAACCTTCAAGGTATATTCGCTTCTAAAATAAACATATGACTTACTTAGTTTATTTTCCTCGTTGTGTTAGGTTGACCGCATGGTTCTAGGGTTTCAGACAGCACTTTAACTGTTTACTTGAGTCTGAGGTTCGAATCGTGTGCCAGGCGGCGCAATTATCCTCCACATTGATAACTTTGCGAAACCAGATGAAACACATGTGTATGTGAATGAGAATATATATATATATATATATATATATATATATATATATATATATATATATATATATATATACACTGTATGTGTATTAAATCAGCATGTTTTATTTAGGCAAACGATATTGTACTGCACGTACATTCTTTTGTTTGATTATACTTTTTTGTATCTTCTCAATCTTTCGTATAATCCTCCCTGTATTTCGGTCGAATTGTCGGATGCTGCTCTAGTCTTACCACACCTACTTACAAGTTCGGAATTGAGTAAAGTCGTAACACATCCATGGTCGATAATTACAGTCACCACTGTATCTGTATCATTCATTGCTACTTTGATCATTGGGAGAAGGCATTACTGCACCCTCATGATGTTACGGGGGTAGGTACTGGCGCAGATGTTCCCCATTGTTAGTTTCCCAAATTTTCGACAATTATAGCACATTACTCTAGCTCCAGGTGGCTCCGTACTATCTTTAATTTAGTGGCGGATGCTCGATTTAACTTTGTGAACCTTACTATTCATCAAGTGCTTTGTGCACTCGCTGCCACTAGGCCAATATCTCGAATATGTTTGCTAACTAAGAGCCGTACATTTGGTATCAGTTTGCTAACATGCATTCTCTCAACTTGAAGTAAATGTTGTTGTGTCATAGATACATAGTCTGGGAATCCCGTAATGAAAGACAGTTTTGCTTTCTGATTCAGCTTTCTCCTTAGTTATCTTGCTAGTCCGCCGAATCTTGTGATTATATGTGCGTAAACATGTACTGATTCTACAGTCAAACTAAATCGCTTTAGCTTTTCTTATGCTGTAAAACGCCCTTAATTTGAATACTGTAACTAGTCTCATTTCTTCGTCTTATTTTTTCACTTATCTTAAGGTAGACGGCAAGCGTATCTCTATGTATGAAAATTAAATTTGCCAGGTCTTGCACTTTTAGTAGCTGTATCACAAATTTCACTTTCCTCATTCACACGACTATATAAAGTTCTTCATTAAACAACGATATCACATATTTGCTTTCTCTACCGATTCCTCACTCCATAAACTTATTTTCCTGTCAGAATAGCTTGTAATTTAATGACTAAAAAAGAGGTTAGAATGTAAATCCAAATTATAAACAGAGTTCATGTTCGCCAAACGAACACATAGCTCTTATTATAGCTCCGACACTATCACTTCCTCTCTGCTCTTTCCAGAATTAAACAAGTAAAAACAAATTTAATCATCCTTTATTTTTTAAACCACATGTGCAATATAAGGTCAAACAGAAAGAACAAGCCAACCATTTTTCAAGCGTACGTCTTTGGTAAGTAGATATTATTCACAGACAGTATTCTAATTGTTACATTCAAAAGTTAGTATGATGGGCTCCTATTATCAATAAAGCAAACCATGAACTACAATGATGCGTGAAAAAGAGGCGATGGTATGAAATACTTGGGTCCTCACTGATTATGAGCTATAATTCGATTAACAGATAACATATAGTTATAATAAAACGGCGAGCAAATGGTTCTTAGAAACATCATCAAGTGGTACCGCAAGAGAGACTCTGAATACCAGCTCAATACAACTATAGAGAATAAACAAGAAACAGAAAGTTCAAAATACTTCCGCTAACTTTTTGCCACTTTGGCATAAAACTAAATTAGAACAAATATAGCCCACATTACGATCCATTATAACTATTAGCTCTGTTATAAAATGTATAATGCTCGGTAAATAAGTGTAGGAGTCAATCCTATAAATATAAATATATAAACTTACCCAAAGTTAAACATATATATATATATATATATATATATATATATATATATATAAGTTTCTATGTGCGCGTGTGCGTGTGCCTGTTCGTGTTGAGCCATTGTACTAGGTAATCAATATAACGCAAACTTCCATATGTATACAAGACTAACACGTGTGTTTTGTCAGTGTTTCTATCACTGTTAGAAGCAGTGTTGAAGCGAGAGCCTACCTTTTTATTGTCTATAAGACAGCTGACCTTTACAGAAGACTAGTTTCAACTGACCTAAAATACGACTAAGGCAATGCAGGCTTCCCGCCAAGAAAATTGAAAACTGACACCATTCTTTGTTCGATATTCCCTTAGGAATACCTGGACAGATTTCGCCTATTCTTTATCTTCTTTTCTTTCTGTCTGCAGTAGTGTAATAGAATATTTTGTTCGTGTCTTAATACCAGCGTAAACACCTAAGCATATAGAAATCGTACGTATATATCTATACATACGGAAATGTTGCTGTATTTTATTCCGGAACTCGTAATATATATATATATATATATATATATATATATATATATATATATATATTTATATATATGTGTGTATGTAAAATGAAATAGGGAGACCAAAAACTATTATTTATGTATTCATCAACGTTTTGTCTTATTGTAAGACGTCCACATGGTAATATGCTTCAACAAAATATCACACAAGTACAACAATGGTTTACATACAGGCTAAGACCTGCGGCGTTTAAAGCAAATACATATATATATATATATATATATATATATATATATATGTATATATATATATATATATATATATATATATATATATATATATATATATATATATGTGTATATATAACCAGAGAACAGAACTGATACTACACTATCCCCACACTCTTACAAGATATTCTGACTAAATCGGGTCTTTAGGATTGTTCATTCTGGAAGAATTCCCACCTACACACCTATAAAAAACGGAGAAGGTAATTCCTGGGAGGGCAGTCACAAAAAAAAAAATTGTTAATGCTTCCGTGGCCTTATGACTAAGATCAAAGTGTAGTATCAGTTCGACATCTCAGCGATATTTGACACTTTTATTAAGCCGGATTAAATTATCCTCCTTGAAAAAAAAATTCTCAATAAGATTTAAACGCTATCATTTTGTTAATAAAATCTCTATATCTTATTGTATGTATACTTATGTTAGTAGTCCTATCGATAAACAATTGTATATGTAGAATACAATTCGACACTACAAAGTAGAAAGGTATATTAGAGAATATTAATTTATTAAAACTTGAGTGAGTAGAAGATTCCTATATATTAGGTATTTCAATATATTCTTTTAGACAGGTTCGTTTAAGAAAACCCATGGCAGTTTCATGCATAAGTTCGAATGTGAAAAAGCTCCATCCAAAAGCAGAATTCAGAACTGGTTGGACCACTTCAAGAAGTATGGGACCGTAGAGAACCTCAACGCTGCCAGTGAGAACCGTCCAAGCCACTCGGCACGTCTCAAGAAGCGGACAGCCGAGCTGGTCGAAAGTGTGGGTGAGTCTCTCCAGGAGAGTCCGAAACGCTCTGTGCGAAGTCAGTCCCTCGGTATCTCCCGTGAGTCTTGCAGGAGAGTGCTGGTGAACGATACCAGGGCTTACCTATACAGAATACAGACACTGCATACCCTTACAGCCTCAGACAAGAAGCAGAGGAGCGCTATGGCAGTCAAGATGCTCGATAAGATCGAGGAGACACCAGGTTCTCTTAACCACCTTTGCACCTCAGATGAAGCCCCCTTCCAGCTTGACGGAAAGGCGAACTCCAAGACAAGTGTCTTCTAGGGGTCCTCCAGACCCAATGAAGTAGCCACCAAGCCCCTGCACTCTGCACGGTGTGGGCTGCAATCTCGCTCAGAGGCATCATCGGACCAATCTTCATCGAAGAATCTGGCGCAGCAGTGACAGTCACAAAGGAGCGGTATGTGGAGGTCCTCAAAACCGTCAAGAGTGAGCTCCAGACCCTCTACCCGTCGCTCATGAGCACGTTCTGGTTCCAGCAAGACGGAGCAAGTTCTCACACCTCAAACCTGTCCTGAGATTGGCTGAAAGAGAAATTCGGAGGCCGAGTGATCAGTATGAAGACTAATTTTGAGTTACCACCCCATAGTCCGGACCTAAGCCCCCCCCCCCCCAGATTATTTCGTTTGGATCTATCTTAAGGACAGAGTGTACGCAGGGAAACACAGAACCATGACGGAACTCAAGGAAGCTATCAAAGAGGAGATGAGAGCCATTCCCAATTCACTCTGTAAGAACGTCATGGACAACTTCGTTATGCGCCTCAAGAAATGCACGGAGCTAAGATCACATGCTGTAGAACGGAGAAAAAAAAAGGCCAAAAATCTAGTGTTTTGATGTGATGTTTTGAATATAATAAACTACTTATGACTAAAAATTAATTTCATTCGGACCAAAAACTAAGAAACGGGGCCTAATTAGAGTTGGGGCCCGTTTTTTGGGTCACCCTGTATAGTTAGCATAAGTGGAAAACAACTTTCGTATTTATTCATGTTTTATATATATATATATATATATATATATATATATATATACATGTCTTTGTGTGTGTGTGTGCGTGGATGTGTGTGTGCGTTCGTGGGTGTACACTCATGTATTATTAATTGACTGTGGACAGTTCATATCGGGAAAATACTTCTTTATTAACCTGTTTAGGTATCATTAAAATAGCATTACTCGCTTACCGGCCTAAACTTGAAACAGAAAAGAATTGCAATTCGCTGCTTCTTCATCCTAATATGCATGGCTAAAATTCAATGTGATGGCCCAGTACCTATAAATAAAGAGAACACGATGACTGCTTATCGATTTAACTCTATTAAGAGCAGCTATTTATGAGAGCGAAAGAGTTATTTTGTGGCTTAAGCTTCCTTTTATTAGCCGCTTTACGGAAAAGAAGAACGTGTGGGTAAATGATAAAACTGTCTACGGGAAGGAGTTCGATTAATCCCACTATTGTGTGTTCAGAGATTTAAATTAATCAACACTGTCTGGAAATACACCCCATCTCACACTGGTTTACCTGTCAAAAACCGAGTACGATGGTCCGCTAGGTAACACGTCAATAGAGTTCCATTCTCCCTTTTCCCCCAGACATTTGCATTTGCCGCGTTTTTGAGGTCCAGATTGGAAAGTCAAGGTTTTGGGGTTCGAATCGTACGACCAACAAAACAGTCATTTTCTACACTGAATATTCTCGAAAAAGGATAGACTACAGAATCAGAATTAAATTAAAATATTTGTCATGATATTTAATACAAGATAGGCGCTTAAAAGAAATTAATAACAGGCTCCAATTAAAACTATGATGCAAAGTTCCATCGTACGTTATCGTTGACCACTGTTATGGCAGCCAACTCAAATATGGCCGCTTCTATAGACAGGAACACATTGTAATTCTACCTATCACGCTAGCTGTTAGGTTGGTAACCTGGTATAGCTTACGACTGGAAAGTCCGAGGTGGTTTCAGTCTGGGGGTCGAATCGTATGGCCGGCAAAACAGTCATGTTCCACATTGATGATTACCAAATGGCAAGTTGAAACACATGTGTATGTGGATAATACCTGAATACAAATATTTATTATGATATTGTAAATATATTATTATAAATACTTGTATTTAATTCTCATCCACGTACACATGGGTTTCATCTTATATATATATATATATATATATATATATATATATATATATATATATATATATATATATATATATAAAGTGTTGCACTAAAAGCGAACTTTTAGGAAAGGTAAAACCTATTGTGAAGAGTATACAGCTCAATATCCAGGATAGAGCAGGTAGATATGAAGAAGAATGGAAAGGAATTAGAGAAGCAAAAGCCAAATCATAATTACATTCAATTGCTCAGAGCAAAGTATATTCCGCAAAAAAGGCAATTTATTCAAGTTAAATTTTCCTTAAGCCAGGCTTTTCAAAGATCAAAATCTTATCATCAGAGGAAGTCGCTGGGATAGATAAGTTGGCAAAAGCCAAGATTTAAAATTTGAAAAAATAAAATAAAAGTTGTAGGAGAAGGAACACAGGGCAAAATTCTGCCCGAATGCAAGCAAATGTCCGATTGTTAAAAGTCCGGTGTCGAAAAGTCCAGCGGAGAGAATGAGATGTAGATAGGTAGGTCGTTAAAAGGCCTGAAAGGTTGTGAGAGAAGATTCAAAGTTAAATTCCATGAAGCCACAACTTCAGGTGTGGCGAAAATAGAAAATCCAAAGGGTAAAATGTCCAATAAAATGCTCGTGGATGCAATCGGACATTTGCTTGCATTCGGGCAGAATTTTGCCCTGTGTTTCTTCCCCTACAACTTTTATTTTATTTTTTCAAATTTTAAATCTTGGCCTTTGCCAACTTATCTATCCCAGCGACTTTCTTCTGATGATAAGATTTTGATCTTTGAAAAGCCTGGCTTAAGGAAAATTTAACTTGAATAAATTGCCTTTTTTGCGGAATATACCTTGCTCTGAGCAATTGAATTGAATTATGATTTGGCTTTTGCTTCTCTAATTTCTTTTCCATTCTTCTTCATATATATATATATATATATATATATATATATATATATATGTATGGTGCCACAAACTAATATATACACCTTTTGCATCGTTATAACTATTTTAATATACTGAGCTTTACTTACAAGCAAGATTAGCAAAAAAGTAGAAAAGTAACAATACATATGAATATACTAACAGTAAAGTTAACAAAACAAATAAAAGTAACATACGATTATTTGGAAACAGTAAACTACAACATTTTGACATGAATATTTGCATACATAGCATAGTATTACTATCCCATTTTAAGTT
This sequence comes from Sepiola atlantica, assembly GCA_963556195.1. NCBI lineage: Eukaryota > Metazoa > Mollusca > Cephalopoda > Sepiida > Sepiolidae > Sepiola > Sepiola atlantica. The sequence continues at coordinate 130,902,657 of OY744515.1, forward strand.
CCTATGTCTAAGAGCCTTCCATGAATTAGCGGAGAAATCAATAGACATACATTGCTTCTAGATATATATAGATAAGTGTGCGGTTGCTCCACAATAAACAGTACATAGGATATACTCTTATACGTCTTTGCACAAAAGAAAACACATCAGATACTTCCACTTGCATACGTCCTCTCATTTGGTGCGAGAGAGGCACCGTAATATATGTTTATTCAACATTTTGTCATCCTTCCATGCATTACCTCTTCTGTGTTGCGGGAGAAATGTAGAGTATGTTTGTTGAACATATACACTAGAAAACATATACCATCTCTGGTTGCATATCGCTGCTAATCTTTCATTTAAAGAACACGTTAATGAGTTATCTTATGCATTTTCTGGCGTACACGAGTTTATGATATCATTTAGATTTCACAGCAAAAGCTAAACATTTATTTCAATCCGAGTTTTTCAAGAGTATTATATAGCTATCACAAAATATGTTCATACGAATAAGATACAGTAGGTTACTTTTATAAATGCCGACGCTAACACTTCAGATCATTCATAAACAGTTTGCCATGAGAATGGAGAATACATGGCGTATGTTGTGTACTTAGAAATTGTATGCTTTCTTTTATTAAGCTCCACTAAACTGAATTTCCTTTATTTGCATTTGAATCTATATGAGTATTTTATTTTCCACTTTATGACTATACTAAGACAAGCCTCAAGATGAATCATACCACTAGATGTAAAGTTCCAGTGAAGTAATTTCACAGATTTTTTTGTTTCATTTTTCTTTATCTACGACACTTTATCCGTCTTTCCTTTTTATGTTCTTGCTAATATTCTGCGAGTGTTTTCTTTAGAGGGATCAACGCGCTCGAGGGTAAAAGAGGGAGGAATCCACTATCAATGTAGTTCAAAAAAGAGAATCCCACCGAAACCCACTAGTCATATGTTTGGAAAGAGCCACGTGTTGATACATTAATATCGACCACCGACAACGAATGGAGACCTCAAATTCAACTGAAGCTTATAGGCAAAACATTAGAAAACACACCAGCAAAGTTCTTAATTTCTTATTTCTCAACGGTCTCAACCCTAAATAAGTGCATGTATTTACGTTACTACGACTAGTTAGTTAAACAATATTTTTTCCACGTAGCGCAACCACAAAATTACCTTTTATACTGTAACATCATAGCTAAAGTACATCTTCGTTGGACTTACTCAATAGTAGATTAAACCCTCCCACGCACCATAATAGCTGCAACAAATTTAGCTTATAATACAGGGAGAGGGAAAGTTATGTTTAGTCCTTCATTATATTTAGAAGACGGTGACTAGACTTATTAATTTATATATATATATATATATATATATATATATATATATATATATATATGTGTGTGTGTGTGTGTGTGTGTGTGTGTGTGTGTGGGTGTGTGTGGGCATGTGTGGATGGAAAACACATTTTTACCTGCGGGGCTCGGAAATATAAGGTTGGTGCAGAAGCAATGGCGTTTTCTATCATATGTTATATGTATATATCTTTTCTGAATTAATTTATTTGTACATATAGTGTTGTCATAAATCATTTTCTATCGAATCATGTTATGCGTTTCCATTTTTAATCTCTTTATTTATTGTTTTTGCAGAAGTTTCGACAGCATAGGCAAACTTAAAATCCACACGATATTCTTGCTCGAGTTTAAACTAGGCCGAACATTTGCCGAGACAGCACGTAATATCAATGATGCGATGCGTCCAGGAACCGCTAACGAACGTACGGCACACATGTGATTCAGGAAATTGCGCAATGGTGACAAGAGCCTCGAAGATGATGACGGTCAAGGCCGGCCGACTGCGGTTGATAACGGAGATCTGAAAGCTTTAATTGAAGCCGATCCTCTCAAAACGACACGAGAAGTTTCTGATGAACTCGAGGGCGACCACTCAACAGTCGTTCGCAATTTGAAGCAAATAGGGAAGTCAAAAAAGCCGGATAAATGGGTGCCGCACGAATTGAACGATAATACAAAAAAAATCGTCGTTTTTAGATGTCTTCACGCTCTTGCTGCGCAACGGAAACTGCTTATTTCTCAAGCGAATTGTGACGTGTGATGAGAAGAGGATTCTCTATGACAATCGGCGACGTTCGGCACAATGGTTGGATGCCGGCGAAACTCCAAAACATTTTCTGAAGCCGAAATTGCACCATAAAAAGATTATAATAACTATTTGGTGGTCTGCGACCGGCCTCATCTATCACAGCTTCTTGAATCCAGGCGAAACGATGACGGTGGAGAAGTACTGCCAACAAATTGACGAAATGCACCAGAAGCTCCAACGTATGCGCCCGAGATTGGTCAATATGCAGGGACCAATACTCCCCCGTGACAACGCTCGCCCGCATGTTGAACTACTGACCCTGCAGAAGATGAACGAATTTGGTTACGAGACTCTGTCTCATCCGCCATGTTCACCGGAATCCTCGCCCACCGATTACTACTTTTTTCAAGCATCTCGACAACTTCCTGCGTGAGAAATGGTTCAAAAGCTGGGATGATGCCGAATTGGCCTTCAATGACTTCATCGCTTTCAGAACTCCCGATTTTTATGATAATGGAATAAGTAAACTTGGCAAAAATGTGTTGATTCCAATGGTTCTTATTTTGATCAATACAGTTATGTATAAAAGAAGTTATTTTTTTAAAAGTTGAACGTCAAAAAACGCCATTGTTTTTGCACCAATGCAATTCCCGATTAGTAGACAGTGCAGGTTATCCGCTCTCGGAGTGGTGAACCGTAGAACTTGTTAAGTCATCCCACTAAGAGAAAAGAAAACTCTGACAATAAAACCTTGCTACTAACCACTTACGTCTTAGCAGCAGACCGTTGGGGAGTGAGGCCTCCTTAGTCTTGATCGACAACCTTCCTAGAACTGGAATCTCGAACAAAGTATCCGGTTTGCAAACCTATTATTGTTTAAGGAGTAGATGGCTCTGCCTGTCGCCCGGCCTTTGCACTTCCTATTTGTCTATTAGTCAGGCGTAGAGGTACAAGCACTGGCACGTCTCTAAAGACGCCTAGAACTTGACCTTGTTTACTGACTTGGGCAATGAACGCCGTCTCTCCTTCTTTCTATCTGGGAAATTTGGGGATTTTTTGTCACTAAGTCCTACATGACTAGTCTGAGTCACTCTTGTTCCGCTCTAGGTAGCGCCAAGAACAGCTGCTCCGTCAACAATTGCATAATATCGTGAGTTACTGTGCGAGCCATGTCGAGCATGGCAGGGAACCCTACAGTAATCCCCGATAGGCTTTCCAGAGGCCACAACCCACATGGACCAAGTTATGACTAATGGGTAGGTTGTGTGAGCTTATTAGCGCCAAACGAGCACCGAATTTGCCTTTCCCAATCTATTTTAAAACAACCATGAATATACAAAATAAGACAAGTAAACCTAAACCAGACATCCAACCAAACATCTACGTTTCCGCCCTTACGGCTCGCATTCACAAATATTCGAGGACTTAGAAACTTTTCTGCTGACAAACTCATGGATATCTTAGCACTAAGTGAAACGAACATTCAATCGTCAATTTCTTCTAACAAATTTGACGGGACTGATTACCTTCCACTCTACCGTAAGGACTCTGACAAACATATGCATGGGCTAGGAGTTTATATTCAGAACACCCTCCCCTTGACTAGAGAACATTGGTTAGAATCAGATGAGGAAGCCTACATGAGCTTTACATTGACCTTACATTACAATGTTAGTTAATTATATTTCTTATATCATTCTCCTTCGACCCAGAACTGTGAATTGCTTGACTCTTTCTCTGAAAGCTTAGGTAGAGCACTCTCACTCGACTCAAATGCCCAAATACATGTATTTGGGGATTTTAAGCACACCACCGTGATTGGTTGGGATTCTCTAGCGTTACTGATGCAGCTGGAAACTGTACTGTTAATTTCTCCTAAACTCACGAGCTCTCACACGCTGTCATTTTCCGACCCGCCTTCTTGATCACGCGGACCAGCAATCCTCACTTCTCGACCTGTTCTTGACCTCACTACCTGGGCTGGGGCATCGCCCACTAGTCTCTCCCTGTTAGACAAGGTCCATAAAAGAGTCACCAACGTGATAGGCCTTTCACTTTTAACCAAGCTCCAACCCCTGTCCCATCGTTGCAATTTTGCTTCTGTGTGCCTGATTTACAAGTACTTCAATGGCTTATGCTCTGATAAGCTAGCTGCTCGGGTACCCCTACGACCAAAATTCACTAGACCAACGCGACATTCTGCTAAGTCCCATTCATGTACTGTGGACGCCCCCAGATGCCGAAGAGCTTTCTACCCCAAAAGCGTCTTTTCTCGTGCTGCTGGACTCTGGAAATCCCTTCATGCTCCCTGATTACTTGACGTTGCTGACATGCAGAAATTTAAAACTAATGTAAACTGACATCTCGCTGCGCAGCTTCTAATTTAGGTTGACCTTCCAAACATTTACCCTTTTTTCTCAATAGCCCCTTACGTCTACAGTGGCGGCCTACCTTGTTTGGGGTTAAATATGTTCAAAAAAAATTAAACATGCATTGATTTATAAGCTAAGCATATTGTAAATATAGTAGAGTTAATACTCCATTGAAAGGTCGGATGATAATCAGAATTGGATCAGGTTTTATAGATTACTTAATTTTGTTTAAATAGCTTATATATAAGTGTAATTCTTCCTACAATAAATGAGCAAGATTTCCTTATGGTAGTCTGCATAGTTAAACTATTATAACTATCACATTTTTATTTCTAAGGTCTGAGAAACTTTGATGGAGTTAGCTGAGAAATTAACAGACATACATTGGTTCGTGTTCGTATAGATAAGTGTGCGGTTGCTTGACAATGAACAGTACATAAAATCGCACGTGCTAAGTTTTTCCACAGAAGAAAAAAAAGATCAGATACTTCCACTTACATACACTTATATAAATATAGAGAACGCCCTTTTCCTCGCTTTGACGCAGATGTTGATGTACGAGCGTCTACTTATAATCTTTTTAAACATCTCTTCGTTTTACTTAACACCGGACAGATGTAGCTATCATCACATTAAGCTGATGGATACGCACTGAAATAAACAAAATCTGGATTTTCTTCTTTGGAATGTAAGTGTTTAGGAAACGGAGCTCAGATTCGGGTGTAGTTTTTTTTATTTATCCTCGCAGCCATGGGATTTGTGAAAGCATGCCAAGATAAAAAGGATTTTACAAGGACACTGAGTGAATGAAATACACAAGCAGGTAAATAGGACACGTATTTCATCGCAAAATAAATATTTCCTTCGATCCGAATTTAAACACGAACAGATATTATGAAGATGCGTCTATTTAATCAGTGCGTTTAGCGATTGTAATCTATTATTATACAAAATATGAATCAATCAAAATTATTTTCCTGACTATATTTTCTTATATACTTTAATAAGATGATTACATGTTCCAGGATGGGTAAAATTAATTATCCATAGAGAACAATGTTGCACTGCTATTATTTTAATTACATAGATGAACGCAGAGATATAATGCTGCTAAACATTATGTAAAGACTCATTTGTTCCAATTTTGAAAAAAAATCTATCACATTATTTTATTCTGTACAATGTCTAAAATTCAAGGCTTTTGTTTAAGGGGTCGTAAGAAGAACATGAAACTCAGGGAATCTGGCTTAATTTGCGTCTAATAAATACGGATAACATTCAATGCAAATCGGAACAATTTCAAATTCAAATGGGGTACCTTGCCTGTATTATACCCCCAGAATCCTTAATATAACCCAAGGTAACTTTGATTTGGGGAATGGTTATTGATAAATTTCTAATACCCATTGTCAGAATTTCACAAAAATCAGAATCATCTGAATTTTAACGAAGAGTGTCCACCCTCTCTTAGCCTCATTAAAAAAAAACATAATGAAATTTAATATAGCATACATGATCCACGCTTACGCCTTGTCAAGAAATTCATAATAATCAGTTAATTATTTTAGAAACGAATTCTATACATAGAAATATATAAACATATACACATACGTAACTTTATATATATATATAAAGATACGGCGCTAATATATTCTACACTATTCCTTACTTTTAAATTCATGGTTCAAAAAATCATTGTAATCCTTCTAATAAGTCGTAATTTGTAATTAACTGGGACATCCCCAATCTCTTTTTTTATCTATATATGTATTGCTGTTATCCTCTCTCATTCTGTACTGATTCGACCACTATCTAATACATTTAGAGAAAGAGTGACTCTATTTCAGTTAAATTACATAGTGCTACTATGTAAATTAGATAGCAATAATAGGTATTATAGATTATTCCTAAGAATTATATAGAACTAAATCTATTTATTTAAATAATGTATTACAATTTATTAAATTATATTACGGTTTATGAATTTTGGAATGACACTCAAATGAAACAGAGAAGTTGTGCTTTTGACTTACGACTCACGAGTAGACGACGTTCATTTAAAACTGAAGCATAACAGACCGACCAAACCTATGTATCAAAGAGAACAAAATAAGTATATTTCAAACATAAACCTTAGAGACTAATATACATACTATTAAAAACTTTAGTCTGACAGACCAACGTCATTTCTATTCTAAACTTAAAAGTGACAGACCGACGTACACGCTCTTTCAAACGTAAGTGGGACATACGCAGCGATATGCTATTTCAAGCATAAGTGTATTCGCTTAAAATATATGCTAATACTAAATTTAGAGTGCCAGACGTATCGAAAAACAAAAAAACTCACAGATATATTAAGCCGCCTTAAACATGAGATGTGTGCATTGTGTTTTGCACGTTCCGTGATTAAAACGCTATTTTAACAGATATACCAAAATGCTATTGAGAATTTACGCTCGAGAGAGCATGGAAAACATAATTCTAAACTAATGCTTAACAGACCAAAGAAAATAATATTTATTGTTGTGAGAATAACACTCAAAATTAGAACGGTAGTCAAGATAATTCAAAATTATATATATATATATATATATATATATATATATATATATATATATATATATATACAAGTTTATATTGTGAATGCTCTTTTTGTTAAAGATATTTTTGCGATTTTTATAAATGCGTTTGTCTGTTTTCTGCATATTTACTGGGTTAGTAAATGCTGTCATCTCTGAAAATGTATTACTCAAGTTCTTAATACCTTCAAATATTTTTTCCTATTGATTGCGTTATATAAACATACGTTTACACCTTAGACTCTATCTATCTATCTATCTATCTATCTATCTATCTATCTATCTATCTCTCTCTCTCTCTCTATATATATATATGTATATATATATATATATATATATATATATATATATATATATATATATATATATATATATAACAATTATTATACACACTCCACTACTCACTTCGGATGTTGTTTAGGAAAGCACAACATACGGATACTAACTTTCTATTAGTAATAATACTAAAATACTAGCAGCGTTTGTGGTAATTCTAAACTTGTATCCCATATCTGTTGTATATTGGCGCTGTTCTCAAACATATTTACATTTTAAAGAGATCCAGTTCGAACGCAGACCACACGAAATATTTATTTTGTATACATGACAAAATACAATGTTACAAAAAAGGCACAAGGCCATTACGTATTGGGGGAAAATGAGGTCATTTGTCATCCTTTGTTTAAATTGTGTATCTACTGTTAGCCCTGATCATAGATAACACAACCATGTCACGTTTACTATGGGTGAAAATGCATCTTACTTTAAATATGACCAATATATTTGAACAAAAAATGTGACAGGTGATAACGTACGTACGAAATGCGTAGCGTATTATTACATAGATTGTAAACTAAATTTAGCATACAATATTGTATAGAGTTGGTGTCAAACAAACATATATAACATCTCCATTAGTAATAATTTGTGCAAATGCTACTATATGCAAACTCTCAAGATTGTTTCCGTTAAATGTGTGATCTGTTCGTTCACGTCTGACAGTACAACATATATCCATACAACGGAAGTAATCATGTCAAAGGTGAAGAATGTCTGTACACAACCAGAAGTACTTGTTTAGCAGTGATTAGTCATTAAGGGCAAATCGGCTATCAAAATCTGCGCCACCTGCCGGCATTTAGCCGGTATGTTTACTTAAATATCGACAGCAGGACCCCATTTATCACGCTTATTAAGCTGTTTGCTGTAATTTTTTCACATTTATCTCTGTTGCTATAGTATGATTGAACCTGTTAAACATGTTTTACGGTAAATTTTGTTTGGCCATTTTCAAGTCGAGAGACACAACTCGACAGGGCGTAGAGAAACAGCCGATCAACTCTGAACCGATGTAGCTGTTTACACCGGGTAATAGGTTCACACTTTTTATCCCACAATATAACTTTAAACTCTCTAAACAGAGACAGCGCTATATTGGATAGGCTGTATTGTTTGTTTTAGGATATATCGATACTTTTGCAATCATTTAATGCTAAAACACACCAAATATTATGTCATCAGTGTTATTATACACATTTCTGTGATTATGTGTTAGTACGTAATCGAATAAAATAAATCCGACATTATTGAAAACCGACGGTACTAATTATGGAAATCAGCTATCCTTTGAGAAAACAGGGTATTCATTATTGCTAACTGTAAACACAACAATATCTATATATCTATGCAGTGTAATAGACACTGAATTTTTAGTGGATTCTCCTATTCTGCATCGTCATATCATATATATATATATATATATATATATATATATATATATATATATACTTTTCTTCATAATTAATTGGGTACTTGAGATGTTCACTAAATCGTAACTAAATAATAGCTTAGTTGACATACGATATCATTTTCTCGACACTTTTAAATAGCAGTTTTATATAACTCAGTCTGGGTTTAAATAGCCATACATAGAGACGACAAAACATACGTATGTAGATGAGTATATATATATATATATATATATATATATATATATATATATATATATATATATATATATATATATATATATATTATATTTCTTGAATGTGAGATGATATATATAATTGTTTCCACAATCAGACAACGCCGCAGAACACAACCTATGAAAAGAAACAAACCGGAAGTCCTAGACTCGAGTTTCGCCCTCCTTTGGGCTCATCAGTAGAACACATCCGAACTCAGGATTCGAAACCCGAGTCACTTGCATGGTAAGCGAGTACTCTGCCACTGAGCTACCTCGCCACATACAAGAATGTCTATTAATTTACACAGATTAAGCGAACCTCGGCGATGACCGACTGTGGAATTTACCTACTCTTTTCAACAAGGGGTGTAGTCATCCAACTACTATGAACCCAGGCCGATGTCTCACAAGTAGGATTTTATACTCGCTAGGACGATGTCATCCAACAACCTAACCAAGCGAGCAAATAAATATTAGATTTCTTGAATGTGAGATGATATATATAATTGTTTCCACAATCAGACAACGCCGCAGAACACAACCTATGAAAAGAAACAAACCGGAAGTCCTAGACTCGAGTTTCGCCTCGTTTGGGCTCATCAGTAGAACACATCCGAACTCAGGATTCGAAACCCGAGTCACTTGCATGGTAAGCGAGTACTCTGCCACTGAGCTACCTCGCCACATACAAGAATGTCTATTAATTTACAGAGATTAAGCGAACCGCGGCGATGACCGACTGTAGAAATAAATGTGGAGTTGAGAGAAACTGGACGGCAAGATATTAAGTCTGATCTGTTGCTGTGCAGGCGACATTATTGTTGGTGGATAGCGAGTCTAGGACTTCCGGTTTGTTTCTTTTCATAGGTTGTGTTCTGCGGCGTTGTCTGATTGTGGAAACAATTATATATATATATATATATATATATATATCTATATATATATATATTTGTTTTATTATTTCATGTATATACATATAATATTATGAAGTGATATGATATATTGTGTATGAATTATCATCATTTACTTAAACAGTTGTTAATGGGTGAGTAGAGCTTAGTAGTAAATTACAAAAAGGCATTAGCCATAGATTCCCTGCCGGGATGAAACGCGGCCACCTCTGAGTAACTTAATTGACATGAACATATTTAATTCTTTATTAAGTATATATATATATATATATATATATATATATATATATATATATATATATATATATCAAGAGAGAGTAAGAATTAAAAAGGAAAAGAGAAACTAGAAAAATATTGACCGTTGTGGTGAGTGTTTAGTCGTTATTGATTTATATGTGTACTTTAGTGTGTTATCTATATTGAGTGATCATTAATGTTTTAGAAAGCTAAACGGGTAAGAGTATGGTTATCATAATGTATGTTAAGCTTTTACCTACAAGAGGATATTATTAAATTAAGAATTACTCTTCGATACGAGTGAATAAAAAAGGAAAACATTTAAATATTTTAATAACACATATACGGTAGCATTTTGATGTTTTCTTCTGTCTGATTGTGACAAATGTACACAGATGAAAATTTTCTGTGGGATTTATGATGTTGGGTATATCATTAACACATTATACTTTCCAGATTTATAATTGAAAAAATCTTTATTTATTCACATAGAAAAATAAACATTAACATTTTATTCATTTTGATACAAATTCATATATATTTTTTAAATGTGATGCGAAAAAAATAAAAATCAACAGATCAGTAAATGATTAAAATGAAGTCGGTACTTCTAAAGGAAATATTTAAACACACATGCTTAATACTTGCCCAAGAAATTTAACAATATTGCGAAACAGAACTATTTGTTGTATCAACATCTTAACATTCATTGTATAAATAAAATAACAAGTAATAGTGTATTAATAAAATGTTAAATTTTAAAACCAATATGCAGATTTGTTTGTTTTGTTGAGTGATATCGCATGTAAAGACACAGCATATAAAAAGGATGTTGCATATATGATCTAGAGTTGAAGTAAATAAAATTAACATCACCGTGATTGCGAGAAATAAACCCGACTTTCCTACATTTTGTCACGATTACGAATAAATACATAATTCTTGTCCTCAAAATATTACCATTGTTTATTAACATTTTGGGTAAAGGGCATATGCATACACAATAATTTAATCACAAAACATTCATGTAGACAAGAGAAAAATCGAATGAATTCTAAATATTTTTTTTAATAACACCGATCAGCAAAAATGTTTATGTGATGAATAGCCAGCGTTACACCTCCCCAAAAGAACGCAGGTTCTAATTCATATTCACCAGAATAATAAAAAAGATGAATATCATCGAATGTTGATGAACCTGTAAAATCATTTCTATGTTGGACCGTGCTAACGAGTATTTAATATACAGGAACAAGTTCGAATAAACAATACCCATTATGGAGTATAGACAAAAGAGTACACTATAAGTCGATAATAGTTACATTTTTATGGATCAGTGTCTTCAATTATGTTACAAAGAATACTTCTCATACGTTTGGAAAAGTTGTATAGTGCAGTAAACCAGTTACACGTTAATTTATTGATTTCGGTTTTTTTGGCAATAACCTGGCAGTTAAAGAGAGCATATCTAATACACTATACAGTGTAATAGCATCAGCTAAAAGTAGGCATACCGAGATTATCAGTCGCATATATTAGGAACTCGCGATTTCTGGTAAAGCTATAATAATGTAGTGAATAATAAGAAATCAACAATTACCCTGCTATCCACCAACAATAATGTCGCCTGCACAGCAACAGATCAGACTTAATATCTTGCCGTCCAGTTTCTCTCAACTCCACATTTATTTCTACAAACAACTCTTTTCCGAACTTCCCACTGCAAATTGGAACCGCACTCGATGATTTTATGAAGACTTTTCAAAGCTCGAATATCATTAAAAAACATGACTCATACAAATCATGTTGATATGATCTTATCCCACTATATTCATAAATTAATACTGTGTTGGGCCCACCTATGTCTTCTTTAAACTCCCGACATCGTCGCCGAATTTAGTTTGCCTGATAACTGCAAAATTGCCTGTTGTACGAGTGTCCAAGAAATCTGGTGAAAGAATTGACCCGCAAAAGTATATCCCCACCGGTCCTCCGGCTCTTCCCTAAAATATTTACATCATCAATCAATCTAGCGATAGTATACCATATAGTCAAGGCTACATTATTTATGACTATCAATATGAATGTATGCAATTCCGTTCTATTGCGGATGTTCTAATGGTCATCTCAGAATTTATTAACAATACACTGGATAATATTGCTAAAGTTAGCACGGTAACGCTTGTTATCCCTTAAACCTCTGACAAGAGCTGCCATACAGATCTTCTCATGAAAATAAATGCGTACAGGATTACTGAACCAATATATAATATAATCAGTTCCTTCTTAGCCAAGAAAAAGGTTCAGGTATTCGTCGATGGCTGTATATCAACACATCATGAGACTTATGTGGGTGTGCTTTAAGGGTCAATCGTATGACCGTTATTTTTCCTAATTTTTATAATTGACGTCCTTAATTGAACTGTGTCCGATCTGGGTATATATTTTCTGACGACACCACGCTCTATTGTCGACATGTGTGTAAAACCAACTACGCATATCGAAGGCAATTACTGACTACTTAGAAAATGACCTCCAGTCTGTAGTGGATGGAACATAAATACATGTAAACATTAAACGCTACTAAGATAACATTATTTTTCTTTTTTTTTTCAAATACAAGATCACTAATTATTAAGGCTAGAAAACCACCCGAAAATAAGTGTTACAGAGTTTGACTCGAGGATAGGGAATGAAGACTTCGACTACTGGATGGGAATATCACATCGCGTTCATCGGCACGATGGTTGTAGCAGGGCATAACTTCATTATTTACGATGACGGCTCAATAAGAACTGGGTTACATTGAACTTGAAGATGGCCATATTGTAGTCGGCAGGGAACCATACTCACATCAATGTGTTCAACAGTCGGGCAGTTTTCGCAAAACAACTATGCCCATAGAAGTTTGGTCTCGTCTTGGGCACGCAGAGAGAGAATAGGAAATCTTTGACAGTGGTAGTTGCTAGGCGGGTTCTTATTGCGAATGTTTTACAATGGTCCGTGCAAAGAAAGACAAGCAGCATCTCTTCTGTGGGAGAATGACTGTAGGGAATAATACAGGGCATCCTCCACTAGATGTCCAAGTAAGTTTTGGACTCTGCCCAGGCAAGAAAGTGTGATTTGAGCAGCAACTCCCCATATGTGGCAGCAGTACTCCATCTTAGAACGTATTCAACTCTTGTACAGGTATAGAATGGCGTCGGGCATGAGATACCTTCTGGAGAGGTTAAATGATCCAACTATTTTACCAGCGGTCTTAGCAACACATTTGATGTAAGTCTTCCATTTCAAGTCTGAGGAGAAGGTCAGTTCGAGGACCCTATCAAAGCAGTAGGCTTCCTCAATGGGAGCACCGTTCTTTTCAACTGAGTCAAAGTGATGATCTGGGTGTTGGTTATGAAAGGAAACGAGCTTGGTTTTTGACGCGTGAGAATTAACCAGCCATTTTTTCTCCCATTGCACAACTTGCTCCAGGTTAGAAAGGAAAGATAGTAAATGTCGACGAATGATCTTAGAATGTAGTTTCATATATCATTTATGAACATGAGGAAGAGTGTTGGCCCCAGAATAGAATCCTGTGGTTTCTGTGCTCCAACGACTACTTTTATGAATCTATCAGAGAGAAAGGAGTTGATGTTTGAGAATAAATTTCCAGAAATTTCATATCTAGCAAGCTTGTGACGTAAACCTGTGTGCCAAACCCTGTCAAATGTGTTGCTATGTGAATACATATTGCTCCTGTAGGATATTACGGCCAGTACATCGGCTCTTGATCTTCCAAGAATAAATATATATTTCTTGTCGCTGAGTAATCGGATTTTGCTAACGTGATTAATAACTTACTGAGTGATAACAGATTCAATCAACTTACTCATGACGCACTGGAGACAGATAGCTCTGTACTGAGATTCCGGGGATCGTCACCAATATTTTGAAATATTAAACAAACTAACGAAGCTTTACAAAGTGTTGGGAATAACTTCTCCTTTCAGAAACGATTGATCAGCTTCGTAAGAATATCAGATAGTACAGGTTGCAGTATTTTAATCACACTGATTGGGATGTTTTCAGGACCAGTAGATTTGCTGGCATAAATGCTTTGGATTAGTTTGGCAACATCCCAGACATATAAATGGATGTAGCCTAGGGTGTTTACAGTCATATAGGTGAATTCAGGGGGTAGGTGGCCTAGGAGGACACCACCTGTGACCCATTAACGATGGCTGGAATAGAAGATACGCTTTTGTTCATGACATTGTTTGTAATACGCCAGAACTTGTGGGAACTAAGCTTCTGTTCTGCCACTATGGATTGAATAGATTAGAGGTACTTTTCATTTGCGTTTTTTTAAAATAACTGCAGTTGTTACTGGTAGCACTTAATGCGGTTTTGGTTTCAGAGCATCGACTTTGTATGAAAGCTATTGAAATTGTGGTTTCTGTGAGTGATGGCAGCGGCGCATTCAGAGGTGTACCACGGCTAAGATCTTGTTTTTGTTTGAGTTTCTTGGAGAGTATGAAGTTTTCAGTACCAGCGATTAGCCAAACAGTCAAATGAATAATCATACATAGCACATTCTTTTTAAAAATGAAATGATGGGGAATTTCTGATATGAATGGTTTGAGGCTGTACTAGTAGCCATCAAGTATACTGCGATGGTGAATGACTTAAGAGGAATTGTGCACGTTGTTCTGATCTTGATTGAGACTGCTGATTCATCGGAAGATGAGCTGAGTTTAGGACAATTGTTAACAAGAGACCAATAATACTTGCAAAATATAAATCAACATCGGGAACGTGGGTGAGTTAGTCAACGATGTCTGTTACATCACAGGCAGGAGTAAATCATAGCAAAACCGCCTTCGTCGTCCGTCTTGTTTGAATAAACTAGCCATTATAGGCATTAAAATAAACAAATAAATATATGCAAACAAAAGGGTGAGCAGACAGAATCTTGCACATTTTGTATAAAATTTGCTCACTAAGCCTGTCGAATAAGATACAATAGAGAAAATATATCAAAACGGTGGTGTGGGTACGAGCAACATGGAAACACACATAGGGTCAATTATGGTATTCGTAGGAAGTGCCCTTATTATAATAGAAAACGCTTCATGATGTAGGCACATATTCCATTACTATGGCAATCATGGGGGTCGGGTTTAGAGAAAATATTTGATTATTCTGGAATCATTTAGCGATCAGTAGAAATTGACGAGCCCATATCCGGTTAGCATAGGAACAACATATCAGGTGTGGTCTCGTGTAAATATATTTCAACTTCCGGAAAGTTGGAACGTAGACCCTTAATGTTGGAAAAGAAGACGTTATAGTAAGGATCTATATTGGAAGTTGGGGTTTGTTGTTAAAGCTTTGGATTTCTGTGGAGACTTTTCATGTTGGTAATGGTTTGTGGAAGACGTAAGAAGACCACAGAGAGAGTTAGTTAAATAAATATTTCTTTGAAACCATTGAAGAAGGAAAAGCAGTATCAGTTCCTAATAAAATGGCATCGAGAGGCCCCACAATAAACTACTGAATGCCACAGACTCTATACACCGGATGGCAATACAGCATCCTCGGTATCATTCACCTGCTGACAGGACCGTCTTATAGTTTTACTGAAAGGTTCGTGTCCTTAAACTGTGATTAACGTCAGCCTAGGAAAACATTTACCTCTAGCACTATTATTCCTGACACGGCAACAAGAATAGAAAAAGTATACCTCAAGTCATCTCGAGCAACTTCTCACACTACACTATCACCCTAGCAGACATCGGTTTCTTTCCCCATTTGTGGTAAACATAAGTAATGGATGAGGACCAGGTGTCACAAAAGAGGACGCGAGAGTTGCAGCCAGCCGAAAGTGCATCCGCAGTGTATTTTCTACCATCCATATATTATATTTTACAATTATATAAAAAAAACCTTTTCAACTACCGATTGCAATGGCCTATAGCGCCTTAAATGAGAACCCATCATACAACATCACTGTCCTTACATTCACAGGTAACATGAATTGGGACAAATGCATATAATGTATTTCCACACCTGTTGCAAAGAAGGTGTCTGTCTCTATCGAACTAGGAAACTTCTTATATCTGCTAGTATTATATATCTTTACAAATCCACATTTCACCTATGCATGGAGTATTTTTGTCATATCTCGGCTTGTGCACTAAACACTAGCATCTTCTTTCTTAAACAGGGTCAATAAAATAACGTCTGTTTTAATAAATCCAACACAAAACTCGTGCCCTGTTAAATGGCTGAAATGTTGTACTCCTGTGATTGTCATACAAGTAATTTGATCGAATTCGCTCTGATACATATGCTGTACGAGCGCCTCCTTGACGTAAATACTCCTGACCGATCAGTCAAGAACGCCCCTCTCCACTGTTGAGTTCCCCAGATGTTTGAAGGAGGTTTACTATAATAGCTTCTTACTTCGAGTTGCTAGACTTTGAAATTGTCTTCCTGCTTTTTGTTTCCTTGACTATACCAAAATTCAAAAAATTAAAAGGAATGTGAACAAACATTTTGCTGTAGAACTCTTCACTTATTATGATCATGTATGTATGCAGTGACAATGGGTATTGGTTGGGGTTAATTAAAGAAATATATATATATATATATATAAATGAATACGAAACGTTGATGAATATATAAAAAATATATCTTGGTTTTTCCTTTTTGATTCCCCCCCCACATATATATATATATATATATATATATATATATATATATATATATATATATATATATATATATATATATATATTCAATAATATAAGATAAATTTAATACTCCTGTAATTGCGAATGTATCAATCGTCATACACATATAAAAAGATCAGTGTTATTATTATAAATTAAATACTCTTATAATGACATCTTCTTTGTTTATTGAGAAGAAAACAAATACTTTGATTTCTACTAAATGTATTGACTTAATTCCTGATTTTTAATTTCATTGATTGATTTACACATTTTGACATTGATTTCCAGCTAAATAGGGAAATACCACATATGAAATAGATGTATTAATAGTATATTATTATGTACTGGTACATGCATATTTTCGTTATATAAATCGATTAAATATTATATTAGATGGAAATAATGAATTGTAGGACTCGTATATGTATGCATATTTACAAAGTTTGATATGTTTATATATTTGTATATACATGATTCACTCCATAATTACGTAATCGATCATTATTAATTTGGGAAGAGCACGGCTAGACGTAAGGGTCGTAATGTTGGCTATATTTAGTTTAATGCAAAGAGGGTAAATAACAGATGCCTTTTTTTCGTGAAAATTTAGACAAGTCATGGCGGTGTAGCTAATTGATTTCTTCTCTACTGGTGGTCTTGGAATAGGTGGGCTGACGTTTATTTCACTTTGTAATGAAGTTAATTTTATTATATCTAAAAGTAAACTTGGGTATAACGAGGCTTCATTCATAAGATTTAGTTAAATTAGAAAAAATAGTTTCTTTGTAGAAATGGCAAGCAGTTGTCTACAAAACGCGAATACTTCGTTAAATATAAGTTTCGAGTAAAGTGGGGATATACTTTGCTGTCTCAGTAACAATTGTTGGCATTTAAAGAGCATGTTATGAGCATAAACAGGTGAAGTGAGTTAAGCGTATAACTGAGATGAGGTCTGAGATGAGGTCTGATTTGCATCCAGTATCTATAGTAGCATTTTCACTTAGGGATGCTGGCAACTTCCACGAACTCCTTCCTGCAGTAATTGTAAAAACAGAATCAAACTGGTACATAAATCGTTCCATGCTGAGTAATAGGAATTTACTTTACTTTTTTACTAATGAGCACTGATTACTCTTCGTACAAAACATGAGTATTTATCTGTTTTGTTATGTTAATCATATGAACTACGCAGTATTAAAAGTTAGATAATCGGTTGTGGTTCCGAATTTAGTGGATATATACGTACTATTCGAATACCAACGTAAAATGTCTGATTATACTTTCCTTGGATATAGTTCAGCTGTTAGCACCTCTCTATAGGTATTTATAGTGAATATAAATGAAGTTTAATAAAGTAACACTTCCTTGTCCTCCGTAGCAATGTGATAGCAACAGATAGTCCGTGGGGCAAACTGAACATCCTCACCTTGAAGACGATATCATACATTTGTTTCAAGATATTTGACATGGATTGATGTTAACGAGATATAAATATCAAGTCCAAAAGAAGGAAAAAAGTGGTTTCACAATCAGAGACTTAATAACATTTATATGACTTGGAGTACCTCACCGCATAAAAAATGTTATTATCAAAAGTGACATGCTCTGATGCACACAATACTAACATAATAACACTAATTATATCCAATTTGTATTAATCAACATTTGGTTTTGCTTTCGTGTGACGTAAAATGAGGTAAAGCATACACATAACGGAACTAATCATATCAGAGGTCAGGAATGTAAACAAACAAACGCACCTATGAAAGGCGGAAGTAAGCGTTTGCCAGTAATTAGTTATTGAGGGCAATTCGTCTATGGAAAGCTGCGCCACCTGCTGGCAGACAGTCGCGTGGTTTACCTTAGACGCAACAGCAGAACCACATTAATCACGCCTATTAACCTGTTCGCTTTTCTACTTATAAGTTTTTCTTTTTCTTTATTTCATTGTAAGATCTTACCTGTTATACAGCTCGCAAGGAAATATCGTTCCACCGTGCTTGTTTGTCAAAGGGGTGAAACTTTACTGAGCGAGAGGAAAAAGCGGTTTAGTTCCTCATTCTAGTACTAGTTGAAATACAAGTGCATCCGGGGTAATAGTTCATAAATACTACCATTTACACACTCACGCCAAATGGCATTACTACATCTCTTTATAAACATATATACTTGAGAAATATATTGAGGAGATAAGTAAATACTACGTCAGCAAAATTTAATAGAAACGTTTTAATGGAAACAATCCAATTCTCGAAAACGCGCATTTTTATTGATTTGTGTGACGGCATATATCTTGCTCGTGATAGAGCTAACAACTAAACATATGATAATGGCAAATAAGGCGAACAAAGCTCGTGTATTCAGCAACATTTAAATGTGTCATTTATTTAATCGAAATACATATATTACCGTTGCGAATAATTGATGGTTAAGTGAGTCGACAGATAATATGAGTTATCGTTACTGTAGAAGTGTAGTGCTAGTTATCCTGACCAACGTGCCCTTTTTCCTATTTAATTCGTAGCTTTCGCTTTTGAATTGGCTGATTTTAGCAGTGGTTGACTGGAGAAAAAGCTATAGATGATGATGATGATGATGATGATGATGATGATGATGATGATGATGATGATGATGATGATGATGGTGAGGATGATGATGATGATGATGATGAGCGACTTAATCAAAGGTTAGTTTATTTTTTGGAAAGGAGCTGCTACCATCGTATTAGTGAGCATTCTATTTCGTACAACTGCTGGTAAAATGATGCTTAAATGCTTGGTCGACTGTAGTTAGGATAAGCACACACATAAAGAAACTGTATTGGATTCTATTACACGGTTTAAGGGGTTCAAAGATTAAGTATGACGTGTTCCCCGAAGTGCTGAGTCATTAACAGAGCCGTCACGACATACCTTCCCCATTGGCATCATTGACTATCGAAACATTTCTAGTGTCAACGATCAATTACATACAATTAGTTTAAACATAGGTAGATATTTTAATACGCGAAAAAACGTCCGTTGTGATACATTATTGTTCTTTTTTATGGTTCAAAATGGGATTATAAAAAAGAAGGCTTCGAGCAATTAGAGAGCTAATAAAAGCTGTTGCGGCTAATATCAAAATAGACTGACACAATTAATTGCTAATTGGAAGCAGAAACTATTAATTCAAATTGTTTGACTTTTTGAACCTTTTATACGGTCAATAAAAACTGATCAAATTAAAGTTAAAGTTAACTGACAGGTAGACTCCTCAGGGAAATATTTTAACAGTAAAATAGACAATCAATAATGTAAGCAACACTAACCGTATATATATATATATATATATATATATAATACCGGGGTATAAAATAGGTAATATAACTTTTATATTTGCGCCAACTATAAACTTAACGACATTTATTTCAATTAATGTCTCTTACATACAGCTAATCGCTGCTGGGTATGTAATGCCCCCAGGCCCATTTTACTTTTTCTTCTACATCCCACATGAGTATTCCAATCTCTAATCTTTCATCTATGGAACCTTCAGAAAGCAAAAGACTTACCTTCGGAAAAAAATATATAGTGAGACAGCCAACAAAAATCTCCCAAAATCTCACATTGAAAATAAGATGACTGACTTTTCCCGAAAAAAAATGTAATCAATGTGAGTTCTTTATTATTTTCTCTGTAATTTTTGTTGTGTAAATGTATTTTTTTAACGGAGAACATTTGCGTTTGTGAGAACTCCATAGATAAAATATTCTCTAGCGACGTACTTATTACGGATGTTCTTCTGTGAACGAAATAGTACGTAAAAATGCACCGAAGTAAATTTTTGGTTTAAAAAATTTTAAAAATGATATATGCTCTGTTGTAGTATTTTAACAATCATCGAATTTGTCCCTTGAACATGTTGGTCTATAAAAAATAGACAATATATGCAAATACATATATTTTTTCACATACACCCCCCACACACACCCACACTATATATATATATATATATATATATATATATATATATATATATATATATAGATAGATAGATAGATAGATAGAGAGAGAGAGAGAGAGAGAGAGGATTATTAGAAGGCTATCGCGATGCAAAAAATAGAAATATGTCGGCATTGAGAAATAAGAAAAAAACAAGAGATTTTTTAATAAATATTTAAAAAAAAGTTTTTTTTATATATATATAAATCTTACTTGATTCGGCAAGACTTCAAGACTGTGATGTGTGTGACCTTGTTCCCTAATATATTTTGATGAAGACGTCTATATCAAATAATGGGTGTTTAAAATCTCAAAAACACATATGGAATGACAATATTGCTTATAACGCTTGTTAATATTGACTGCGTTATAAGCAATATTGCCATTTAAAACTTTGTTTTGAAATTTAAAACACCCACCATTTGATGAAGAGGTCTTCCTCGAAATACATTATAGAACACAGTCATATCACAGTGCTGAAGTATTGCCTAATCAAGTAAAATTCGTGTATATGAAAAAATGATAAAAAATGTGTTTTTAAAATATATATATATACAAATATACAGCGACATATTTCCATTTCTTGCATTGTGATAGCCTTCTAATACTCCTCTTTATACGTGTTACAATCTATGCTTCAAGCATACTACCTCTCCTTATTATATTTATATATATATATATAAATATATATATATATATATTTATATATATACATATATATATATGTGTGTGTGGGTGTATAGAGAAAGTGTGTGTGTGTGTGAGAGAGAGAGAGAGAGAGAAGATAAAGCAGAAAATAGTAACGTCCAACGAGAGAAAAGTGTACATTTAATAAAATAAGGTTAACCCTATTTTAACTGTGTTTATTATTTATTTTTTTCATAAAACTTCTTGCATACATATTTCGCATTTGATGTGTTAATAGTATGTTTCAATGCTACACGTGTTTCTTGCATGCCTGTTGTCTTCAGCCATTAACTTATTTGAGAATAATGCGATCATTATTTTATTAAATGTCGTATATGTGTGTATTTGTCATTTGCTTGTAATTATATACATTTTTAGATTCATAAAATACCATTGCTGCTTCTCTTGGAAATAGATTGTTTTAAATCTAAGAGAGTCTGTGTTTCTCTCTGTGTGTTGTTGACACTGTTGATGCGCGCTCATACGGGGGCATCTAGCAATCATTGTAATGCGTATGAGATAGTGTCTCTTCAGTGTGCGCGTGTATACTAATCATAGTCTATGTGTATGTGTGATTGTAGGTGCGTAATTGTATGCTTAAAAGTGAGAGAATGTGTTCGTCTTTTCTTCAATGTGGGTAATCTATTGGGTGTGTATTGCGCTTCTATGTGCTTGTGTTTTTTGACATACTGTGTAGTTTATGAAATCATAAGGATTAATGACTTCTCGGGGCATGGACTTACACTAGCATTTCCGCGTACACATACACACATACACACAACACACATATATACTGAGTCCAGCGATAACAGCATTCTAATTAAAAAATAAATATAGTAATACTTCTGTTAACCAATTAACACAATTCTTTTGCGGAAATTCTGGGGCATTATGAGAACATTATTTGCTTGAGGCACATATTTTGTGGGGGTAGTTTGTACAATAATTAACGTTTTCTCTCATTTCAGGGTGTCCAGAGATAATAGCATCTACACTTCTTTACACAAATGGGGCATTCAAAATCACTAACTAAGGAAGAAAAAGAAATTCTAATAAAGAGGACGACTGACGATACCTCCCATGGTGCAATTACCCGATAAATAAATCGCCATTTTGATACTGTATTAAGATATCTAAAGGACTCTTCTACAGAGAGGAAACGATCAGATGCTAGAATATCCAAGTAGACAGTAATTTGAGGAATATTAGTCGTCAACTCCGTAGAAAACCTATACAATTTAGCAAATCAATCTTCACATAATCTGGGTATGAAGACGTACCAAAATCAAGAAGAAATGCAATTCTTCAAATAACGACTTCTTTGAAAAACTTGCACAACCTTTTCTTATACAAATACAACAACATTTGAGAATGGACTGGTAACATCGTGAGGTTGTTTTCACTGATGAAACCCGGACACCACTTAATGGAGCTGATGGCTTGAAAAAGGGATTGATTTATTCTGGAGATGAGAATCACTATCGTGTGAGACGGCAACCAAATGATGCATAAGTCATGATATGCGCGGGTATAATCGGTGGTAGACTTATTGGTCGTACAAGAGTACCTCAAATAGTACAACTTACGTCGGCTGCCTATTGTAATCTCTTGAGAGAATCGCTGATTCGTTGGCTAGATAACATACGTCTAGCTCTACTGATGTACTTTGTTTTAATGCACTTCCTATGCCACTCAAGTATTTTTAGCATCATTGAGTAGCAAATATATAAAAGTCATGATCTGGCTTCCATGCTCTTTAGATGTGAACCCAAAAGAAATCTGTTGGTCTATCATTGAACGAGATGTTTATGCCAATGCACGTCAATTAGCGTCTGAAACGGACTTATGGGAAACCACTAATTGCATAGCAAGGTCAGTGCTTCCAGACACTATTAAACATTGACTGATTTAGTCAATAAAATACTTGTTGACGTTATAAAGATCCATGATGGTTATGTGGATATATGGGTTAATTGTGCATTGTATGTATTTAACTATATATTATTATATATTTAATCAATTACTTGTTAAAAATAATCGTCATTCATCTTTAGTTAATTAGGTATTCTTTATTTTCACAAATTAAGCTTTATTTTGATTGTTTTGAGTTTAAAGCTATTACCATTAGTCGGTAAACATTCAAGGATTTCAACAAATATGTTATTTTGGAAATACTTGCTATGAGGTTATACTATTTTTTAGCAACACTTTCATAGCAGAATACTTTAATACCGGTGGAAAAATAGGATAATGAGTCAGGGAAATTGAGAAATAACTATTTTTGTTATGAAGCTCTTATCGCTGGTCGCAATGTATACAGACTTACGAACATACACCCTTCCGCTTGTGGCGTGCGTCTCGTGTGCATTGGAGTGTGTGCATGTATTTTAATGTGTGAGAATTCCTGCGTATGTTTATTTGGTTGTTGTTTATTTATGATTGCTTTTGTATATGTGTGATTGTTTAACAGAATATTAAAGTGTCTAGAGTAGTACATAATGGTAACATATTTTTAGATATTGAACATCATCCTTTTAGTATTGTGTATGCGAATTGTACATAGTCACGTTCAGATGCGACATACAACTATTGCTGTACCCTTTTAAGTCATGGAGTATTAGCCGATTAAACCTAAAAGTACAAGAAATAGTTTTAACGAAACAAATATGAACCCTGCCAGATGATGTGTTGATGAATCCAATCTAAAGGACTCGCGACAAACCAAATAAATTATATGCATTAAACAGGAACCCCAGGGAACCTATATACGACATTTCACCGATATACTAAATAAAATATTAAGTAAAATTAACAAAAAAAATAAACAATAAAGATGCTACCTAAATACACACACATACACAAACACACATACGTATATATCATAACGAATGGTTTAAAACTGCTTATTACATGCTTCTAGATATATTCGCTTGCATAAATATAAGTAGATGTAAATTATCTTCCTTTCAATGTGGTTGTTGTCTTTACTGCATGCCCCTCGGACTTCACCAACAATTTAAAATATTATGTTGGAGTTTAGGGGTTCGGAGCGTGTGACTGACAGAACATTCCTCACACTGATTATTCCGGGAAAATAATGAAACCCATATGTGTGTGCATAAGAATTTAAAACTATTAATCATATATATATATATATATATATATATATATATATATATATATATATATATTATGATTCGTAAATATTAATTAATCCAAAGAATAAATATCCAAGTTTTAAAATTATTACATTACAGTTAATAAAAAAACAAAAATATGTAAACAGATTACAATTGGAATTCGCACATTTAGTCATGCAAGGAAAATTAAGCTCTTTGATATATAAGTAATTATTTGATTCCACTACTTCACACCGCATTTTCGAATTAATCTCACGCCTTTATTTTAATGATAACAATATTAGGTATCTACCTATATCGAGCTTTAATTAATCACCGACTATTTGAACTTGACTCTTATTCCATAATGTGTTAGTGTTTGTTACACCTATTTAAAAAAACTTTACTCTCAGTGATAAATTCAAGATGGCGGTCTGACTGTAATTCCGTCATCATATTGACAGGTTACTGGGGACCCATTGTGAGTGTAATCTGCTTTCTGTGTTTTTTTTTGTATTGTATTCTTTCCCAAAAAACTCTCTACTGGATATGACAGTTTTATATGTATTTTATTTAGCTATCTGACGGACGCCAAGGAAATGAGATTAATAGCTGCATTTATCTCTTGAGAAACAATTTTAAGACGACACTCATTTCTGCAATAGATACAATAAAAATAAATGATTTGATTACGGACTAAATGTGTTGGTCATTGGAATATAAACAATCACTATATATAGGTTCGATCTGATAACGACTGCGAGCCAGAAACACGTGTCTATGGATTACTTTTATGTACATATAAAATAAATAAAAATATATATTAACGGATAAAATACGTCATATGAAGTTAAGGGCGACTAATAATGCATTTTTCTGCACCTTAATAATTTAGGAAAGTGAGACAATCAAATAATAGTAAGCAAAATAACAACGAACGCTACAATCACCAATAAAAATAATTACATAAAAATACATTAAATATTTAGGTGATAAAAATCGTACATATTTCTAGACGTGACGTCTTGGTCCAGTGGTAGAACGCTGGACTATATACATTAATATCGAAAGTTCGATCTCTGTCTAAGTACGCCATGCTGATGACAGCTGTGAGCCAGAAACATGTGTCCATGGATAACTTTGATGTACGTATGAAATTAAATAAAAAAGATAGATAGATAGATGTATTGTTTATATGTTTGTTAATTATCACAAGTACGTATACCAGCTTGTATAAGATCGTGCTAAATATTTACCGGAACTTGAAATTCAGAATACGTTGTCAGAAAGATAATGGAATATATAATCGACAGTTTATCTACTCGCATGTATGAGTCTTTCGTACGTTTACCGGGAATATCTACGTATGTGGGAGTAGCCGTGAACATCTGTTATTTCCTCAGTCCATGTTGATAGACAGAAGCAACAGACATACGCTTCACACAGGAATAATTTATCTGGAATCCGTTTGCTTCTCATTGGGCCGGATAAGATGATAAATATTCAGCCTTCTTCCTGTGGAGTGCGTCTCCTGTGTGTGTAAGTGTGGGTATGCGTGTGTTTACTACGTGTGAGAGTTTTTGTGTGTGTTCCTTAGAGGTGTGTAGTTATTATTCCATGAGTGTGTGTGTGTGGTTGATTGTTTTTCAAAATATTAATGCGTGTTGCTTAGAACTTAACATTAACAAATCATCAGTGTTAATGTAGTATGTGCATTGTGCGTTGCAAAGTTCGCATGCAATAGCACATGAATATAGACGCTCATTTTTTATGTGAATAATTACTAGCCGATTTAAACTGAGCATTATTATAGGAGACTAGTTTTAAACACACAAATATAACCCGTCTTGATGATGAGTTGATGAATGAAATCTAAAATACTCACGAAAAAAGAAAAGACAGATTTTGTTTTAATATGGAACTTATATACACTAATTGGTCTAAAATAGTAAATGGACTATTTGGAAAATTAAAAAAAAAATCATAAACAAAAAAAACTACGTTTTGTTTAATAAGATCTCCCAAAAAATAAACCCGCTAGCTCAAATACATACATATATAGACACCCACACACACACCCACCCACACACACACACACGCACTCATATATATATATATATATATATATATATATATATATATATATATATATATATATATATATATATATATATATATATATTTGGCACTAATCATAAGTACTTAGATAAGCTTATACAAAATGATATGTATTTACGAGAAGTTAGACTTCGGAATAGGTTGTAAGAATGATACTAGCGCATTGTAATCGGCACTTTATCCATTCTCATGTATGAAACCTTGCTATGCTCACCGGAATATATCTCTATGTGTGAGTATCTGAGAACATTTGTTCGTTAATCACTATATGTTGATAGACAGCAGCCATAGACATACGCAACACAAGGGAATAATGAATGTGGAAGTCCGTTCTCCACTCAATGCGACCGGAAAGATAGCAGAGAGTCAGAGGAGAAGGTGTAAAAAGAAGAAACAAAACGCAGTTCCTTCTTAGGCAGCTGAATATTTATGTCCATCACGTTCGGGTTAGGGTCAATAGAAGACAACAGGACAACAACAACAACAAAATCATGTGAACGTTAACCCAGTCGGTATCGCTCGCTTAATGAAAAGTAATATATGTTGCTTTTTTTATCACAGCTTCGTGACAGGATCAGGTAATAATAAAACAATTCTCTTTTGCTTAGTTCATCATCATCATCATCATCATCATCATCATCATCATCATCATCATCATCATCATCATCATCATCATCATCATCATCATCATCATCATCATCATCATCATCATCACTATCATCATCATCATCATCATCATCATCATCATCATCAGCATCATCATTAACAGCAGCAATATTAGCAGCAGCAACGGCGTCGTCGTCATCGTCATCGTCGTCATCATCGTCATCATCATCAGCAGCAGCAGAATCAGCAGAATCAGCAGAATCAGCAGCAACATCATCGTCATCATTATCATCATCATCATCAGCATCATAAACAGCAGCATCATGAACAGCAACAGTATCAGCAGCAGCAGCAGCAACGGCGTCGTCATCATCGTCATCATCGTCATCATCATCATCAGCTGAAACAGCTCATCATTATCGTCATCATCATCATCATCAGCAGCAGCACCACCGTCATCGTCATCGTCATCATTTTTTTTTCTTAACAGTTCACCCCAAACAAATCAGTACGCCACTGTAGACGTAAGGGGCTACTGAGAAAAAGGGTGAGTTTTTTTTTCTTCTTTTTTTAGGGGGGGGGAACCTACATTTGGACTTGTACAGCGAGATGTCTGTTTACATTAGTTTTACGCTTCTGCATGTCAGTACCGTCAGGAAAACAGGGAGCAGGGAGGGAGTTTCAGAGTCCAGCAGCATGAGGAAAGAAGCTTTTGGAGTAGAAGGCTCTTCGAAATCTGGGGACATCCACAGTGAACGGATGGGATTTGACAGATAGTCGGGTTGGTCTAGTGAATTTGCGTCGTGGGGACACCAGAGCAGCAAGCTCATCAGAGCGCAATCCATTGAAGTACTTGTAAAACAGGCACAAGGAAGCAACATTGCGGCGATGGGACAGGAGCTGGCGCTTGGTGGATAGTGACGGACCTATTAAGTTGGCGACTCTTTTTTTAACCTTGTCTAAAAGATAGAGACTAGTGGATAATGTACCAGTCCATATGTGGCAACAATACTCCATGCATTGGCGGGTGGTGAATTTGTAGAGATATAGGATAATGTCAGGTGTGAGAAGTTTAGTAGCACGGTAGTGGGAACCTACCCTCTTTGCAGCAGTCCTGGCAATGTCTTCTTCATCATCATCATCATCATCATCATCATCATCATCATCATCATCATCATATTTAGAAGCAGCAGCAGCATCGTCGCAGTTGCCGCTGTTGTTCTTGTTTGTGTTAATGTTGCTGTTACTGTTGGTGCTGCTGTTCGTGTTAGTGATTTTATTAGTATTATTGTTTCCGGTGTTATACTACTACTACTACTACTACTACTACTACTGATACTACTACTACTACTAATAATAATTGTTGTTGTTGTTATTATTATTATTATTATTTGCTAACTAGGAGTTCAGACATGAGTTATTACCAGATATCTCTCATTCGAAAGAGCGCCAGGAATTCTCTGTAGTCTGAGTCACATTATGTCTGAATCAGATGTCTAATACTCTGCACTACTTTCGATAAGCGTTGCCAATCAGTTTGCGTCCCAGAAACAGCCGTTTACTATTGGTTTAACAGCCTTTGTTTTATTCTCGAATTTCAGTGACAATAAGTTACCTTGTTATATTATGAGGGGCCCCGTATGCCTAAAAGTGTGTAGGTCCACTAATTTTCATTGTGAGAAGGGGTGAACTTAGTTCGAGTTCGGTGCAGGTCGAAGGGACATCGATTTTGGGACAGATAGATTTGTCATCGGAATGAGTAAACCCAAGAAGTCATAACAACTTGTGAGACCCGGCCAACTTCAAATGTTTGGGTTCAATAAAGCTCACGCCAGTTCTGGTGAGTATCTGTATGACAGGGCAAAGGACTATGACGTAACTCCTTTTTTTCGTGAGAAACTAAGGTTTAAAAATGAGTTACGAGCTTGGTAGCGAGCTGGACGGTGGACCTTCTCTGTGGGTTCTGAAATGAAACAGAGAAGCTCGGGAAGTGAGAGCGAGGAATCGAAAATGTAATCGCTCGTCGTAATGGCTGGATCTCTTGGAGATCCAGCAGAAATCCTCGTGGCATTTTCCCAGCAGGAAGAATGAAAGCGGATTGAAGGAATTAATTGAAACAAAACCCTCCGACTGAGGTATGAATAAAAGTATGGAATCTCTCTCAAAAAGTATTGTCTTCCAGCGTTTTTGTCTCTCGTTCATGATGACAGAATTTGCCCACAAAACAGGTACACCACTACGATCACGAGCCAGCAACAAAGATGGGTGTGCAAGCAAACCCACGACCAACAGTGAAGCAGAAATCCGGGGCATAACATTGTTTTTTGGTCCTAATCTGTTAAACTGAAAGAAATAAAAATCGGAAGAAAAAGTGAACAATGCTGAATTTGACATGTCTAACCAACAATGTTTGAAGTGGTTAATGTTTAAAGTGTTTAAATGAGATACAATGTTTAATGAACTGTGTTTAATGAGAAAAGAATTTAAAAGAGAACTATGTTTAAAATGCGTAATTTGAAATGTTAAAGAGCATATGTTTTAACGAGAAAATAATTTAAGAAAATCTGTTTAACGAGAATTGTTGAAAATGGACCCACAGTTTAAAGGCTTGAAGATGCCATAAAAGTGCCCCTTAAGGAAATATGTTAAAAGTACCTTCAAATTGAGTGCTACAAAAGTTTGAGAGCGCTTCTAAGCTTTCGTACTGCTTTCAGATTGTAAGAGGCGTTTAATGGACTTTCGTGGCTTTAATTTTCATGTGTGTAATGCAACAACATCAGTATTCTTGTACTTTCCGTGCCTTCCTAGTTGATATATGTATGGTGTTCTAACTCCTCAGTATTTTAATCCTCGTAGACACTTCATAAACATGTTGTGTGGGAGCGATGTTGGTGCCATCGTATATTATTATTATCATCATCATCATCATCATCATCATCATCATCATCATCATCATCATCATCATCATCATCATCATCATCATCATCATTATTATTATTATTATTATTATTATTTATTTTATTTTTTTTACTCGGTAAGAGTGTCCACACAGGTTATTATAAGTGATTACTCTATGATAACAACATATAGACTGGGGGCAACCTGTCTAAAAAGATTGTCAGTACTCTTAACCTTTTTCACTAACCACTTGCAAATAACTTTGCGTTATTGCAACGGCCGCTTAATAGTATTATTATTATTATTATTATTATTATTATTAATATTATCATTATTATTATTATTATTATTATTATGAATAATATGATATTATTTACTCACTAGGAGCTCTCACACGAGACATTACAAGTGATTACTAATTGGCTACAACAGGTTGTGATCCCTGGAGTTTTAGTGACAACAAGTCCCCCTTGATTTACAGTACTCGACTCTTTTGTCAGTAATCAGTGAAATCACTTTCCGTCTTCGCAAAAGCCGTTCACAATTTACTCCCCCTCTATTACCAACGTTTGTTTTCTCTGGAACTTGAGATGCAATACGTTTCTTACGGATTTTATTATTTTCTGTGTTCTTCCAGTGAAGATCTTGAAGGTGCTCTCCATCCGACTGCTTCTATTGTCACTACTTTTTTATGATCGTATCCTGTTGTAATATCTGAAGCGTGTGGTATTGCGCTTGAGGGGGCAGAGGCTAAAATTATGTTGTTTTCCTTATCTACTCTAAAATTATTTACTCTATAGTTTCGGTTGCCTTGGTTTCATTGAATTTTCTTTTCATCTTTTTATTCATGTTTTCACAAGGTTCTTTTCTTACTGCTGATCTGTGATTAATCGGCATTATCTGGTTATGTGAGATAATCTCCGTAATCAAGTGACTTTATTAATGCTTGTGCTGTTTTCACCAGTGTAATGATTTGTATGGTGTCAATCATCCTTTTGTATTTAAATTTGTCCTATCTTTATTTTCATGTATGTATTTATATTAAAAGTTTGTATATTTAAAATAAAAATGTTATGACATAAATCAATTGTATAACTCATTTGTGTCAGGCTATAACTATGGTATGAACTATTTTTACTTAACTTAAACTACATCTAATGTTAGTAAAAACAGATTTACACAATGTAACACACAAAAGAAAACTGTTTTTTTATCCAGCATGCAATTGTTTCGGCTTACTAGCAAGATAATAATAACATGATCATGTATCCTATGCATTTTTCCTAGGGCGGCTATTTTCAATGCTCGTATGTATATGCAAAAAAGAAAAAAATGAAAAAAAGAAAGAAAGGAAATTTGCAGGTCAGTTAAGACTGGAGTACACCCTGTACTCATCATCATTATTTTTGTTTTACTAAAGGAGCTGTTAATTCCTGAAGGTCCAAGTAGCAGCATCCTTACAGCACGTTTGTTTAGCAGTTATTTTTTTTTAAATCGTTCGTCATCGACTTCGATATTCATTCCAAATCACATAAATATAAATAAATGGTTTAACTAAACGTTTTTGTTGTTCCGAGCTATTTTTTCATCCATGTTTTTACCATCAATGTTTCCTTATTTTATATGGCTTTTCTACATCATAAGCTAGCATGCCCGTGGTCAACTTCCGTTTTTCGCAGATGTATCATACATAATCTCTATTAGAGTCCCCTCTTTAATTAAATAAATTATGAATGAAAATGTATACTTAAAAAAATGTTTTATATTCAATATTACAAAAATATATTTTTCATATTTAATCACAAATACTTCTCATATAATTATAAAAAATAGTTATTTCCTTTTACACTGTCACCATTCCGACGTATTTTTCCTGTCCACGAATATATATATATATATATATATATATATATATATATATATATATATATATATATATATATATATATAGCGCGACTGTTCCGTCATAGAGATTTTATTTAACACTTATGATATTTTATTAGAGTGATTCTTTTCCGCAGTTGTTCAATTTATTTCTTTAATGTGATGGGTTTTGATAGAAGTGTTTGTAATTAAATGGCTAGTATTTCAGATCGTTGCATAATCCATCCTTGGGATCAATTGAATAGTACCCCTATGTATATTTTACCTGGAAAATACAATTGAAGTTGATCTTAGATCTATACTTCCACCCTGAAAACGTTATAAGGACTTACATCTTATTTTATTTTTTCTGGGGAAGACAATTGATGTAGTCCCGCATCCTTATGTACCCACCTAATTAAGCCGTGGCTGCCGAACCTCTTTATAACCTTCAAATGTATCCTATTTTGATATAATTTTGATTGTATGTATAACATCATCAGGAAAACGCAATTAAAATACTCGCGAATAAATGTGTACCGACTCTCTACATGCCTCTTAAATGAGATATAAGAGTAGAAATTCTTCAAACTTAAAATATATATATCCGATTTTAATGTAATTTAATCATATTCATCGGACAAAAATTCAAAGAGATGTTGTTGTTTTTTAATTTAAGCTTCTTCGGACTAAATTAGGTAGGGAAAAGTGTGCAGTAAAATACAGATAGTAATATAATGTTACGAGAATAGTAGAATAGGAAATAATAGTGTATTACTTATTCTATCTCATGCAACGCCAAATTTTCCTGTTGTTTGATACAATAGTAAAAGTGTTCGCTTGCCTATATATAAAAATAAATAATTGTTTTTACTGGTTATTGAATTCGAACTGAGGGATTATCTCTGTATTCAAACATATTCATGGTGTAGCTCTACCGCATCGCACTGACGCCATTATCAGTGAGAGCCTATCGTTACCATTAGTATTCGACCAATGTGGCATTCAGTTAAAATGTTAATACGGTCGATATAATATTTCCAGGAAGGATCAAAGATAAAACATATTTACATAATTACAAATATATATATATATATATATATATATATTTATATATATATTTGTGTGTGTGTTTATCATCATTGATGTAATATTTTCCAACATATTTTTTAATCAAATTCTGTCCAAGTATCGCCAGCGATGACAGACTTCCTGCGAATGTTGACATCGTCGATCGTATGAGAACGTGTTCATCCTCTGAAAGAGCTTCAGGGCATTTTGCTTAGGACAGAGATGAATGAGTACGAATCAATACGTATTTCTCTGAAGTAAGGAAGCCTATAGGTGCAAAAGGAATATAAACATGAAAACATAAACGTATCTAAAAAAGATGTTTCACGTGTGAATTCACATATTAGACTAAACGTATTTTTCGTTCATCATATTTTTCGAATGCAGTTGCAGTTTAAGATGTATCGTAATACCTGAACGATAACTGCAAATTCGATCATCGTGAAAAATACGCATATCGCAATGGCGCATATATATATATATATATATATATATATATATATATATATATATATATATATATATATATATATATATATATATATATATATATCAGTAAATGATAAAATGCCCTTAGTATATATAGAATACTAAATAAAGCTATTTATAACTTTATTTTAATTCATACAGACATGCACAGAAAACCGCTACACTGGTGTGTCGATGTTATCGAACAATACTAATTACAAACTAGGATTTCATCACGCTGAAAAATATAAACATCTGTGTGAAAAATCAAACTTGTTTCCACCTAATGAAATATTAGTTTCTAATTAGTATCAATCGATAACACCAACATTCCTGTGTAGCGGCTTTTTTAAATGTGTGTATAGAATAAAAATAGTTATATATATATATATATATATATATATATATATATATATATATATATATATATATATACTGATAGCTCGAGCCAACTCAGATCTTCTATTTTTGCAGATGCATAAATACTATCGACACTTATCTTCTAAAATGTTAACACGGCAACCCATGTAAGTATAATTGCATATACGGCCAATTCTCTAAAATATTTAACATCATTTTTATAAGGACTGATCATTCGGATTGCTTTTCGGATGTTGGTGTTTATATGCACAACGTTTACTTTCGACCTTTATTAGGTGTTTTTGAACTTGGGAACTTAATTGTCGAACTTGGTAATCTTGTATCAAACTCAGTAACTTTGACCGAATGTTTAACTTTACAATTTATTTAATTAGCAATATTACATTGTTCAAATTACGCCTAAAAGTACGCATATGTAGGAGCGCTAGTTCCTCCTAATATTATTAGTATAGTATTAAATACAATAAGAAACCAGTGTTTTATTCTACTATTATACAATAATATTTACTATTTTATATGTGACTGGGTGTAACACGCAAAATCGTTAGTTTACTATTTATTCTCATTGACAGTCTTCTGTTAGTTAAAGGTTCAATCTTAACTACAGGAAATAGTAGTTTAGAATAATATGAAATAATAACACTTATACTCGGAAAAGGCTGGCAGAATAAGAGACATCTACAAGCGTAGATGACAGGGTTGTATAAAAGCAGAAGTAATACAAGTTATGGCGAGAGAAGTGATGACGTAAATAAATAAATGGCATTAACACATCAGAAAAGAAAAATGAGTACGACATAAAAAAAATAAATAAATGATGTATACAAACACATGATGTAAACCAAAAAATACCAAAAAATAAAAACATGTAAATAAAAAATAAGAAAATAAATAGATGATGTAAATGTTATATTATGGATGGGCCCCATATTTTTTGAAACGATTAAGTTAGCTAGTATGAATTACTGCTGTGGTCAGTTGAGACAATAAGTGCGGGTTAAGCTGACATGCACTTGATGGCCTTGTAGTGAGTGAATAATTTTGTCAAACCATAACAAATTGAAAAATTCGGCACCGGCACAGGGAATATCGGGTCGGAGAACGTCAGAGATTGAACGATTGTTGAACGTCGTATCTGATTGGCCGACGACAGGCAGGTGGCCGTTACGTCATTTGTTGTTCTCAAAAACTAGACTTTTGAAAAAGAGTACGCTTTGGGAGCTGACAGCGATAAGATTAACGATGTAGCCGCTCGTCCTAGAAGCAAGCGGACCCATGAAAATATGGGCTAAAAAGTTATGGTCTGGATCTCGAATGAGATCCGACACATATCCCCATGAATCCGTCGCACCCCACAATAAAAGTTATGAATGAGAGAAGAATCGATAATTTAATAAAAAAGAAAAAAAAATGTTTAAAAAAACAAAATAAATTAATAATGTAAAAAATGAGAAAATAAATATATGACGTAAATAAATGATTAAAAAAAACATATTGTGTAAACAAAAGAAAATAAGAAAATAAATAAATGAATGAAACATTTTTTTAAAAATCATCAATAATTTTAAAAATTAACTGATGTAAACAAATACAAACTATGTAAAAATCAAAAAAATAATAAATGATGTAAACAATAAATGAGATGATAAATAAATGATGTAATAAAAAAGAAAATAAACAAACATTGTTTAAAAATGAGTAAATAAATTAATGATGTAAAAAATGAGAAAATAAATAAATGATGTAAATAAAAACAAGTAAAAAATAAATTGTGTAAACAAAAATAGTAAGAAAATAAATAAGTTATGTAACATAATAATTGGAAAATACTATATGTATAAATAAATAGAAATTGTACTTAGTTACGCTATTATGTGTGCAATAACTTTATTACCGTTAAAACGAAATCAATCGGTAAATATATGTTACTTTTTGCACTTTTTAAATATCTATCTATCTATTTATAAGAAAATAGCTAATGTATGTGTGTATCCCAACCAGTCACATATAGTTTTTATCATGTATAAACTAATTATAGCGGAATATTTGGAATATGTAATCGATATTAATTATTCTGATACGTCAATACTTGATTCTGACAAGACATTGTTCTCTTTTTTTTTACATCGGAGTATGCTTTCTTGCTAAACACTTGTATTTCGCTTCAGTTGCAATACACTTTTTGTTAGGCTAGTGTGTATGTGTATTATTCTATCTTTTAGACGGGACTGTATTGATTTGACAAAACCTTGTATGATTGTAAACAACAATAATTATATATCTAAGATTGATTTACTTAAATTGTTCAAAAAGTAACATAGATTTACAAAGTAAAGGAAAGAGAATAAGTAACGCATGGAAAGTCTAGGGATCCAATAAAGCTTTATGTTCCCGAATCTGACAAAATGCACAAGAAGAATGCCAATGCACAATACAGATGATGCGTTGTGATACCAGTAAATAGTAAATAAGAAAAACGTTATTACAATTCCGAAAAAATATAATAATACGGAGATTATGCCAAATATGCGATGGCGCAATTGCCGTTGAACATGTATTTATATAGACTACTAAATAACGGTGTTCACAAGTGTCGAATCGTGACTGTTGTATTATTACATAGATGTGCACACGCAGACACATGCATTTTTTGTTTCTCGTTTCTATCTTAAATATAATATGTATATATATATATATATATATATATATATATATATATATATATATATATATATATATAAGTATCTTTTCAATATTAGCTGAAAATTGCAGGGAACATCTATTAATAAACATCTGAAATTATAAGGTTTAAAGTAGTCTTGTGACGAAAAATTGATTTTAAAACATTTACATGTATATATATATATATATATATATATATATATACATACATATATATAAATACATACATACATATATATATATATATATATATATATATATATATATATATTAGGGTAGGTCGATTCTACACTTTTTTTTTAATATAAAAAAAAGGCACGTACCGAAAGTTGTATATAGACCTATTAAATACTCATGCAAAAAATTAGATCAAAAACTTCAGCGGTTTTTTGAGCGTTTGGTATCAAAGATCGTAGACAAGAATATACTGAAAATTCCTCGTTTTTGCAAGATTTGCTTGAATACTGGTGTTAAAACCAAATAATTTGTGCATTTAAAATCAGCGAATGTCCTTTTATTTTATAAAAATGATATTAATTAAAGAAATCTTCAAATTAAAAATGTGCCCCCCCCCTCATTTTCAGTATCTGCTTTTGTAAACTACCTTTTAACGTTATGAATTAAACAGTAATATTTGAATACCTAAAAAAATGATTTTTTTCTGTTATAAGTGAAAATATAACAAGCAAAGAAATAAGGAAAAACCTAACACTATTTTAATGGAGCTTAATATTGAGAGTCAAATTGCTCCATATAAGACCCCTTAGACAAAAATGCTGGTCTCAATTTCTGACTCAACACTTTGGCTGTAATGTGTTGATGCCTTGCTTCAAAACCATATACAGTTTGTGAAGCTTCTGTTATTAACTTAACTGCCCGTTCCACGCCCTGAGAAAGCCAAAAATGCAGCATAATTTTAAATCTATTAATTGTGTCCAATGTGTGGCATTAAAATTAATAGGTGGTATTCTTTTTAATCTTTTTCTGGTTGACTCCTCACTCCTGAAAGAACACATTAATTAATTGAATTATTAAAAAATTCCAATCTGTACTGCTTTAATAATTATGGTGAAATTAGATAAAATCTTTAAAAATCATTCTATAAATTGGAATAAATAATTGAGTCAGAAATATATGAATAAATATTACTTACCTAATGGCCAAAATTCTTTTTAAAGCTTCTTCTCTTACTTCAATCTCTTCAGATTTAACCATGGAATATAGAAAGTTTTCAGGCAGTAAACAAAATGTATTACCTTGTATATTTCTAAATGTGATATCTTGGATTTCCTGAGGCTGCTCCTTAATCCGCTGGGTCATATTAAAAATGTGCACTTGCTGATTGTGGAATTTACTATTTCTTTTAATTTCAAACCAAGAAGTGGCATACACATTTACAATAAAATTTACTACATAGTGTAGTTTTGTCGTGTGCCTTTGTTGGTATGCACCACAAGTCCATAAACACATGAGCCTGATGGCCAAAGTTAACCATCTTGCTTGGTTTAAAGGACCAATTTTCCAGGAGGTATATCTAGAGTCGACCTTACCTCTAGAAATACCTACTGTGTATTCATAAAGGAGTCTTTGGTCAGAACTAAGATCATGTATTTCATCAATTTTAAAAATTGACTCTAGAGGATTGCTAATAGTGGAAAATGATATTTGGGGTAAATCATGGCAATCATTTGAGCATAATTTCCCCAGAGGGCCACTGAATGTTGTAGGGCCCTTTGCGCAACCATCTATGTTTTTAAAAAGGGCTCTGAAAGGTAGTTCATTATGATGTAAAGAGCAACCAATTGTGTGAAGATTTTTAAAAAGTTTTTTTTCTAAAATTGCAACCATTCCACCTTCGCAACCTGTGTTGGTATTAGTGTTGTCAACAAGTATAGCCTTGATACTGTTCTCACTGTGGAATTCATGCAAAACATCCACCACTTGATCTGCATGAACAGCACCTGTTGCACCACTATTAGGAAGAACTCTGTGTCAGATATTTACTTTCACATGGTGTTTCTTTTGTAAAAGTTAAATGTTCTGGTCCCTTAGTTTTTTTCATAATTCTCTGTCTATCTACAATTTCCTTATACATCAATGTGTCCTTATCCATTCTCCCATCAACTCCAATGCATATAATATTTTAGGTGGGATAAAAACCCCTAGCTGAAATAGTTTTATTTGTCTACCTCCAACAAGGAAAGATGTGACACAAGGTCATGAAAGTGGGATTAGATAAGCCTGCGCTTATCTAATCCCACTTTCATGACCACTCTGGCCATTAAAAAATTGACTGGGCAGCCCCGTCGGCATTCCCCTGTAGGGGCGTCTCAGACAGTTAGCAATAAACTTACTCCTCCCCAAAGAGGGAAGGCAAAGCCTGGGAGGGTGCAACTCCTAGAATTGCACAGGACGGACAAGCCCCAATAGACCGGCGTAAATCCAGACCCAAAGGCCCGGACGATACCGATTTATTTGGTGGGGTAAAATCCCCTGGCTGAACTAGATTTTATTTATCTATCTCCAACAAGGTAAGATTGACACAGGAATGTGGGATGAGAAAGCCAGTGCTCGAGAGGTGAGCACTCTGGCCATTTAAAAATTGTCTGGGCAGCTCTGTCGGCATTCCCCGGTAGGGCCGCCTCAGACAGTAAGCAATAAACTTACTCCTCCCCAAAGAGGGAAGGCAAAACCTGGGAGGTGCACCTCCTAGAACTGCACAGGACGGACAAGCCCCAATAGACGGGCGTGAATCCAGACCCAAAGACCCGGACGATACCGGTTTATTTGGTGGGTTAAAAAACCCTGGCTGAACTAGTTTTTATTTATCTAACTCCCACAAGGTAAGGTGTGACAAAAGGTTGGGGAAGTGGGATTAGATAAGCCAGCGCTCGACAATTCAATATATATTTGTGATAATTACATTTGTAAACACAGAATCAACACGTGAATTCAAATTCGCTCGTTGAATTTTCAACCGGTGAATACCATAAAAAATATCCAATAAATAAAACGCCTATGTAAATAAATAATTATTTATATATAACATTAAATATTATAGTGTTTTATTCCTTTTTAATTTGAATATGTACATTTAATTTCTTAAGAAAAGGAATAATAAACTTTAAAATATTTATTATTAAGTAATGTATTACTTTTTTTTTGTTAAAACCCGGGTTTAATTTAAGGCGACACATCTGCCGGTGAAATCTAGGCTGTGAGAAAAAATCTCGATTTATTTGATCTTAAAGTTGCAATGCTCAAATAAATACAAAGTTTTGAAGAAAAATATTTCTTGTGGTAACTTTTGACATTATTTGGCAACTTTCTTCGAGTGCGATAATTTACAGTTTCAAAATCGACCTCCCCTAATATATATATACATATATTTATATAATAATTTATAACTATATATTCTTTTAAAAATAAACCCATATGCGTGGGTGTCTCGAGCCAAACCTGCAACGCCAGTATGGGAGGAAACGATCCCCGCCTGTGTCACAGTTCGAACCCCGATACGAAAACCATGCTTTACTCAGTTGCCGAGGTGCTTTTCACTGCTCCGACGCGGATTGTCTAAAAGTTTATTTTAAAAAATTGAATATAACATGTAAATAGCAAACACGTTGGCTACGTAGCCAGCGGTCAAGAGAGAACTCAATAGGCTTGGTCTAGAGTGGTTAATTATGCAGAATGACGATTTGTGGTAAACTTAAGTTTAAGTGTCCAAACCTTCGTAAATAAATATTACTTTCAAAATAAACTCATATACACTAATGTTTCATGCGAAACCTGCAATCGTCAGTGTAGGAATGGAATATATATATATATACATATATATATATATGTGTGTTAGTTAGTATTATATATATATATATATATATATATATATATATATAACAAATGAATAGTACTAAACATCTGAATTATTTACAGGCAATATAATTACCACTTTACTTTGGAAAATGTACAGTTAAAATCCATATGAAATATTGAACAATAACTGAGCCACCTCTCTGTGGAAACAAGTTGTAAGTATTGTATATTCTTTACGGTCTACCATTGTCGGTCATCTTTATATTGAGTCTACGTAGTAAACTTGTTTTTCAAAAGCCATGGTAATACATGACATTTTAGGATTCCGATCTTGTTCTTATTGTCCTGTGTTCAGAAAGATATCACGCTTGGGCACTGGTATTTATTGCCAATATTTATGGATATGTAATCTCAGCTGTGGACATATCTTTGAAAGAGCGACTGCTAAGCTTGTTGTGTACGGTTACAATCAAAGTTGAATGAAGGAAGTTGATGTTGCATAAGTACTTGCACGTGACGACACACACACTCGATATCCATTCAAATGTCACAGACGACTATTTGTTGTTTTGTTTTCCATAAGTCGTTACACAATGGAGTTTTGCCGAATCGTAGCTAATACTCTGATTGCAATCGTTACATACGTAGAGGAGGTCTGGTTTTGAGACGGTTCGAGAACCACTGACCTGTCAGTGCTCTTTTTATTCTCCTTCTAGTGCTGATATTTACTCTTGCCACTGCTCTTGGTGTATGCGTTCGCAGCACTTTTATCACGATTTTCCACCTTGCTGGGTCAATTCCAACTGCCTTTATGTCTCGTTTGTAAACAATGATTAATCAATATATAATAGGATGTAGGAAGTAATTTTATCAGAATTGATAAAAAAATAAACTAACTATATTTAACAAAAAAAACACAATTTTGTCCGCCTAAATGTCCTGAAATTTTGCTTTAAATTTCTATTTTTCTCTGTTTTTCCAAACTCTTGTTAATATTTGCATATTTGATATGCGAAAGTTTTCGTTTGCAGCCAACACATGTTGGGGTTTCTTTCCAAGACCCACAGTCGTCATTTTGTGTGTGTTTTTTTAATAAACAAAAGTGTAATGATTGACAAACATTTTAGTTAAGAAATAATATTTTTATTCTAGCATAGGCAATTTGTCAATGACACATGTAAGAGATATATACGACACTATACTTAAAGGGTATTTATATTCAAGGCATTGTTATGAAAGAGAATGTTGCGTTAATTATCACTGTACAATAAAAATACACATATTGCTAGGGTAATAAAAGTCAGAGATGCCTGGGTCATGCAGAAACAAGTATGCCTTATTTTATTGATGTTTTTAAATGCTATATTGCTGCTCTAAGAAAAAAAGGCGAACTGATCTGGGATTCACATCTGACTGTCACTTGTAAATACGAGGTCTAGAATCTACGATAGTGCAAAACATTTGACTAGAACTTCCTCAGAGATGCGAAGATTATGGAAATATGCATGCCAGCTTACAGGACGCCCATAGGTTTTTGAGTAATATATATATATATATATATATATATATATATATATATATATATATATATATATATATATATATATATATATATATAAAGATAGAAGAAATAGAGTGATAAACATGTTCGAATGTCCACATTTATTTCAAATTTCGATTGTTTAATGCAAGGTGTATTCTGTAATGAACCAGTGTTTATTATTATTTCCTTAAGCCAAGTCATTTTAAAGATCGAACACGTTTATCACTCTTATTTCTTCTATCTTTATAATGGCTCTATCTCGTATACTGAGCTTAACCTTTTCACTATATGTCCTATTTACTAAAAGTTTACTTTTGGTTTATATTTGATTATATATATATATATATATATATATATATATATATATATATATATATATATATATATATATATATATATATATATATAAGAGGAAAGGCCCGTTCTAAATTTCGAACTTGCGTAAAACGTATATTTATCTTCTTCCTGATAAGAGAATGAATTTCCTTGTTCGCTAGTTCTATTTCCCGGGAGATAAATTACATGTGGTCCTTCGAAAATCACTCCTCTAATATTTTTAGCGAACACTGTTGCCTAGATATGTTGCACGTTTTTCTTACTTCTAAAAACCAACCAAACTTTCAACATTCAGAATTTGTTTAAACTATCCACACATTCCAATATCATTTTCTTATAAAACCCCGTATTAATTACGAATGTTGATATCCTTGCGGTTATGAGTATAGTTGTCGTAATTTTGAAAGGGTCATCAACAA
The DNA here is from genome assembly GCA_963556195.1 of Sepiola atlantica. Taxonomy (NCBI): domain Eukaryota; kingdom Metazoa; phylum Mollusca; class Cephalopoda; order Sepiida; family Sepiolidae; genus Sepiola; species Sepiola atlantica. Next base: position 130,945,534 of record OY744515.1, read on the forward strand.
AAAAATATATCATACAGGTCTACTTAATTTTAATTTCCAGAAATATTTACCCCATATCAGCTTGTAAAATGTTTAAAATGTCGCAAAATAAATAATATCTTCTGATATTTTCCGATTAGCCTGAAGGGTTTACCGTTTTTTTTTTCATTTATTTCTGAGCTGGATATGTTTCATTTGTAAGTTATATCTGCAAGTCTTATTTCCAATACTTCACGTGCAATCACACACATTCTAAAAAGTTATTTATTCAATATTTCCGAGAACTGCGTTGCCTATTAATTTTTCACGAGTGTCTTTTGATACTCTCCTCGCTTCTCTAAAATTTCAACAAAGGCAATACCTATAAAATAACTTGCAGCTATGCTACTATTATATACGACTGCTGTCGGGCATTACTAAGAAGATTTGTAGCAGGTGATTTGCTAGTAATGGCGATCGGAAGAGATTCGATGCAAGCGAACATAAAAGTTGAAGCCTGTATAACTTAGTCTTTTTTTATTTTCCGTTGTTTATTTATTTTTCATTTTAATTTTTTTTTATCAAGGTAAATTGTATAATATCAAATCTAAAGCTTCGTTATACGTTCGTACCCGAAATAAAGATAAACATGAATTAACTTTTTTCGGATACTCTTAAAGGGCTGTTAGGGAGCATTTCATTCGTATAATGTTCTATTTGAACATTCAAGTATTTATGATTAATATATCATTTATTAAGTGAGTTATTTGATATGCATTATGCAAGAATTACTAAATGACAATTATATTTTAAAACAAATCAAAGTTTAGCATCATTGTATTTTTACATTTTATAAAATAAAAAATGATTTTATGAATTTTGAGAAAAATCAGAATAACGATTCTCGAGCTTTTGTATACTATATATCTTGATTTTAATCTTTCTATAGAGACGTAAAACTGATGCAAAAGTATTCCGTTCGGTGAATGTATTTCATTTCTTTAACCACAATCTCGCCTTATGACTACTATTCGCTTTTTGTATAATAAATATATATAATTAATTAAAAGGGATATGCCTTCTTTAGTTGGGCAGTCACGACAAAGGGGACATAGCCCGCATTATGAGGCGGTTTCCAATATTTGTTATGAAATTCAGAACGTAGATAGTAGACAGAAAATAACTCCTTAGTCTTTACTATATTGGTGCATGCTATGTTCTCTTCTGTAAATTTGTTCACTATTGACTAGCAGAATACACGCTTTGAGTTGGGATTCGAACCTTGGACGGTGTAGAAAGGGTGTCAATTTATCGGTCTAAAATTAAAAACGTTTATTGGCGTACACGACCTTTCCTTTGTGGGCAAACAGTGAAGACTGACGTTACTCTTTCTTCGTTTCCATTTTCTGCATTCAAAGTATGGAGTTATATGGCAGTTTCTGATTCCTTTACACTATCACTTACATTAATATTAGACCTCTTCGATATATTTTGATCTTAACTGGATGGGTCGAAGAGCACAGCGAATACAGTGCTTCATCGTACGGTCTAAATGTTAACATTCAGAGATGATGGACCCGTTTTTTAGCCTCGTTTGGTCATTGCTGCTATTGATCTATCTATTTTTGTTTTCAGGGTCTTGAGTGTATTCTACAAGACCACCGTGGTTCTGAGCCAGAATAACGAGCTTAATAATTGTGGGCTACAATGTCTATAGAAGAATGCCATTCTCTTGATATCTAGTCCATTGTTGTAATTTGATTTCTTCCTTAGATATCTTTTGTAAATTACAAGTTATTCGACTAACTTGGCGTAACCCTGGACTATCCTCTCTAATTAAAGTAACACATCTGACATTGCGCCAGGAAAAAGAAACGAGATTGTATATATAGTGTCATAAATTAATTGCAATAGTAAATACATAAAAATTATCCATATTCGCTTGTTTAATTGAACTCATATGAGATTATACTTACCCAACAGTAAAAACGTACACAAAGATTATTCATGAAACATGGTGGATGATATATTTATATTTGCAACATTCTTTAGCCGTTCGGTTCGTTAATAAAAGTTTATTAGACGAAACCGGGGTTAGCCAGTTCCTCTTCTATGACACCCTGTACAGTACTGTACGCGTATCATTTTTGACTTTGACATTGGCTTTGTTAATATACAGCCCCGTTGATGACATTTTCCGTTGTTTAATGATATATGCAACGGAAAAATGAGCGTCATCAGATAGCATTGCAATTCATGATACACTATCTAGAATAAATTAAAATATTAACATGGTGAACGTATACGCTTGCTGAATGCAATGAAAATGTAATTATGAATAGAAACTAGCGTAATGGGTTGTTTTTACAATTTAATGATAAACTCATAATTCAAGCGGTCTAAAGCGTCACCTGGTGTAGGTGGACCACCTGCTTAGGAGTAAGTATAATCTTGTACGTGTTTTTCTTTATAAATTGTTAGTTTTCATATCAAACCCTAGTCCCGTAACATGAGCGTCAGCAGAACGCAGCGTAATACATAATATATTGTCAGAAATAAATTCCGATAATATATATACATACACACACACACACACACACACACACACACACACACACATATATATATATATATATATATATATATATATATATATATATATATATATATATATATATATATCAAACACTCAACATTCAAACCGTGGTGGAGGTGTGATTCTGTGGTTACACATTTATCTACGAACCTGAGTAAAAGTATTTACTAAAAGGACGCATGAGTCCAAGTAAGATAAGTGGACAGACGCGCTGTTCATTATGTAATAGCTTTTGGGTGGCTTCAAAGTGATGGAGATAGTGATTGGAGAAAAGATCAGACATGTACGATTTCCGGTCTAAGCTAGATAATAAAGGAGACAGGGCAGACAGGAAGCAGTCTGAGTCGGGCACGAGTGTAACTCAAATTACGACTACTGCCTTAAATTCTATTTAACACCCGCCACATGACTCTAACTTAATACTAATTGTAGTAATAGTAGTGTATACAATGTACTATCATGTTACCGGCATTTTTCTAACTATGTCTTCCCGAACGTAACGATCCTAATTATACTATTTACTTTTCTAATTAAATAATAAAGAGATTGTAACAAATAGAAATGCATATATAACTCATGCAGTGTAAATGATGTAACAATGGCGGTTCAATCTTCAGATTAAACCCCGCTTTTGAACGCACCGTGATAGACGGTGACAATAAATAAACGCTATCTCTTGGCTGCCCCAGATTAATCTCCCCGTCTTTTTGTTAGTCAATTCGTCTCTATGTGTCCTACACGAAGGTCATCAAACTCGCTTTAAAGCTGCTAAGTTTTGCTGCTTTTTCTATTGCTATAACGATATACTGGTATCACGTTTTAGTTTAGCTCTCTGGTATGTAACACTTTATATTCTGATAGTAATTTTCGGGAAGCGCTTTTAACCCAATTTCAGAAGGAAACGGTTAAAAGACATACGAAATTGAATAAAAAAGTGTACGGGAGCAATGCTTCTGTATATCTATTTTGTATTCATACAATTGCTCCATCGAGCTGAATGCTACACTCGAGAATTAATCCAACGCAAAAAAGTATTTTGATAATCAAATCAGAATGAGTCTCACAGACAAACTGGATGTAAAATGAGGAAGCATAGTGTGGCCATATATAGTATTGAACTAACCATTGCAAGATTGAAATACAACAATAAGTGTCTTACAAACTGTCTTGTTGGGCAATGTGTCTGTAAATTGTAGTAGATAAAGGCTGGTAAAGTCTGATACTTCTTTTATGTATAACTATTTTTAAGAGAAATATTGATCAAAAATTAATATTAAAATCAAGAAATATATGAAAATATTTTTTGCATCGACAATATCGAGCAACATGTGCCAACATCCAGAGCAGATTTACTAAAGTGCCGTTTGTGTTATAACGTTTTTATCAGCTCTGTTGTAGTACATAACATATTCAGTGATCTCTAAATTGACTATACTAATTTTCAAGAATATTATATATAGAACAGTATATATTAAACATGTTCCTGACGGCTTTCCATATGTAAGAGAACATGATTACGCCAATAATCCTGATGCCCCAACAGAACATGTGCGTGCGTATACAACTGTAACACTACGGTGGAACAATTATTCGATACATGTTAGTTATCCTGATGGCGGACTTTAACATTTTTTTTTGTCGCGTTGATAACACGTACCAGCATTTTATCCTATTTGCTATTTCGTTGTTGTTGCTGTAAAATGTTGTTGTAAAATGTTTACAGCGCACAACAATTTAAGGTTAAATAATACTTTCGTTTTTTTTTTCAAGTATACAATCTAATATATGAATGCTATTCCTAGCACATTTGTAATAGTGTATGCCAGCAGCTGCCCCTAACCCAACCTCTCTCTTTCTCTCGCGTAGTTCGGAAAAATAGGAATGATTTTCCTAGCTGCTACACAACATTTCTCTTGTCACTTCATGTCTATAACATAATTCCCTCAATTCTAGTCTTTTAACTTTAAATAGAGTTATCCACTTTCTGAATACTCTAGTTGATGAAGAAAAATTGCATTTAAACATCTTTTTTGCCCTAACCGCATCTAAATATTGCAGCACAATGACGCTCTCATTAAAATATGACTTAATAACAGGATATAAATTATGGATTATGAAATAAGTATAGTTATATAAAGTGTGACGGTTGTGTCATGGGTATTTATTCATTGGTTGCTGGAATATTCAGTCATCTCATCGAGCAAGCTATAATTGTTGAAAAAGAAAAGTCGTTACCCATTCATCTCTCACTTCCTTCTATAGATCAGCTAATTGGGATCAACATTTCTTTACACGTTGTTTCTGATCATAAAACATTGTTAATCCTGTCTGATTGTGCTCGGGTGATGAAAAGAAACGAGAAAAACGGCATTGTTAAAAATGATTGATTCGTTTCCTCAAGTATAAGTAACACATATTATAGGATTTGTATTGCATCTTCTCGATAGATAAATAAATAAACAAAACGATAATTAATATCATAAAAGGGACAAAACATGTAGGCATCTGTTCAGAGCAGGATTCCTATCTGGGGTCTACATGGACCCCGATGGTATACACAAACTTAAAGAGTTCCCATGAGATACAATACTTTGGGGTCGATGGTATGCAATAAGGTGTCTATATTGAAATCTGTTGAATATAAATAATTATATTATGTTTCCGAATTTATAAAATAAACATTGATAATTTGTAATATTTGGAATATTTTAGCTACAGTAGTTTTATACGATGTTATTATCACAACGTTTCGGTTGGTGTAGTCTCAAGTCTTCATCAGGAATCTTGATGTTGAACTCGTAAATCAGTACGTCATTAAACACGTAGTTCTTTTGCTTTCTTCTTTTTACTATTTTAGTTATGTTTATTATTTTGTCTTTTATATTTGTTTACTTTTGCTGACATTGCTGTGTAACGACTACACTGCTTTCTAAAGCAACTCACAACGGATAGCTAATTTAACTTCCGCCATAATCCCGCTGAAAAAACAAAATTAATATTGTGGGATCTGCATTTGTGTCTGGCGACCTTAATGAAAGAAAATTTACTAATTGTTCTTTTTCTTTTTTACTTTGATCTAATATACTGTTAATCGTTCAACGTCTTTTTTTTGGTTAAGCCTAACCATAGCCTTTCATCGGGGTTGGCAATTAAACTTACCTCACAAGTTCGACTGTCACCCCCTTACATTAACGTCGTTAACTTCGTTGAATCTGTATTCGTGCCAGACAAGCTGCAGATACCCACACCTAGAAATAAACGCACGCGAACATTTTACAAATATATTGGTGTTGGCTGAAACAATTGTATGCTGAATAAAAAATAAGTTTGATGGAATGACGTGAAGCTGTCCGTTATAACATTCAAATGGTATAAACATTAAATAAAATTAAATAAAAAATATTTTAAAAATATTTAATATGGCATAGCTTTGGCCTTACACGTTTGAGCTATTATAAATACTTCATGTTATAACATTTATATTTGAATAGTAACTCTTGTAAATGTGCATAATAAAACATACACCCCCCCCCCACACACACATATACATATATATATATACTGTTTTAATTCTGTTATACTTTATTATCAAGAATTAGTCGTGTCTATGTTTTTAATAATTTTATACTAGGTCTACTTACGATGCCCTTGCTGGTCAACATATGTGAACTTTCTCTGATACGTATTACACTCTGCTGTTCATCTCAGTCTATACTTTTTTACTTTGTCACATTACGGTAAATCGTTTTCCTTTTTTCCATACTTCATATTTCAGTATACCAACGGATGCGTGATTTTGCCGCAATGTTCAAGGAGATTTGAGTCGTTCCTAAATAATGCCCTGATGCTATATGGCTTACTCATCTGCTGATATTTTCAGAAAATTCCTACATAAATGTTAAGCAGACTGTGGTAATATTTCGAGTTGTCCATATTGATTTTTGATCTATATTTCCCGAGACTGTTATCAGGCTGTCTGGATTGTTGTTTCGCTGGGAGTTTCTCGTCGGCTGTGTATGAGGGTTATGAGTATTAGCATGTATTAAATTTTCTTTATAGTGTAGCTAGCATGTGGCAAATTTATTAATATTATACGGACAGTGTAACTGAAATTGATATATTTTTCTCTAAATGTAGGCTTTCGATATATAGATTACTATTAGCTCGAGTTATCAACACATCTTGCAAATATAATTTTTGCTTATGTTTGTTTTACGATTGGGGAGTTCATATGGGCAAGTAATGCTTCAACATTATTCTGGTGAGGCCAGACTAGTTAAGTCTCATTCAGATATCGCAGTCACAGTCCTTGCTTTACTGATGTGAATCCCAATTCCATTTTCCCGAAATATTTCATGTATATGTTGCGTGTTATTAAAATAAATGGTTATTCTATAGCAAGATATATTTCCTGCCGATATATGTCAAATAATATTTATAATTTCCAGTTTTCCTCCGAGGCCTTCTAGTAAATGTTGACGAGTGGATTAAGGCTATTACGGATTATGTCTCGAGTGCCCTCATCGGGGGTGGAGACTTTCCACATTAGACTCGACTCTGTGTCACATAACGAATTGATAAACGTATGGATTTATTTGGTAAGTTCTACTCACATGTGAAGTATACAAAAGAAAATCAATAACGCTGAAATGTACAAATCTCCTTGCGAAGTCATCACATTGTTATGATATTGACCAATATGCATGGATCGATTTCTCTCTCGTATCTTTTTTGTTTATAAACCGACGTTCCCGACGCACGCTGCACGTTTTGGAACAATGGAATTGACAGTCATTGATGTATTGACCTTGGAAGGCGAGATAGAATGGCATCTAGAAAAAGGAGACATAAAGAACACGGATAATAAGGAAAATGGAGAGGAGCAAGAAAAATAAGAAAACTAAAACAAGAAGAACTAGAATAAAGAAAAGGTGTAAATTAAAGAAAACAAAAAATATACGACGAAAATTAAAACGTGAGAATATTTATTATAGTTATATGGAGAAACACAATAATCAAAACTAAGATGATGATGACAATAAGTAGAACACATAATTTACAACTAAAGCAGATATTCTGTATGAATGTCAAAACTATACTATTACCTTTAATAAGTATACTATTGTACTCCTACTATATTGTAATGCTCAATTCTGTTTACAATACTATTTCAGACGAATATACTAGATGTTTAACGCTGAATTCAGGGGGGTGTAATACATTTTATTGTCATGAAACTAGCCTCCAATTATTGCATCCTCATTTTGTGTTAATGTAGTATATGTTTGTTCGTAATGATACAATCTTCCAGCCATTACCATCATTTTTTTAATGAATTCAGATAATGTTATGTTGTAATTAGGTCAGGCCATATGTATTACATCCTCCTCTGTGAGGTAGTATAGTATATGTTCTTTCCTCATGTTGCAATACTCTTATTTGCTTTTTTTTCGGGGTCACTGTAGTATATTTTTGTTTGTCATAATACCATTCTCTTTTTTACGTACAATTTGCTAATAATGAAAAGAAGAAAAAAAAGAAAATAGAAAGGAAGAAGGGAGAAAAAGAAGAAGAAGAAGAAGAAGACACATAGCATGCATGGACTGGTACAGCGAATTGGTTGTGAATGGTCAAAAAGTATCGACAGACCAAAGATCAAAAGTACAAATCCAACTGGAAGGGTGCGTGGAGTACTGGAACTTAGCGAGGCTTATTTCAACTCAAATTTCACAGAACCAAGGTCGTTGATAGCGAGAAATTAAAAAAGAGCGGATGTTGCAAGAACGCAAAAGAGATGGAGAAGGTTTAAACTCTGGAAAAATTTGTTTTCATACAATTTCGTACCATTGATTGCTGGAAATTTCTTGTTATGTTTTACTAGAGTTTTATTGACTTTAGTAGAGCATACTCAGCGGTGTTCATCGAGCAATCAATGGTACGAACTCGTATGAAAACGACCATAAAAAATCCGACACAAAAGATAACAAAACTGAAATATTAAGTTTAAATAAACATGGTTTCTTTTCATGAAAGTCGTTCTTTTCCCAAAATAGTCGCCCTGAATTATTAATTAATCGAAAACATTACCTTCACGGGGAATTCTATGACTTTTGCTCTTATTTCTGTTTTCATTTCAATAGAATTCTTCGTTACACTTACTGCCAATCAATGTGCTTAAATCGTTATCTCTCTTAAGAAAAACAAGAGAGTAATTTAATGTGTTTGTGGGGAGTCTTGTCTAGCTGGACTCACTGTTAATATTGATCTATTAGTATGCGTCGTTCCAGTGACACTAAAATACTTGTGGATTCTGTGGAGTTATCATTCATGTAACGTAACTCTGTATATGCCGCCATTGTTATGAAGATAGGAAAATACATCTAGCAGTGTGCATGGTTGTTTCATTTGTCGTTCTCTATAAATGATTATAAGATATTATACGTTACAAAATCCGCCATCAAGCGTGAAATATATATCCGGGAAATACAGGTCAGTTGTTCTTACAATTTGCCCATGACCGTCTCTGTTTCTGTGTCTCGGTGTTTCTCTCTCTCTTTCTATCTCTCTCTCTTTCTCTCTCTCTCTCTGTCTTTGTCGTTGTCTGTATGTATGTCTATATTTAAGTATGTCTATCACCATCAGCAAGGTGGGGAAGTAATTGTATTTGTGTAGTGGGATCTTATTTAGCTTCATTCACTGTTTAAGTTGAGCTATTTTTAGAGCTTTCTAGTGGGAGCATTTTGAGACTTTATATTTGAGAGGCACACTAGCTACCCTGCCATTACATATAAGTCACCATGGCTGAGAAGAAAGACAAAGAAAAAGTGAATCAACGAGGTTTTTTATTCATCACTTTCGCCTACGGATTGAAAGATTTGATGTGTCACATCCGTTGCCGTCATACCGGGAAATATACATCTAGCGAACAGAAATAAGTTTCTCATAGTTTATCTGTTTTTCTCTTTCCGTCTTTTCGCTGGTAGTACTTGGGCTCTGTAATTCTCAGCCTAGTTAAGAAAACTACTTGTTCTTGCAATATCTGTTTCCACTGGTTTAGTTCTCGCATGTTTTCTCAATTCTAATATGTTTAAGCAACACAGAGAACGATATATTTTTTACTTTTCATTATCAGAGGCCATATTCACCTGAACGGTTTGCACTAACTCGTATGGTTATCAAAACCATAAACAGTAATGAATACCGCATTTCTGACAAACGTACGTTGCTTTAAAGTTGAACTAACAGTAATATATTGCTTTATTTCGTTATTCTTCCTCTACAAATGAAGATTACTTTTTGATTATAGAAACTCAGTGTTGTATTCATAGATATTTCGCAGTTTACGCGTTGATATGACCATATTGGTAATCTGATGTAAGTAGAGTGAACTATTGATTATGGGGCTAAACCATATTTACGGTTGAACTTTGCTAAAACTAAGACAGTAAATCCAACACACAACTTGCACACGATACGTGATTAGTGTAGCTAGTCTAGTGTTTACATTCTCTATCTAAAGCAGTAGAATATAAAACTGAGACTAGTGATAGTCCAAAAAAAATTGTGTGTATCACCTTATGTAATCTTATATTTAAATAATACCAGTGAACCACAAAAAAGTGTTTGTTATTTAAGTAATAAATGGGTGACAGGAAGAGTGTATGTTATTGTGAGATAGAAGCTCCTCCTGCACCTTATATTATATCATTAATTAGAAATGAAATACTGATAGGATTGTATACTTTTTCTATAAAATATATAAATGTTCAACGACATGCCACGAAGTGTGCCTTAAAAAACTGGTGAAGTAGAATAGAATATCGATGTTGTATGACAAAACCTATTAATTGTTTATATTCGAAAACTTTGTCTGAATCTACATTATATGTAAGATGGAAGATTGTACAATATAAGATTATTAGCATTTATATTTTATACGGTTAATAATAAATGTGTGTCTTCTTTCAAAGCTAATCTATAGACATTATTATGTTTGTATACTAGTACGGTCATACCCACCTGTTATACGATCGTTTATTGTTTGACCTTTTAACACACACAAAACATGATCAGCAATGTTATTACATAATTAAACAGTAATAAAATATTGAACTTTTCGATTCGTAGCAGTTCGTCAGACAAGTATTTCGCTAATTATTTTAAGTGTAATGCCATTAATTTTAAAGAGTAATATTCTTCATTTTGAATGTAGTTTTATTATTCATAACAAATTATACTACGAGGTGCATTTATTCTATAGCGAAAATTAATATATATATATATATATATATATATATATATATATGTATATATATATATAGAGAGAGAGAGAGAAATTAATAAACTTTTTCGTGTATACCTCCTATATTTCGATATAAACTGGTTACTGTTATTTAAATCAATAATAAAACGGAGTATTTTGAAATACTCTAAATAGCGTTAAGAAGAACAGCTAAAATGATTTACACACACACAAATATATATATATATATATATATATATATATATATATATATATCATTTGCTTTATAATGCATCATAACGTGTGACTTGTAGTGAATAGTCATACTTCTACGCTGAAGAGTCTCGATTGAAAAGAGACGAAACGTATACGTCCGTAGATAATAAACAACAACCACATTTTTTATATATATATATATATATATATATATATATATATATATATATATATATATGATATTTTTGTCGATATTAACTATAATTAATTGAATTTTATGAAATAAGGATACATTAGTGACCCTTTCTTAAAATATTTGCTAGTTTATTTTTCGGAAGGGAATTTTAATTAAACTAACATACAAAAATATATGTATGGCATAATCACGAGTTCCGTAACGGGACAAGCTGACTGATTGACTTTTCTCCAACTCCGCGCCCTCTCTCTATCCCTTTTCTCCCACTCTCTATCTCTCTCTTTACCGTTAGCGACGCCACATATATTAGGTAGAGACTGACTGCGCTCTACCGTACGCGACGGACGCCACATATGTTATTGTTTTAAAATTCAATAAAAAATGTTTAAGTAAAAACTAAAGGAGAGACACGCACACAAATATTTGGGCGAATTGATTCCCTCTTGTTTTTCGGTATCTTATGAAAAAGATAAATAAATATGTATCAACATTCCCAAAATAGTAATATATGTTAATATTAATTAATGTTTATGTGTGTATATTTATATACATAAATGCGGAGGTATATTGCTTATAATACACAAATATATTTATTGAATGCATTGATTTGTATTAATAATAATAATAATAATAACATTATGTACAAACTGAGAATGTATTTCTGTATCAACGTCTTGTAATGATAAGCTAGTCAAGCTGTTAGTAGAAAAAGGTCGATTTTTTGTCAACTTATAGAGTTTGTAATGTAACTTTGTTATTAAAATTAAACAAAACTTATTTGAGTAATAAAGATTCAGTGAATATATGAGAGACTATCGATTGCCCGTATCTTGGGAAAATACTTATTGGTCCCCCGATTTATAAAATCGGCGGACTTATGTTTTGAGGCATGTCCGCCGTCCATCCATCCGTCCGGATTTTTCTCCGCAACCATCCATTGAATTTCTCTGAAATTTTGCATGAAGTTGTAACTTTGGTCAGGTTAGAAAGTGACATTCTCCGATTTTTGAAATGAAAAAAAATGACATTTTTTGCCCCATGAATGTTATCAATCTATTTAATTTCTCTGAAACTTGGCCAAAATGAAGAGGCAATTGTTCGTAATAGAAAATAATTATCGCTGACCTTGGAAAAGTCTGGTTCACGCCCCCAAAATCCTCCAAAATAGCAAAAATTACCCTTTTCTCCCATAACGTTTGATCCATCTATTCATTTTTTTCTGAAAATTGGCCAAAATGTAGAGGCAATTGTTCTGGATATAAAATGAGCATCCTTGACCTCAGAAAAGTTCTGGTTCACGCCCCCAGGGGGTCAAAGGAGGGTCAAAAATGCCCCAAATTGCCCAAATTTATTGTTGCATATTACACTCGCCACATCGAGTCACATACAGAGGGGGGCCACGCACACGCGGCTTGTTTTTCTTTCGACTATGATAACAACTTTGTGTATATATATATTACATTCATAATATGTTTTGGTATTTCAATCCCGAAATAATGCTCAGTTGTTGCACGGTAAAAAGGAAGCGTAACACAAATATAAGTGGAGAAAGTTAAATCAAAGCAACAGCTTGTAAAGAGTGTATCTTAATCGAACAATCTTATTTTGGAAAGTTATAAATAATGTTGTAACAACAGTAAGAACTAAATATACCGAACTACTTTGTGCGAGCAGGTTCATCCGCGTACTAATTTGGCCTCATAAAAACTGTGTTGTTACCAGGTTAGCACGTACTGACGCTGATGCAGTTGTTGGGATAATATTTCTCTATACATTTTGAAGAGGGTATATGACTTGAGTAAAACATTAACCGACGTCGGCAGTAATATTGAGCTCGATGTATTTGAGTTCATAAAGATGGATCACGTGGTTCCCAAGGGAGCAATACTCTAATTTACTATTTGCCCAATCAACGCGACTCTTGAATACACAACGGATGATCACCGCCCTGACTAATCCTTCAGTGTTTAATTCATTTCGATATATTTAATACTAGCAGGACGATCCGACATCACTCGCTATTTAATGAGGAAAACTACTATAGACAGTTTCACCATGCTCATAACCCCATCTTACGTTCTTTGATTTTACTGCTCACTCTACTCATTTCGCTTACCAATATAGTTGGAATAATCTGAACGGTTCGAAAAATCTCTGAATTTGATTTTTATACATATACTTTACATTTCATTACAATCAGACTTTGAAGTTTTAAACGAGCTCTGTTTCAATAGGTCAAGTAGAAGTAGTGGCATGCACATATCCGGCACATGGAAGGCAACGTAGAGATTCGAGCCGACTCTAATTGTTTCCTGGTAGCTTGTATCATATGATAAACATTTCATTAAAATAGGATAGATTTGAAGTTGTAAAGTAGATCCGCAACCTATAACTCCTTTAAGTTAAGAGGACACTTAGAAATGAAGAGCACATCTATTTTCCTACCAAGAAAATGTTAAACCTATTATTTTAATAAAATAATCATGTGGATATATTTAAAATTTAAAAGAGAGTATGCTCCCATAGCTTCCTTGTGTTTGCACTCATACCTTTTGGAACACTTGTATTTGGCCAATTGAGATATCTCTCCCTTTGTTAATTGGCTGTCTGGAGTCTCTAAACCGCTAGCCGGCTCAAGTTGAGAGTCAATTTGCATAGGGGGTGGATTGATTAGTATAAGAACTGTACTCTTTGCATTTGAGAGGCGTGTTGCTCAGTGAGCAGATTGAGGTGAAGAGAGAAAGAGGTGATGGTGCCAGTTTGTGCAACATCATACTTTTATTTTTCAAGAAGCTTCCTTAGACCATAGTGAATTCTCTATATTAATACATATTTAGATTTTATGTACATTATGTAACCTTTCGTTCCATAGGAACACCCATACATAACACACACATTCGATTATATATATATATATATATATATATATATATATATATATATATATATATAATGTATTTAGTAGAAAATTCGGCCTTGTTATGCGATAAATAGTTCAAACAAGACTCGATTTCGGTTAGTTTTGTATTTTGCTCTGAGCACAAACTTGCATTTATTTCTTTTCTCTCGTATTTTGTCCTGATATATTACATCCAGCTTGCGAGTTGCTAAATAGTCGGGACCAGTAGTTTGAAATAAAAAAGTATCCTAGAAAACTGTTCTTGTACCACATACATGTGAATAGTACTAGTCCTGCTGATTTCCGATAACAAAAAGTATCAACATTCTTTTTATATGCAGTCGTCTACAAAGACAAGTAATTCAATACAGTTGTAAATATGCATGTTTCGGGGAATATTAAATCATCTCTGTGAAATAACGATGCGATTTAGCTTAACGTGAACAAAAATGTCTTCTCAATCGAATGTCTAAACAGAAACACGCATTAATAATAGGTCACCGGCAAAGGAAAAACATTATATAACGAAAGAGAAAAAAACTATTGCATTGCATTGGGAAGATAAGCGAAAAGGTTTTAAACAACATTCATCGCATGCGACGGATTATCCCCAACGAACGTGACCATTTCCTTGGACTTGTATAAAACTGTGGTAATAATTGTTTTTTTATTGTGTTTTCGAGACAGACTGACGGATAGCGTATGGTGATGAGTAATGCAGGCTTTTGACGACTTATATAAGCCACTTTCTTTAAAAGCTCCATCATGCGACGGGTCAATAAGCGACTTAGAGAAAAGGGGAATAACTGATGAGGCAACGTGACAGCAGTTGTCTTCTCTTTTGTTCATGTTGTATGTTTTCTTGTCTTTTTAAAAACCTAGTCGGATCTATAGAGCCTTTACATTCGGCTCATCTCTTATTACAAACCAGCACTCTGCACTAATTAGTATTAGAAATGTTCCGTCTGATGGCATATCTCTTCTAGTAAATATATTGCTTACTTCACATATGTTAATACAGGCCCAATTAACATTATTATCATCATTATTATTATTTTTATCATTCGTGTTGTTGTTGTTGTTATTACTTCCTATATGTTCCCACACAGATCGTAATCAGTGATTGCACACTGACAGTAACCAGTGGTGTTCCATGTAGTCTAAGTAACATCAAGTCTTCCCAGATTTCAAGTATTTTGATAACCATTGTAAGACCTTCGAGGGTGAGCCTACGAAAAGTTGAAAAACATAGAACCATCCCGATCCACCACTATACCAAGGACCCCACAGATGTTCCTAGCCAGCACCTGCCAGAGAAGTAGTTGGCAACACTCAATCGCCTGAAGACAGACGTGAGACGCTTTGGCGAGTCGATTAAGAAGTAGGGGCATCATGGATTTTGCTTCATGCGAATGTGGGCACCCCCTGAACACCATGGAATACGTCATTACCAACTGCTTCAAACACCGGTCACCAAATGGCAATCTGGGCTTTATTAACCCGGGCGATGAAACTTTGAACTGGCCTGCTGCAACTGTACTGAAGGTCTGAAAAGACATACGCAAGTATAAATAACCATTGTACATGATCATGCGTTGTTGCAACAGCCGTTTATCATTGAGTATTCGTTATATATATAATATATATATATATTATAAATTACTAGGGTGTCAGCTCTTTGTTTGATACCAATTGCTTGTCGTGTTTTTACCGATATTTTATAATTATTATTATTATAAGTCATGATTATTACTATTAGTAGTAGTAGTACTAGTAGTAGTAGTAGTAGTAGTAGTAGTAGTAGTAGTAGTAGTAGTAGTAGTAGTAGTGTATATATCCGTCCTATTGCAGGATAATGTGACACAGGGTCTTGAAGTTGGGGATAACGCGTCAGCTCTGTGAAAATTCATTGAAAGCGACGCATTGAGAGATTTGCAATAAACGAAGCCGTTTCCAATTCTAGAAAGTAAAGACTAGAAAGAGGGACATTTGAGGATTGCACTGAACAATAGCTTAGCTCGACAGGGCAATAATATTTTCTGTAGCCGTGAAATATTTCGCAGATTGATTAAAATATATTCTCTAAAACATTGTAAACTAAAATAGAGTTATTTCTAAATTACGTGTTTTATACTCTGACGGTTATTTCGACTTATAAACAAACTTAAGTAGAAATGAATTCGCGATTTACATTATTTACAGGCTCAAACTAGACGTTCTCACAGAGATCGTCATAAGTGATTTAACACTGACAGTAACCAGTGGTGTTCCATGTGGTCTAAATAACATCATGTTTCCTCGGATCTCAAGTATTTTGATAACTATTGTTAGACCTTCAAGGTTTAGCCTGTGAAAAGTTGATAAACATCGAACCAACCCGATTAACCACTATATCAAGGACCCCACATATGTTCCTTGCCAGCACCTGCCACAGAAGTAGTGGGCACCACTCAATCGCCTGAAGACAGACGTGGTACGCTTTGGGGTGTCGAATGAAAAGTTGGGGGCTCATGGATTGTGCTAAATGCGAATGCAGACCATGGAACGCGTCATCACCAGCTGCTTTATTCTTCGTTATATACTTGTAAGGTGTCAGCTCTTTGTTTGATTGCGCGTCGTGTTTGTTACCGATATTGTATCATTGTTATTATTATCAATATTTGTATTATTATTATTATTATTATTATTATTATTATGATTATTATTATTATTATTATTATTATTATTATTATTACACGAAAGTGTATAGGAGGGCGCCATAAATCTACGAAGAATACCCCACAAGCCCCTGATCCTAACATTAAACTGCTGAGTGTTTAGCAAGACGGCATAAATATCATTTTTAAGTGTTTGGTATGCATCGACCGTGATTTAAAACCTGGTGTCCTGGCTTATTTGCGAACACTTTTATTATTATGCCCAAACCACACCCTATTGTCTCTATTTACAAATCACATATTATTCCTCCATATCCTTCCCCATATTCTTACGTAATATTTCAACTATTGGTAAATATATTTAAAATCTAATCTGTATTACCTAACTTTCTAAATTGCTAAAATCATGATAGTATGGAACTGCAGCCATAATTTCCACGTAAAAAGATTAAATAAGAAAAAAATAAGATGTGCTGTAGAGGTTACATGGACGTGTTCAAAAAATTCCTTATCATAGGAAGTGCCATGTCAAAAAGGTGCGTTTATTCCGATCGTTGAGTATTCGACGTCGAAACCAACGTACGTCTTCTTCGAGCTTTTTTTTTATCAGCATACGGCATATGGCCGGACAGTTGATGCAATCATATATATGAACAGACTGTAAAAACACCCAAACAGTAACATAGAGGAAAATAAGGTGCAACTCAGATAAAATAATAGAGTTGATGTTGTTTTTTTAATGGCTCTCATTATAACAGTTACAAATAGTAAAAAGAGGAGGTCAACAGCTTTACGACGACTGTTACTGCTACTAATACATACATACATTGTTACTCAATGAGCTGACTAATTGTTACGTCGTGAAACGTTATTTTATCCCCACGGGTGCGCCCATTTCTTCGGCCGAACTAGCGAGTCATATTTCTGTGATAATTAAGTTGACTTCTCCTCAATTCTCACCCGCACTTTTTCTATCTCAATAACAGCTTTTACGAATATTTAAATGAAACAGCAACGAATGCGATCGCTTCGGAATGTTATTCATTCTCGAGCGTATACATGTACACACAACACAAACGCCAACCCCACCACGGGAGGAACACGCTATTGAAAATACAAAAGCCAAACTGCTTTCTCTGATAGTTCAGACGAAAGAGAGCGATCCTCTCCACTCACTTCCCGCATCCGCGTACCCGTGAACTTAACATCAAAGCCGGGGCATGTGTCCTCCCTCGAATTCCACTCTACCTAACATGTATCTTTATAACGAAATTTATCATACTAATGCTATTATTTTGTAAACCGGCCTCTTATCTTGCTACATAATTACAATGCGTCACCTACACCACACAAGCCAGTTCAGTTCATTACTAGTTTTATAATTAAATATCATGGCACAAAAAGTTCGGTCGACTTGGTATCAGCGTATTAATATACATATTATTATTTATATTTAAGATCTTCAGTTCATTTTCAGGTGACTACATGCATTGCTGTCTCGTTAATACACGTATATAATCGCATCCGGTTGAAGCAATGTTTCATTCTTCGGTCTGGCTGTCATATAAACGTAGAGTGATGTATGAGTCAAAATGATAGATTATCGCGAGCTGTCGTCATTTCTCAGATTCTTAGTTTTCCTAATTGTAACTATGGTACCTATTTCTCATTTGACTCAGTCATAAAAAGTCTACTTCAATAACTAACCACCATCATCTTCCCCGCTTACCAGCATCGCAGCTCAGTCAATTAATTTGGTTGGCCGATCGCAAACTGTTCTCAGGTGGAACGACCCGTAACTGTGAGGCCAGACGTCGAGAACAGATGAGTCATTGGAAATATATCAGCGCGAAAACAAGAAAAACTGATGAAATAAATCAAACCAAATAAATACACAGTTTTGGCACAACATTTTACACTTAATAACTCTTACTTGAAGGTGAAAAGTAACGAAATACAACAATTTATGTTATTATTGAATGACCATGTATCAAGTCCTAGAGCCACTCGAGCGTCAGTATTAATAAGATGGAATAACTGTCAGCCGAAAGTTGAGAAACTCTATTGAATTACTGAAATCGATAAATGCTATAAATTAAGCTTGATTACTTATAGGGCAGTTCATGGCAAGAATTTGTTCACATTTGATTTTATGTATGTCGTAATCCGCA
This sequence comes from Sepiola atlantica, assembly GCA_963556195.1. Taxonomy (NCBI): domain Eukaryota; kingdom Metazoa; phylum Mollusca; class Cephalopoda; order Sepiida; family Sepiolidae; genus Sepiola; species Sepiola atlantica. The sequence continues at coordinate 130,964,469 of OY744515.1, forward strand.
GGGAATTAGCCCCCCGTTATGTGCGCCATCAAGTGTAAGCCTTGCACACAAGTAGAAAAGAAAGTTACTTAAAGTTGTGTTATTAAGACGAATTCTTCTTTAATTTCGCCTGACGCAAGTATAGATAACATAACTTATTATTTTTTATTTGCGTAGAAGATGAGATCTTGTTGTGAATGTATTATAAAGACAAAAACAACATATGCGAGGTTGGTTAACACCGTCCATGGAAATAACGATAGAGTTGAGATAGAATATCAACGTTGCAGGTATGTTAGTCCGATCTATATTGTAAATACAGTCAGCTGTATATATTTTTCCTAACTCACACTGTAATCCACAAAGGAAGTCGGGAATATTTTCTACTATCATATCAGATCTACTATCAATGGCACTGACTTTCTCTGTGAAGTATACTACCTAGTTTAACTATTTTGTATTTGTATGAAACTGAATGTAAAATATTTGAATTATTTAACTCAATTTATCGATCCTATAATCCATGTTTATATTCATTAAATAAAATACACTGCCATATATGTGTTGCATTACCCGTTCTTTCAGGGTACCCGGTAAGATCCAACAAGAATGACAAAGAACAGAACGTATATGAAAACACTTTAGTTTTCTTTATTTGCCATTACCGGATGGTTTACGCCGGCTACGCACACACATTAAACCATCTTTTGACATACTTTTGTTTCATGAAAGTCTTTTTCTTGCTGAGCTCACAGACTTGGTTTACGCTAGAAACTCGTTCGTATATACATCCGATTGAAAAGCAATTTGCTCTGCATTGTCTATCCGAGCGTGAACTGAAGCAATTGTTCTACACCCACTTTGGTGAAGTACAAGTCAGGGGATTTCTTTCATAGTACCAATTGTCTATCGGATGCATTTTTAGTCATCGGACACAGAAGTCTAACAGTAAGACGGGCGTGGGTACCATAGCGAATAAAGCTTAACCGGTGCCATGGATATCGGTAAACCCGCATTAACCCGGTACATCGATACTCCGATCACTATGCGTGTTGGCTCTTCGCGTTTTTGAAACCGTCGTTGTTCAAGTTTCTTTTTGTACTGCGGAACCTTATCCTTTTTTAACAGTCATCAAGTCGCCTTTTTTCTTTCTCGACGTCCCACCCACAATGAATTCGCCTACGATTCATTTTTGTCACTCTTCATAGTATACATTTAAAGCTAAATGATAAGCCTTAACACTATTGTTTATTTATTTTTGTAGCTTTTACTTTACTTATTTAGTCAGTTTGGCCTCTTTTCACTATGCCATATTTTCAATGACTCATCCTTTTTAGACGTCAGGTACTATCGATTCAATTGACAGTTTGCTAGTGAATAAACAACAACTACATTAGCATGTCTTGGCTACTCTGATTATACAGGTGGTCACTTATCAACAGAAAAATAACAAGAGCTGTTATGTAGCAGATAAGTTCATCGGGAGTCACAGACGAGCAATACTGACTCAAAGTAGCATGTAGGTCTTGGTGTTACTTTCGGAAGTCTCGTAACTCTTGCCTCACTAAAGTGTTACATTTCGTAGTTACACTTCAATTAATCATCATCATTTAATGATTTTGGACTTAGCGACTAATTAGTAAAAGAATTACATCGATCGCTATTCAGTGCAGATGAAAAACGAATATATATAACATATCCCCCCACCCCATAAGAAAGACTGCCTGGGAGAATGTTATTATGGCGAAACAATATAGACTAAAATACTTCCCCAACAGAAAAAGCTAATGCCTGGAAAAATAGTGTCATGACAACAGATTAGATACTACCCTACCTCTTAAATGAGAAAGTAATATCAAAAATATATTGTATGATTACCACAGAACATATACAACCCTCTAGCTAATTTAACATTAAAATATATTTATATCATAGTTTCGATTTAAGACATAGGAGTAATACTATACTTGTGGTTTCAGCTAAAGAGAGAAAGAGAGAAGTTCTCCATTAGTAATGAACATAAAATAGTATATATATATATATATATATATATATGTATATATAAATATATATATATATACATGTATATATATATATACATATATATATATATATATATATATATATTTATATATATATATGTATATATATAAATATATATATATATATATATATATATATATATATATATATATATATATATATATATACATATATATATATATATATATATTACATTTCAGCAACAGTTTTTCATGGTAAACAACTGATGATCCCTTAAAGACTAGCGTACATTCTTGGAAGCAAACTAATATAGTAACTGCAAAAAGTAAATTTACTTACAAAAGCGATTTTCCACCGAACGAGTTGGGACTAAAATGTTTTTTCTCTTTATATAGTGTTAATGGTTGAGAAACTTTCGAGACTATATATATATATATATATATATATATATATATATATATATATATATATAAATATACATATAGATAGGTAGATAGATAGATTAATAGATAGATAGAAGTAGTTGTATAATTTGAGCTTCAAACATGCAAATAAACATTTAATTTAATAATAGATATAGTAGAAGTAAACACGTTGTGTCGCCGTCAGACAGATATCAAATCTCCATTAATAATTGATAAGTACATTGTATCATGTTCTCTAGTGACGTGTGTCTATGTTTCGATTTTAGTGTACGTTAAGTGCAATTCAGCTTTTAAACCTAGGAATATGATATACACGGATAATGTAACAAGCGTTATTTCATAATTTTTCTTAATTTCTGTTATCTACTTCTGCTGTCCAATTTCATTCTGCATCACCCAGTTATAGAATAAATTAATACATTTCCAGAGAAATAGATCCGAGTCAGGTTCCAGTTATGCATTCATTTAGCGTGATGACTTCAGAAAATAATAATAGGAATATTCTGGTGTTAAGGGAATACACACTTTTACAATCCATGCGAACACGTGCTTCAATCTATTATATGTAGTGCGTTATCTACAAATCAACAGGTATATGCATTGACCATTACTGCAGAGCTGAGCAATACACTCGTATGATTTTATATGCACAGAAAGTGTAGTTACTAAGTAAGGTAATATTCATCGATTTTCGTACTTCGGATTTACAGAAGATATCGGTATGGTATGGAAATTGTGCATCATTAAATGTTATTTATAGTAAAAGTTGCTCTTTTCTGTGTGAATCAAGAATGGCGTAAAATACTTTGAATTGTTCACTTTTGTTAATAGACGCCACTTCTTTCTAAATATTCGGCGAATTGTGAGGGCATTATAAAGTTGTCGCATGGCTGTGACGCGCGTGCAGTTATTCGGAAACAAGATCAAGTGGGGTAGATTCTTTTTTGAGGGGGGTCATGTCGATGGCAAAACTGTAGTATTAATACAGGCAATTCTTGCTGATAGAGAATAACAGGCCATGTTACTGGGACTTGCCACATACTTGAAACAAAACAGAAGTGCTGTGGTGCCACACAAGCAGTTGAGCAACAGGCATGGTCGTGGCGGTTGGTTGTATATAGGCGGTAGATTAAGCATGACTTAGCAAAATGACTACAATCAAATGTTTCGTTTCTTTAGCTATGTTGTCTTTTTCTCAATATTAATTAGATGGAAAGATGATCACTTCCTTTCTTTCCTGTTTTATTCCTTATTCTTTGCTCTTCTGGTTTTCCATATTCTACTACTCACCATTATCTCCACATTTTAATGTGTCTTATATGAATGTTCTTATTTCTGTGTTTGACTTAAATGTGTTTAATTATTGCTATACAATGTCTTATAGCCTGTCTATTTATTCCCCACTGACGAAATTCTTGAAATCCTACGCTGGCCCGAAGTTTTGGCTGTCTTTCTCTTAGTTGTATTTACTTGAAACCTATCTTAAACTATCTGTGTCCTCTTTTGTATACAATAAACTTATCTACATATGCACATTTGTTTACTATAAAAAATAAAAAAACAAATATTGTAGTAAAAAACAACTCCTCACCAATTCAAAAACAACTAGAATAAACCAATGTTATTTATAAGTTTAAATGCTTATATATATATATACATACGCATCATAAATAGAAGGTTTTTGTTTTGTAAATGTAATATACACTCACATATATATATATATATATATATATATATATATATATATATATATATATATATATATATATATATATTTATATATATAAACCTGCGCGGACTAGTAAATCCCCGACTAGTACACGGGCGCATGCTTTTTTACCCCTCTCGAAGTGTTACACCCGTAAAACCTTGTAAGGCTATACATCAAAGAGACGAAACTCTCCGAATTAAACCTGGCTACCAACTACTTACGCCGTGGCAGACAACCGTTGGGGGGAGGCCTTCTTAGTCTTGGTCGACAACCTTCCTAGAATTAGAATCTCGAACAAAATATCCGGTTTGCTAACCTACACTTGCTTAAGGAGGAGATAGGTTCTGTCTATCACCGGCTTTTCCACTCCTTCTTTGTCTATTAGCCAGGTGCAGATGTACAAACGCTGGGACGTCTCAAAAACATTCAGTGCTTAGCCTTGTCTCCTTACTAGGACAATTAACGCCGTTCTCTTTCTCTCTATTTAGGAAACTTGGGGAAAGTTCTTTCGTCATTAAGTCTTACATGACAAGTATGGGTCTATCTTGTTCCGACAGGTTGAGGGTACAGGTTAGACAGCTTGTTTAACTGCTGTTTCCGACTGACAGCAAGGAGCCCAAACTGTAGGGAAGCGCCAAGACCAGCTGCTTCATCATCAGTTGCATAATACCGTGGGTAGTTGTATGTGCCATGTGGCGTATGGAAAGGGACCCTCCACTTATCTCCGGTGGGCTTTCCGAAGGCCACAACCCCATGGATCAGGTAGAGACTAATGGACTGGTTGTGTGAGCTTATTCGACCAAACAAGTACCCACCTAGGTTAACCCACTCTATAATCAAAACAAATATGTCATTATGAAAAAATAAAAGCAAACCTAAACCCGACACCCAACAAAAACATTTTAGCCTCCGCTATTGAGGCTCGCATTCAAAAATATCCGGGGACTTAGAACCAACATAAACGACGTAGACACCTTTCTCCCGGATATCCTAGCTCTAAGTGAAAGTAACCTTAAATCCTCAATCTACTCTCACAACTTTGACATGACTTACTACCTCCTACTCTACCGTAAATACTCTAAAATCATATGCACGGGCTAGGAGTTTATGTTCGGAACACCCTTTCCCTGACTAGAGAACATAGGTTAGAATAAGATGACCAAGACTACATGCGCTTTAGATTGTCTTTACATCACAGCGTCACTTACTTATATGTCTTATACCGTTCCCCGTAGACCCAGGACTGTACTCTGCTAAACTGTGTATCTAAAGCATATATAGAGCACTTTTAATTGACTCGAATGCCCAGATAAATGTATTTGGGGATTTTAATGCCCACCACCGCGACTGGTTGGGATTCTTAAGCTTACTGACGCAGTCGGCAACTCTACGTATAATTTCTCCCTAGCTCACTCCCTCTCTCACACTGTTGATTTTCCGACCCGCATCCACGATCGAGTAGACCAACAAGCGTCACTTCTAGACCTTTTCTTGACCTCAATGCCCGAGGCATGTGTGACGAAATCTAATAGCCCACGCGGGAATGCTGATCACATTGTGCTAATGATACATATCATCCTAAAAAGTCGTTCAAAAGCTGAAGAACCGTTACTCAAAACAACGAGATACTACATCCAAACTGACTTTGAGTCAATCGGAGATCACATCAGTGACGCCCATGGACGGACACCTTCTCACTCCCTGCCGACCAGTGTGCAAATGAATTAACTGAATGGGTCAAAGCAGGCATTGAAGCCTATCTCCCCATGCGAAAATTCTAAGGCAAGCCCCACTCTCCCCAATCGTTCACCTCGGAATGTGCAGCTGCTATTGCTGAGAGGCAACAAGCATTCCGTAAATTCGGCCGCCATAAGTCAGCTACTAATAGACATAAGTTTATAGAGTCAATAAATAAATGCAATAACCGTGATAGGCGAAGCAAAGAGACGGTATAATGGGTTAACAAAAAACGCATTCAGTCACAGAAACTGGATACTCGTGATTTCTGGAAAATCTATAATAGTGTAGTGAATAATTGTCACCACAATGATGTCGTTTGCACCGCCACTGATGAGGCTGAACACCTTGCTCAGCGTTTCGCTTCTAACCCCACTTTGGACTCAGATAACCTCCGTCCCCAAATTCCCATTGCGAACCGACGCCACACTTGATAACCTAGTCATCACCTCATCCCAGGTCAGAGCCATCATAAAAAACCTTGACATCTCCAAAGCTTGTGGGGCTGATCGTATACCTGTAATAGTAATAATGAAATGGTCTGCTCAACTGGCCCCTGTCCTCTCTAAACTCTACAACAAATGCTTAGCTGAATCTTGCTTCCCGATAGCTGGAAAATTGCCTCTGTGGTACCAGTCTACAAGAATTCTGGGAATAGAACCGATCCTGATAACTACCGCCTAATCAGTCTACTGCCGATCTTAGCGAAATCTTTGAATCCTTAATCAATCTAGCTATAGTACGATATTTAGTTAATGCTAAACTTCTTTCTGACCACCAGTATAGATTTAGACAAGCACGATCAACTGCAGAAATCCTAACGGTCATCTCTGAACGCATGTATCACACACTCAACAAAGCAGAATATGCTAGGGTGGTAGCGCTCGATATATCCCATGCCTTTGACAAGGTATTGCATAAAGGGCTTCTCATGAAAATACCTTATTACGGTATTACTGGCACAATTACTTAACATAATTAAATCCTTCCTAACCAAAAGAAAAATCCAGGTTGTACTCGATTGCCGTACATCTAAGCAACATGGCATAAATGCTGGTGTACCCCATGGATCTATCCTTGGACTTTTATTGTTCCTGATCTATACAAAAGATCTGAGATTTGTTTATTTGCTGACGACATCACGCTTTACTCACGCCATGTTCGCAAAACAGACGCGATCATATCTATAGCAATGGCTGAACCCTTGGAAAATGACCTCAGGCTGTAATGGATTGGGACCATAAATGGTTAGTAACTTTTAATGCCGCAAAGACAAAGCTTTTTTCCTTGAATTACTTCAAGAAACCTCTCCAACCACCGAGTGCCATTGAAAATAGCACCCTACCTGAGGGTTTATCATTCACACTTTTTGGCCTAACCTTCACAGGTAACATGCATTGGAACACATACATTGTCAAGGCTACCGCAAAGCAAATGGGCTTTCTCTACCGTGCTAGTAACCTCCTCACACCTGACATCATCCTGTATCTCTACAAAGCCACCATCCATGCATGGAGTATTGTTGCCAAATCTGGACTGGTTCATCATTTACTACTATCTCCCTTGTTGACAATGTCGAAAATAGAGTCGCCAACCTAATAGGTACCTCACTGTCAACCAAGCTCCAGTCCCTGTCCCATCACCGCAATGTAGCATCCTCGTGCTTGTTTTACAAATACTTCAATGGATGATGCTCCAATCAATTGGCTACTCTGGTGCCCCCGCGACGTAAATTCAGTAGACTAACTCGACAATCAGCTAAATCCCATCTATTCACTGTGGCGTCCGTAGATTTCGAATAGTTTACTACTCAAATAGCGTCTTTCCTCGTGCTGCTGGGGGCTGGAACTCCCTCCCTGACCCCTGTTTTGCTGGCAGTACTAAAATGCAGAAATTTAAAAATAATGTAAACAGACATCTCGCTGCGCAGATATCAGTTTTGGTTGACCCCCCCCCCCTAACCTTCTCTTATTTTCCTTCTTCTCAGTAGCCTCTTACATCTATAGTGGCGGCCTGCTTTGTTTGGGGTGAACGACGTCATACAAAAAAATAAAAGGCTGTTCTTCAAGGTATCAATGTAGCTATACAATTGAGGTGGAAAGATATCGAAATAAGGACTGATGTAGCAACGGGGCCAAGTTGGGCTGCCTCTACACTTAAATAGAGCGGAAGAATACGCGCAAAGGGTGGTGGAGAAATGATTGTAAAGCGAATATTAGGAATATTTTGAAGATTTTGTTATCCAAATTTGGACTGCGGATACGGCAAGTGTTTGTGGGTGTGTAAAGAAACAAATCAGATGCGCAAACACAAATACACAAATGGTTGTTTATTGAGAATAGAGAGGTATCGGTATTCTCTATAGGAACTGAAGAACTCGAAGAGTTTAATGGCATGCCCGACATAGGAGCTGGTAGAACTTTATATTTGAGCAAGTGTCAGCCCAAATCTAAATAGGAAAGGAGGCTTCGGTGAAGCCACAACATACACGATGTACAGCGCAATGGGTGCGAGGATAACTTACTGGAGGGCAATCTCCTAACCACTTGAGCGCCGATGGGATGCCGCGGCATATTTTAGAGTTAAGGCGCGTGGTCTATGTGACTGATGGAGACGTAAGTGCCGAAAATAAGCTCAATTAAAGTGAGGTGTTGGCAATGCAACAATTGCAGAGGGAACGTAATGTGCCGACTGGCACCAGAACTATGTTATGTGAAATAATCTTTGATGTGTATGGTGGCGTTAGGTTTAAAGTGTAAATAAGGATTAGTGTTGACTACGGTTACGATAGAAAAATAAAATAAAAGGTCACCAGCTTCGAAGCGAATAGACTGTTTCACATGTTAGCAGTATTTTTTTCAGTGAGAAACAACTTATCGTCCTAGTAAGAGTGTTTTGTAGGTGACATTCTTTTGCATATGAGGAGAACAACTACTTTAAGAAGTACGAATTGCAGAAAACAGATATATTGATTTTTAACAGCTTAGAGAGAACATATCGTTGTGTGTTGTAGTGTTGTTAAAGAGAAGTTCTTTTTTTCTTGCATATATACAATAAATATAGATGATTATGCTTTTAAAACAACAAAGTTAAAACAAGATATTCTCATTATTTTTAATCTCTTTAAACAATAATTTCAATACGGTTCGATTACTTCATTATTAAAAAGCAATAAGAATGATGCAACCATTTCAGCCACCAGACAAACACAACGGAAACATTTTATATAAAAAAATAAGCATATGTAGTAAACTAATGAGCGAAAAGAAAAAATACTTGTAATTCACAACAAGTTTCCTTCTGGCTCCTTATAAAGTAATTATCGTAAATTGGCATTAGAAATACGAAAATAAAAAGAAAAGTATACATATGTAGGAATCTGTTGATTTAATACTGTTTGTTCTATTTGATGCCCTCGGGAAGCTGAAGGAATACAATCGTTTTGTAATGAAAGAAAAACAGAGCAACCGCAACTTAGCGTCTGATTAAGAAAAGGCCTTATTAATGTATTGCTATATTCCCGAATGTCTAGATGGTATGTTGATTAGATCAATACAATAGTATTTAGGTTACTTTCAAAATTGAAATATCAGTCATATTTCATATAGGAGGAGTGTCTGAAAATTACCGGGAGTGCTAGCAAAAACGATTTATTTAAATCACAACCAGCAAAGTGTCGGGAATATTTAGATGGAGTTTAATAATTTGTAATATTTAGATTATTGATAGATGTGTCCAAGATTAAAACAGTAGTCCAGATAATCTAAATAATCAAACTAATCTTAATAATGAGAGAAATAACATTATTGGGACAAGTGTTTTTGATTAGAACAGCAGTCCAAATAATCTAAATTATCAAAATAATCCAAATACTCTAAATAATATGAGAATTAACATTGTTTGCTCTACAGGTTTACCTTCTTTTCTGTCTCATATTAGGAAGTGCTCTTCTGTAATACCACTTGTATTCGTCGTTACAACCTTTTGAAGAACTGCACTATAGAATGATATAACGTAAATGGATACGTTTTCCTGACAGAGTGTGTTATTCACAGTATGGAACCGCCAACGGTAAGACCAAAGTATATGAACAAAAACTTATGCTAAGAAAAGAGTAATGCACGTCATACATATCAGGTAAATGTGTAACACACAGCTCACATCAATGCTTGTTTACATTAGATTTAAATAGCTGCATGTTGGTACAGTTTGGAGAAACATAGAACAGGGAGGGATTTCCAAAAGCCGGCATCTTCAGGTAAGAATATATCGGAGTAGAAGACTCCCGACATATGGAGTCATCTACTATGTATGCATAAGATTTAGCTTATTGTCGGGTTTGTCTCGTGTATTTAAGTCGAGGGGCAGCAGAGCAGCAAATTAATCGGACCACATTCCATTAAAGTACTTGTAAAGCAAGCACTAGGATGCAACATTGCGGCGATGGAGAAGGGGATTGAACTTGGTGGATAGTGAAGGACCTATCAGATTATAGACATTTTGGGAACCTTATATTACAGGGAGAGTCTAGGGGGAGGTGCAAATGCAAGATGTGACAAAGATACTCAATGCATACGTGAATGGTTACTATGTAGCGATATAGTATACTGCAATAGATGATAAGTTTTCTAGCATACTAGAAAAAGAGCACTTTCTTTTCAGCCGGCTTGGCAATGTATTCTATGTATTTGTTCAAATTCATGGTATATATGAATGTTAGGCAGATGAGCTTGCACGTTTCTCCTTCAGGTAGAGTTTTATTTACCATAGCAATTAGTGGTTGAGTAGGTATATTGTAGTTGTTAAAGGTAATGAGCTTTGTCGTAGCAGAATTTATGATACCATACCTTTATGACCCTAATCTACTACAGACTGAAGGTCACTTTCTAAGAATCCAGCCATTGAATCGGATATGTGTGGGGCCGTTTAACCTACACGGCTAGAGTAAAGCGTGATGCCGTCAGAAAATATACTCATCTCAGACACAATGTCATCAGGAAGGTATTTTAAATAAACTAAGGGACAATAAAGGTCCAAGGAGTTTTCCTTGGGGTACACCTGCAGTTATGTCATGTTGTTTAAGTGAACAGCTATCACTGATAAACTGGATCTTTCTGTTGGATAGGTAGAATCTAATTATATTAAATATTCGCCCAGTAATGCAATATGCCTTATGAGAATACTTCTATGCAAGGCCTTAGCTTCACCTGCCTTCTCCACTGTATGGTATATCCGAGAACTGTTAGGAGATCTGCGTAAGTCTGTGCTTTCTTTATTTTAAATAAAATAAACGAAGGACAGACATTATTAGTTACATAAGAATGTAGAAATGATATGTGTCTTGTGTTGTCCTTATTTTACTCTTAATCAAAAGAGTTAATTTTAATTTCTTAATTAAACTTTGGTTGTAGCTAGTCTGAAGATATTTCATGATTTTCTGGGGATTATAACAATATATTATCGCAATCAGGAAGAGAAGACGAATTCTATCGTTCATGATTAGAAGTTAATCAAAGAAAAATATGCCAGCCGACCGGTTTCGCCCTCTCTTAACAAAAGCTGTATCGAGGGATTAAAAAAAAACGAGGGATTACATCTAGTCCTAATAGACATTCCTTTTGCTTAAAAAGGGAGGGACGTTTAAGAGGAACATGGATCGTCTCCAATATGTTTAGATGATATACTGAGTGAGCATGACTGAGAATGGTGAAGGAGTCCATGCTAACATTCATAGGGCACAGCGGGTGTTAAAGTAAATGGTTTTTAATGGAAGACCCGTATGTGTTATTTTGAACATCCGTTGACCGGAAGGTTCCATTCCTTATCTTACTCGGAATGTGCTGTTGGACTCTACTATCCAATCTTAACGTATTCTCACACACGTAGTTAGCATTGCAACTACATTTAAAATGATAAATGACATTATTTTCTATAGTGGGGGGATAAAACGTATTTACGAGGGGACGCCAATAAAGGTTTTGTAAAAAAACACAACACGCACATTCGAAGTAAAATAGCAATTTTCAACTGCTGAGCTGATTTGCTTGGGGAATTTCTCACTTACTGTGCCTAACCAAGGCACACGAATGTAAATCGGACATTTAGTCACCGTATTTGGTTTTATTTCAGAAACAAGTATTTATTTTCCTTTGGATCACTGTCCTAATCACATCAAGAAGATATCCATTATTGGACAAAGTATTTGTTATAGTTTTAATTTCCTCGTCTAATTTTTATTTTGAACAACTCATAAGGGCTCTGTGTGTTAATGTACAAATCAAGTTTACCTTTCGTTAGTTCGGACAAAATGAATCCCAGCGAGTATATAATCCTGTCAAAGTAATATATATATATATATATATATATATATAGAGAGAGAGAGAGAGAGAGAGAAGGAGAGAGACAGACATACAGACATACAGACAGACAGAGAGCGCGCGATAGAGGGAGTAAGTTAAACCTTAACCTACCAGAAATAAGAGAAAAGTGTGATCGTTTACTCTATCTTAAGTATAATTTACTGTGGAGATATTTCACAAGCCAGTAAATTTATTAACTTTTGTATAAATGAAAGGAAAAACAAACCTTGCTATAATATCACAGATTAAAACAGAATAGGCAATGAGTACAATAAATAAATATATGAATGAAAAAATAATTTAAAGAAACAGATATAAAATTGTTTAGGGCATTAATAAATAAAAACAAGAAACAGTAAAACAAGAAACAGAGATAATTTGTAGATGCCGTATTTCATATTTGGCCTCGTTGAAAGGCACCCCCGTTATAAAGGAATATCGAACCCATTCGATAGACATTTTTCTTTGATACATATTTTGAGTTAGGAAGTAGAAAGAGGAATCTCCTTTGTCTGACTTCAGTAGCTAGAGAAGTCATTTCTTGACACTTTTCATTCATCGTTCGCTCACATACGAGTAACTCTATAACAGGCATGGAACTTACGAGAGACACGATGATACCACCAGGCCTGAAAAAAGAAAACAGTACGTATACATACATATATATAAATATATATATATATATATATATATATATATATATATATATATATATATATTGTGAGTATAGTATAATGATAAGTTAGAATGGTGTAAGTGTGTTTATCAAGACAATAATATATATATATATATATATATATATATATATATATATATATATATATATATATATATATATATATGTAAGATTTAAATGAAGAACGTGTTAAGAGTACATACATACATTTTAACACATAATTCCGTCTCTAGCGATACACAAACAGCATGGCGAAATCTATAACACTCCATTCTCTGATAACTATACTTCTTGAATCATAAGTACTCATTTCAAATGTGTTTTTTCAGATTACATGCGTTGTACTAAATATATATTTAGTTGAAATGGTACCCCATTTAGTATAAACAACCAATAAACAATTCTTATAACTTATAGACACTACTTTTCGCCTAATGTATGCCCATTAAAACTGAAAATTACTTCTTTCAGCTTCTTCATTGAGTGTATTATGTTATACATTCATATATTTAAATAACATTTATATATGTTTGCACATATGTGCTGCTACTATACGAATTAATTTTACTTTATATATGAAGTGAAGAAGCAAGATATACTACACTACCTCTTCAGCCACAGACGATTATACTTCCTAGGAAGATCGCATTCTAGCTATGGAATATATCCTACAATAGCACTACACTCACTCACTTTCAAAAAGGGATACGTAATCACATGGAAGAAGGCATATGGGCGACAAAGATACACTACGCATCCTCTGTCCTATAAGAAACGGTTAATGGCTGGGAGGATAACCCTATGACAGCAGAAAAATAATACACTACGGCTTCCCTTTAAACTAAGAATAATTAATTAGTAATTACTAGAGAATAAGCACTAAACTATATATATATATATGAATTACAAAAAATAGATTCATATATATAAAAGTAAGTTTATGTTGTATTTCTCTACTTATATATTCATATATACACATTTCACATTTAAATTAAAACTTTGTAAATAAGGCTTAAATTTCATGCACAATCTGGACAAACTCTGAGTCTATGTTTATATCTGTCGATTCATCTGTTCATTTATATAAATGTTCATATATGTATGAATTATATATATATCTATATATATATATATCTATATATATACATGGTATATATAGCATATATTTAAATTCAATAGCTATGACACATTTTTGTATACAATAATATATATATATATCATATACATACATATAATTAAATCTATACGTAAATTATATATCTATACTTATATATATATATGTACATTTTATATGTATATATACTGTAATCTATTCATATGTATACATATATATATGTATATATATATATCATACTCAATATGTGTCTAGCTCTGCCACAATCTATTGCATAATATTTGATGAAAACCCTCTAACTATTACAATAGAATATATATATATATATATATATACATATATATATATATTTATATATATATATGTAGGTATATACATACACATGAACAAAACCACATACACACACAGACACATATATATATATATATATATATATATATATATATATATATATATATATATACATATTAAATTTGTATACTTGGGCAGCATTTCTGCATGGATGCCCATTTGATTAAACAACAAAAAAGACAATACTTGTTTGTTCTTTTTTTATCCATCTTTTCATGTTGACGGACTAATGATCTTATGTTATGTTCATGTGCGACCAGGAACTCATTGGAGTTGAACGCGTAAGAAAGTACGGCAAGTTACAGTGAACACTCAGAACAGCACATTAGATCATTAGTCTGTTAACATGAACATATTGACAAAAAGGAAACATACAGGAATTGCCTATGTTCTTTAATAAAACGTGCATCAATATATATGAAACTATATATATATATATATATATATATATATATATATATATATATATATATATTCCATATAGGTCTCTGAGTAACGCATAAAATTAACTTTTATCTTGTATTACGATGTGACTATGCATATTTGCAACCGAGGGCAGTTTGCCCTGTTTAGATTATAGAAATGGCGCGATCAATGCACGAAAAGGAAATAAGACTTCATCTGTGAATCTGTTTTCTGAACCGATTTGTGAAAGTTGCATCATCCCTTTTACAGAACCCAATGCGGCATGCAAATAAAACATTAGATGTTTTTAGTAATTCTTTCGTTATTTGCAAAGTATAACGCACGATTTGAGAACGTGCAATCAATGTTTCTAAGCAAGCACAATGCTTAAAAAGGCATTTGTATCTGGTATGTTACTTGCTAAAGAAAACAAAAGGTTGCCCACAGTTTAAACCGGTGACGCCATTGCAATTACTTATCATCTATTACCATCAATATTTCCAGCATATTTATATTTATATATAAATGTATATATATGTATGTATATATATATATGTATATATATATATATGTATATATATATATATGTTTATATGTAATGTATATATAGGTATATATTCATATATAATATATATACATATATATATATATATATATATGTATACATATACAAGGTGTTGCAGCAAAATGCGACATTTGACAAAAAACGTAGTAGGCAATAAACACAAAAGACTCTACAGTATATTTACCATCTGTTATAGCTTTATAATACATCATGTTTCCATGTAACCGCAGCCGCCGGTGAAGACGATCATCTCCAGGAAGGCGCGAAATGTGTGACACGGTTTGGTGACTGTGTCGTTTTCTATACCGGTGATTACATCCACAATGGCAGCCTTCAAAGAGTCAAGCGTGTTGTATACGTCTTTGTCCTGGTCTCGATCACACCCCATAACAAGTCTAGGGCGGTGCAGTCGGGTGCGGAGAGCGACCACAACTCCACCCGCAAACTGTTAGGCATATTGTTGAGTAGCAACGCCGGTGGCGTCTATGCTTTATATGCAGTAGCGGAGGCCTACTGTAATAGTAGAGGGCGTTTGCTGCCGATCTAGTGCATCCAGAGCTTAACCACGCTCATCGACACTTCATGGTAGATACTAGTGGTTTCTTTTAAAAGAAGAACCGATGCATTACGTCATCCTCTTTAGAGAGGACGCCAATGACGATAACGGATGAGGGGAACTTTATATTCTTTCCTGATGGAAATCAACTCGATGTATTTGCAGATCTACATGTCGTTCGTGCCTATTAAACATTGCTTGTATCAGAGAAGCACCTAAGTACTACGGTGGCCTCTACTTGAGCTCGTCCAGCTTAGTCGCCGCTTTGATCTTCCCCGAGTCCTTCGAGGTGTTCGTGTTGAGCATGCGGTTAAGCTTGCGGTAAGACACGTAACACATATTCGTGTTGATCCTTCGACAGATTGTCGACTTGTGACAGCCAACTTTAGCGGCGGTCTTGCCCATTGAAGTTTCCATATAACAGGTGTTGCTGAGATATTATATGATGTATCAAGCACACACAGTGTATCAACTTTACATAACTAGAGACTATTGTATCGTTGTCAAAGTTTTCCATGCACACAAAAAACACATAGATCCACATAGACACGAATATATATATATATATATATATATATATATATATATGTATATATATATATATATATATATATATATATATATAAGAATGATACAATAGAACAAATGTACGTACATACTTAATATGTTTATCATAATCAAATATTTCATCAAAGAAACATTTTCGAAAAAAGTCCTTGAACCCAATGATTTTTAAGGAAATGTACCTTTTACTTGGTGAAACACACAATAAATTACTATTTTTTGGTTAGTATTTATTAGAAAATGTTAAGTCATGTTCGAGTCATACAAAAACAAAACAACCAATAAAGAGTCACGTAAGCAGAAAGTATTTGTAATGGTGAATGTCTTAATACATCGTTCGTTTCTGAACAATCTATTTACTTTCTGTACTGTATTGTAAAGTATATTATGTTCCAATAAAATGCGGGAATAGTAAAATATAAAATCTATTTGTAGATTGTAATCCGATAATTGAATTAAATACACTTTAGTTCAGTTTTACAGCAACGAAAAATCTCAGTCTCCACTGATCACTGTCAACTGCTAACTTTCACTTACTGATCACTTTTCACTGATTACTATTCACTGTTAACTCATTGCTGCCCATCAAGTAACTGAGCTCTTCAATATCAAAAGATTAGTTTTCATAGTAATAAACCTAATACTTTGCAAATTAGCTACTTAAACTCACTACCTATGCATATTGACTTCTAGTCAAAGCCACCTATATCCATGGACCCAAAACAGCCAATCTGCAAAGGGAGGTAACTCAATTGACATATATTTTCACCATAGAACATTATCACAGTATATTTAACCACCCGGCCCAATGATCATCAAAGATAATTCCACACTACACAATAGCGTGTCACAATCGGTACATAACGTTCTCTCGGCGGTGTTTGCAGTGCGACCGCTTAATTTTCATTGCTCTAGGGTCCATCGTTTACACCTCCATCGTTTACATGTACAACGCGCTTACATCTAAACTATGTAGCAGCATCCCGTCGACGCTTAAGTTGTTAGGATATTGCAATCCAGTAATTTCTTCCTTTTTCCCATTGCGTCGTACATCGTGCATTTAGTTATTTTACCCAAACCTCTTCTCCGATTTGGATTCAAACTGGCCCTCGCTCTTCGATTTCTGGGAGTGTATCCCTTTAATTCGTCCATTCATTATGTTTAAAAAAATATTCATGCGACACTGTCTTCTCTCTTTGTCAACCTTCGGTACAATGTTTTACCAGAATCTGGCCTCTTCAGGTGTGTCCATTCTCTCTCAGCTCTTCTTTTACTGCCCGATGATGTCGCTCCACTATTCCATTTTCCCCGGTCTTATAGGGGCCCCTCTAATATCTTCTCATATTACATATTTTTAGCATCGTATGGCGAGGTCTGAGCGAGAATCATTACACCATTATCACCTCTATAACTGTACCTTGTTCAAGCATCACATTCTTCAATTCCTTTGTAATAGCAGCTATCTTCTTTGCATGTAACTTACTCAATGTTGCTAGTTTCCGAGGTCCACAATCTACCATTAAGAAATATTCGCCCCACAATAATGTGTTATGTCAATAGCTAATCCTGCCAAATTGTGTTCTTTCTAAATTTGACCAGGATAATTTATTCTAATTAATCTCCCCAACACTAATCTCGATACATACACCTTTTCAAGACACGCTGATACCCATTTTACTGTATATATTTACCAAATTGCAGCGAATGTGTTTTTATATAGAATTTAAATACATTTGAATTTTAGTTGGTAATACTTCAAAATTCCGAAAAATTTAAAAAAATGTCTCGTCAATTACAAAACGTGTATATATGTTCAAGAAACACCTATCGTCTCAGTGCTAGAATGTTAGAATTTCTCGAAATACTATCGCGTTGTACATCTAAACGTTTAATAGTTTAATGTCGACACCTGATACAGGAAGCTTGTGCTATCCGGCTTACACAAAATTGCTCATCCCTCACTTTGAGCGAATCCAGAGTTTACTTGATTTCAAAATTTTCCGTAATATTTCTTCGTGAAAAATGGAGATTTTATTTACATAACTTCGACAGGCAAATTTTTAATCGATCTTGTCTTTAATTTTTCTTGTATCCTGATTATCTTGTAACCGTTATGAATACTAGTTGACATCACAGCGAATGTAGGCAAGGTACAATGTCACATCATAACATTCCTAGGCAGCATTTATTCATTAATGCAGGTGTTGTTAAAACAACTTAACTATTATGTGTTGTTAGTCCTTTTTTATTTTTTTCAATTCGTCGAATGATTTTTTTATGTTGACGTCGAAGGAATTAATATATATATATATATATATATATATATATATATATATATATATATATATATATATATGTGTGTGTGTGTGTGTGTGTCTGTGAAAAAATTACAAACGGAAAACAAGTTAGAGTGCAGGAGAAAAACAAGAGATTTTTTTACCGGTTTCGTTCTTGGAGGACGTCTTCAGCAAATCATTTCATTTTCGGAAGACGTTCTCCACGAAGGAAACCGGTCAAAAAATCTCTTGTTTTCCTCCTGCACTCTAACTTGTTTTCTGTTTGTCATTTTCTCACAGATTTTGTCTATGACGACATTTCTTTTTCATGAATTATCGTGTACCTTACCCCATATATATATATATATATATATATATATATATATATATATATATATATATATATATATATATATATAATTACATAAACAATATTACAGTCCTCCACCAATCAACGAACTTTGAAGACTGTATTAAAAATATTCATTCTCGTAAGAAATGTCGCAGAATTCAAATTTTGATTGATTCACGTTATACTGTAATATTGTCTGGCTACTTTTCTAAATAATTCTTACTTAGCACTTTTGTAAATATCGGTTGTATGCTCATTTTAATAACAGATTTCAACTGTATCAATTATTTATTTATATATATATATGCGTCTACTAATAATATTAGAGATAATCCGACGTTCACTAAGCATATGCCTACAATGGTTTTGATGACGCATATGTGATTAAAAAAAACTATTTTAATAACAAACATATAGGTATAAGATGAAGAAATATATGAATTTCATTCTTCTTTTTGTCATATGGGGACTCAAATTGTAAGGTACACTAGACTTACACATTTTAAACACAGCCTATAGAAATAGATTGTCATAATACCCTGTACATTAACTATGTGTTAACAATACTCAGAGAAAGTAATTTCACTAGACCATGAATAATATTTATAGTAATTATATATGACAAAAATACCGCTGGTAGAGAGATTTTAGGAATGCGAAAAGTATTTTCTTACTCTTAACCACCCCCCTCCTCCCCCAAAAAAGAAACATTGCCATTGGGATGTAAGGGCTACTATGAGAGGCCATGCCTACAGAAACATTATATAGGAAGTTTAGCAGCGAGATGTATGTTCGACTTACATTTAAATTTATGCACGTGAGTGCAATAATAGAATCAGGAAACAAAGAGGGAGTTCCAAATTATAGCAGTTCGAGGGAAGACACTATTAGAATAGAAACCTTCCGGCATCTATAGGCACCTCTATAGTAAATGGTGGGATTTTGCTGCTTGCGCTGTTAGTCGGGGGTATTTAGGCCAACGGGATACACATCTTACTAATTCGCCAGAGCGCATTCCATTAGAGTACTTGTAAAATAAGCACCAAGATGCATTATTTGCAACGATTGGACAGGGGTTGGAGCTTGGTAGACAGTAGGGGAACTATTAGATTGTAGACTCAATTTTAGAATCTGTCTAACAGGAATAGACTATTGATAGATGTACTAGCCCAGATGTCGCAACAATACATCATGCATGGTTCAATGGAGTATCTGTAGAGATACTAAATACTTGCAAGTATCTACCATGTAACCAACGATCAACCTGTGTATCACATTAACTCTATCATGTCATAACGAGGAAAGCTGATTCCATATGGCTAGTGGAGGAATTGTTTCGTGTCTCCTCAATTTTCAACAGACCGAATATTTTATATCATATTCACTTGGTTGACTTTGTTTGAGCAATCATGGCAATATTTTGCAAGATTTTTATACAGGCTGATGCCTTTCTTAAAATCCACCTGTGAAAACGTCCGCAACATATTTAATTATTGAGCGATGCCGTTAATATTCCAGGGCTTATGGAGACAGAACATTGCAGTGAAGAGGAATCTAGAGTAACTAAAATAAGTAAGAAAACAGAATCAATTTTGACTGTACAAACTAATTTAAATGGAATATCGTATGCTCGTAAATCCCCCCTCCACCAAATAAAAAAATCATGTACAGGTAGATCCATAAATTTAAGGCCAGGAAAATCATGAACTTTTACGTAAAGAGAAACGTATATACTCATTCAGTGCATGGGGTACAGAGTGTCACGAATAAAAGACAAGTTTGCACGTCGTATTCAACCATACTTGCAATGCAGGAGTACATATTTAAAAGATATCATTGAACGACTATGAACAAGTATTTTCATGAAACTTGGTGGACAAGTTAGGGTTAGGTTTAGTACTAATTAATACCGACTATGATCCGATTGCAGAAAGTTTTGTATGCATTTCACTTTTTAACTACCATTTTCTGTGGTAACCATATATTAAAATATCTAACACATTTATCAGCTTTTAAAATATTGACTTAAAATAATCGGACGTGACAACTTAAGCCGATTACACAGTACAAGAAGCTAACTTATTTAATTCTTAATAGTAAAAGAAAATCAAGTATTAAATTAACTAAAGTCGTACAAAGAGATCCGGCTCTTTAATATTGACGACAAACAGAACATTATTTTCTGCCAAACGCTATAGTTTCGCTGATTTTTAAAAAGTATTGATTGGTTCATTTTCATCTTCATGCTGACCATTTTATATTGTTTCTTACGTCCATGCCTTACGGGTCTGAAATAGATAAGGCACCAAGTTGTTGTTGACCAATATAGACAAAAGAAAATCAGAACTTTGAGACTATATTGCATTTTATCTCTTATTCAATTTAACATCTGAATGAGAATATATTTAGGCAGGAGTAGTATGGGTACTTATCTTTCCAGATACTTGAACATTGGTACATTAGTTCATAATGTTGTCAAGCTAAAATGCACACACACACACACACTCTTATATATATATATATATATATATATATATATATATATATATATATATATATATATATATATATATATTTAGTCTAAGTAGTTTTTCAACCATTAAAACTATATGAACAACATAGAAAAAAAGAACAGTTTAGTGCCAAGTCGCACAGTGGAAAATCACTTTTCTTGTGAGTCAATTTACATTTTACAGTTACTATATTAGTTAGCTTCAAAGAATTTACGCTAGTCTTAACAGTATTACCATTATTTAAAGGATCCTCAGTTGTTACCAGGAATAACTGTTTCGGGAATTCATATATATATATATATATATATATATATATATATATATATATATATATATATATATTTCGTTATTGTGTTTTACTAGTGATATGGCACCGGTGTGTTTACCAGTGCGTGTATTATTTTTCGCTCCCTAGAATGTGTATTTAAGAATATGAAGACGGTTGCATTCAATCGCCATTAATCGGGCGTGTCATCAATTTATACATATATTTTTAATTAATTAATTTCATGAATCATTTCCTACGTACAGAAAAGGAATTATGTACTTTTATCTATGCGAAAATGTTTCTATTACATTTATTAATATATATATATATATATATATATATATATATATATATACATAGATTTAGATGTTTCACTTATAAAATAGATCATTCAGTGAAGATCGTAGTTGTTCCAATAAAAACAAGCTCGATTATACTCGATTACAGAGTACAAAGCATTAATATGTGAGTTTATGAAGGCCTACCAAAGCATTCCTTTCATGACATCAATGATCACCATTAAATATATTTTTTCTTACAAATATTATTTATTCAAATTAAATGTTTTTCCTACACGTGTTTCACTACACAACAGGTACTTGCTTGGCAGATCCTCAGGGAAATTAAATGTCTGGAATAAGGGTTTCAACTACCGACAATACACAATGTGGCGGTGCAATATTATTGCAACGCCACATTGTGTATTATCGGCAGACATTTAATTTCCCTGATGATCTGCCAAGCAAGTACCTGCTTGGTAGTGAACCCCGTGTAGGAAAAACATTTAATTTGGATAAATACTATTTGTAAGAAAAAAATATTTTCAATGGTGATCATTGGTGTCCTGAAAGGAATGCTTTGGTTAGCCTTCATAAAATCACACACACACACACACACCCACACATACACACACACATATATATATATATATATATATATATATATATATATATGAACAACTCTAGTATTAATTGATGGTGTTCACTTTCTGTTATAAGTATTCTTCTGTACAAATAATTAAGTCATCCAAAGGAACAGTATTTGAAATCTGATTTAAGCTATATAATGTCTTACACTCTTGTACTTTATTATTTAGTTAATATTCGCTATACCCCCCTGTGTACTACATGTTAAATAATATTTATAATTATAGTGAATTTGTTTTTGTTTATATGCGACTATTAACATTATGTATATTATTCCTTGCGTGATGAGTATCGAGTGATACTAAACTGAGAAGGACGAATCGTGAGTGATAGCAGGGGCGGAATACAAATATTTAATGACAATAAGAGTAATAAGAACATGACACTTGTTGATTTAATATAAAAGTGTGCTACATAAGGACAATTAAAATTGACGTTTTTCCAAAACTAATATTTTTATTTAAATATTCTACAATATCTTTTGGAAATCGCTCTTACTATAGCTACTATACATACCTTTTTAAAAATATTATACATTACCATGTAGTTTGGGATACTCGGGTTTGATCAATCTGATTGTATTTGATCAAGACACACTATCTTCTAAGAGACATATATATTATTTTTTGTTCGCCAATTATAAGTTAAATAATGTGATTCTTCCTTTTTTAAATAGTAAACTATTCCTACCTTTTTATAGTGTCCATTTATTACAACCGATGACTGTTTATAAACACAGAAAGATAGACAGAAAGACAGACAGAAAGAAAGACAGAAAGAAAGAGAAATAGAATAATGAGTGATAGATTCAGTATAAAATAAGATGTGGCGATTCAACTAAGATGAATTGATGAAGGAGGAAAGTAATAATTAAACACTTCGTTAGACATAGCTAACCTGCTGAGATTCAAGTGCGGTTAGAAAAAGTAACATGGATATTTTGAGATATAACTATATCCGAACATTTATAACTAGTTTAGCATGTGTCTTGTGCGATTACAGTATAGCAATAGGAACACAAATGCAGATACACTTAGGTATATTGTACTAATAGATGACCACGTACTCAGTTTAAGTGAAATCATTAATAGTTATGGTAAGTCAGCGGATACTACGTGATTTCAGTTCCGCCATCTATCAATTAAATGTCTATATTACAATAGACATAATCACTCTTTTTATGTTGACATAAATGTATGATGAACGTTGTCTATTCGAACTACCGATTAAAAAAACGCTGTTTCAATTACCAAAACTATATGAACACAATAAGAAAGCTCAACCCAAAAAAACAACTGTAACAAAACAATTAAACATGTATATAAAACACTACAATATATCTCTCTTAGTTTAACGAATTTGAAAGATTTTAACCATCCATTTAAGAATAACAATTAATAAAATTTAAGAATGCACACATAACAACTAATACACCAACAATTCAAGATGATATTATGTAGTGACACTTAAATATTGGCTTTATTCTTAAGAGGCTTGTAAGGAGGGTTTAATAGTATACCATCATTGAGAAATAGAACGAAAATAACGTAACTGTTTGCCGTATGGCTTATGTTATTATGTGTTGTATACAAGATTCTCTGAGGATCTATATAAAAATGAGATGTGTATTTGTATAACTATAATAAATATACATATATATATATATATATATATATATATATATATATATATATATATATGTGTGTGTGTGTGTGTGTGTGTGTGTGGGTGTATGTTTAATCCGTCAGTAGTCGATTTTGAGGTAAGGAATAATCTGGCGCAGGAAGCTACTAACCATGTGATTATGGGCCACAACACCCTCTTATAGATAATTAATACAATCAAGGAAAACATATCGGTAATGCACCGTTAATTTATTGAAACCATGTAGCGGTTATCCGTTTATGGAAACTCACTATTTCATATCTGACAACTGCATGGGTGCAACTGTATCTCAGGTCAGGATATACGCAACTTTGATCTAGTTATACAAGAGAAAAAGAAGTGACTCGTCCAATGGACATCATAGAGGTATATACTTTTTGGATAAGGTATTTTCAAAGTTCTTACTTAACCGGCTTACTATGTTGCTGTTCTTCTATTCCGAAATGGCAAAGCGGCTTTATATAAGGTCGTGACATGATAGATATGCTTTTCTCTGCCAGACAACTTCAGGAAAAAAGGGCATAGAACAACAGGTTGCACTATATCATAGTTGTGTTGGTCTGACAAAAGCTGTCAACACTGTTGATAGGTCAGCATTGTTTGCAATGGACACACTTCGGTAAAATAGGATGTTAACCAGGATTCGTAAAAATGTGTAAACAACTTCACCAGGACATAAAGGCACGCATCCATTCCCATGGTGCATTCTCTTAACCACTATCTTTTGAGAACGGTGTTTAACAGGGTTATATTCTTGCACTAACATTGCCTTCTATATGTTTGGCTACGGGTCTCTCACACGACTTTAAGAACTGTAGCGTTGGTGTTCCCATATGTTTCCGAACCACTGGTAAGGTCTTCAACCTAGCTCGATTTAATGCAAAGTTTAAGATCTTTAAAACCTTCGTATGTGATCTCAGTTATTGTAATGATGCAGTATTTATTCTCCATACCGAGGATGATAAGCAAATGATAATGGACATCTCCTTTCGAGTGTGTACCACCTTTGAACTGACCATCAATCTAGAAGAAAACTAAGGGAATGCTCACAACTCCTCCATGACTAAACTATGTAGAGCCCAACATCTACGGCAAATAAAAGGTAGATTAAGTGCAGTTTACTCATTTGCATATCTTGGTAGACCTTCTCACGAGATGGCCCGTCAATATAGAGATATATCTATGATATGATAGGCTATAAATGGTTTGTGTAGGCGTGAAAGGCGCGTGTGGTAAGGCATAGCGATTAATGTCAAAATTACACGTTGTATATACGAGTCATACGTTTTGTATGTTCTTCTCACATCAATATTATGGGAGGGGTCTGCCAAACGAGTCTCAGGTGATTCTAAATATAATGTGGCAATCATATAAACCAGAGTCCAATATTCTAGAGCAAGCTGGAGTATCTAGTATATACATGCGTATTATACGTTGTCAGATGCGCTTGGAAGGGCACCTAGTAAGTATGTGAGGATTACAGGCTGTCTAAGCAACTGTTATATGGAGGACAGCTGCAGTGAAAATGGTTGAGCTACATAGCTGACTTACGTGTTAAAGATGTAATAAAACACAACCACCTGGAAATCCTTGATATGAACGTAGGTAAGAAGGAGATGATGTCGAGCGATTAGTCTAGCGCAAGCGTATCTATATTAGATGTGGCAGATTTAAGGCAAAGCGAATAGAGTGTCAAATTTTAAACGTCCCAAGCACATTTCAACCTGACTATGTGTGTAGTTTAAAGCAGATACTGTCTGTTAAGAGCTGGTCTACTAAGACACACAGGATCCCATGGGGAAAGCCTAATAAATAGATGGCAAATAAGAGTGTAATATAGCTACATACACACAAAAACTAGTGGTATGTGGTGTCATATCTGAAAAAAGATAAAAAAGTTCAGACTGCTAAGCTATATGTGTGCCCATAACCGGTTAAATATGTGATATTCCTTTTTGTTTATATTAAACTATTCGTGTGTTTGCAGGCTGCCCTTTGATTACAACCGTTTACTGTTTATAAACACAGAAAAAAAGACAGACATAAATAGAGCAATAGTGACAAATAGAATAATGAGTTATATATTCAGGATTAAATAAGATGTGGGAGTTACCAAGATATACTGATAGAAGAAGCGAGTGATAATTACAGACGGCCTTAGACAGGGGTAATTGGTAAGATTCATGTAAAGTACGGTAAATTAGAACAGTTTAAAATGCTATTTTACACATAACTCAATCCCAACAGAGAGGAGTATTTTTGCGTGAATTCTGTGTGGTTACAGTATAGCAATATAAAAGCAAACGCAGATGAACTCGGCTTTTGTATAATTATAGATTACTACAAAGTCGGTTTGCGTGAAATCGATAATAGCTATGTTAAGTCAACGAATACCCCCTGGTTTCCATTCCAGCGGCTATGTATAAAATGTAAATTTTACAATAGAGCCAAGCCACTCTTTTAATGTTGCAATACATTTTAGATAATTGTAATCTTTTCGAACTGCCGATTAAAATAAAACCTGTTTTAATCATCTAAATTATATTGCCACTATAAAACTACTGTAAAAAATAAATAATTGAACATACATCAAGGTCATGAATATGATTTTAAGCTATAAACATAACATTTGAGGACAAAGCTTGCTCTATCATGATTAAACGAATTTTAAAATGTAAAAAAACGAATACGACTTGTATAAGTTATCCATGACTAAAAACAATGAAATTTTAGAATAAACAAAAAAACGTGTGAGGCAGAAACCTACGTTACGTTTTAACGATATAATAAACACAACCTGGGGACTCTTGATATAAACGTGTAAAACTGAGAGATGATGTTTCTGTATCGGTCGGTATGGCGCAAGTGTATCTATGATGACTGGCGGATTTGAGGCAAACTGTATAGAGTACTCCATCGTATAAACGTCCCAGCAACATTTCAACCTAATCATGTGTGTGGTTTATGTGGCATACTCTCCCTCTCTAAAGAAGCCTAATAAACAAGTATGAAACAGGAGATGTAATATAGCTACATACAAACCTAACCCAGTGGTGTTTTCTGTCATATCTGCAGCAAGACTTGTCAAAATAAGTCGGGCCTGCTGAACCATCTGCGTTCCTACAACCCGATATTGCACTCTTGTAGGGATCAGCTTATTCTGTATAAAAAGTTACATTGATTATATATATATATATATACATATATATATATATATATATATATATATATATATATATATATATATATATATTATAATATAGTAATTAAAGGGCCCTGAAAGCATAATGTCTTAATATTATAATCATACTTATAATGTGTATTGTTTACATATTTACTTATATATCTATATATATATATATATATATATATTTATATATATATATATATGATATATATATATATATATATATACATATATATACATATATATATATATATATATATATATATATATATATATATATAATTTCATATGCATATACATATGCAATTTTGTTTAAGACATCGATACCATGCCAATATTCTATTTATATACGATAAATAACATATTTCGAACGATCACCGTTTTTTCTAAATAAGACAGATAATTAGACATGGTTATCATATATTTTGTATATTTCTCAATGACGACCGTTGATTGCCGGCTACCAACAGCTGACATATTCCTGAGTTTATTAGAGACGGTTCAATGTCACGAGTACGTGATGGTGGTTGTAGGACAAGTCAATATTGACACAGGCGCATGATTCCACCTATAGATAATATAATTTTGTTTCCACATAAAATTGCATTTTAAAGTGAAATAACATTTTGTTTAAGAAATTGAGTAGATGCAAACATTATTTTTTTAATATAATGCATCAAATAATGCGAACGATCACCGGTGTTTTTCCATGAAACTGAGTATCCGATCTTGTTATTACATTTTTTTAAATATTTCTATCGGCTAGCGTACTCGTGCTGTAATTAGATATATTTTAATTTCACAAGTATGTGATGGTGGTGGTAGCTCACATACTTGTAGACATGCGAACGATTCCGCCGATAGGTTATAATATGTATTTCGAATTAAACGACATTTTAATGTGAAACACAATTTTAGTCAATAAAGCAATCGGAAACCAATATTTTTTTTATTTTTTAATTTTGTTATGTATTTCACTTTTATTTTTTTTATAAAAAAATAAAATATTTCGAACGATCATTTTTCTTCTTTAAGGAAAGTCAGAATCCGACATTGTTATCATATTTGTCTTGAATATTTCTAAACGACAAACGTTGATAGCAGGCTACTAACGTCCTCATACTGTAATTAGAGCCGGTGTAATGTCATGATTATGTGATGGTGGTGGTAGCACAATTAGTTGTGGACATAGGCGCACAATTCCGGCGAAAGGTGATAGAATTTCTATCAACGTTAGAAAGCATTTTAAAGTGAAATACAATTTTATTTAATACATCGTTATGATGCTAAAATTTGTTTGTATGCATATCAAATAAAATATGTCGAATCATCACAGTTTTTTTCTCACTTTAAAATATCTGCGAGCTGCCTATTAACGGTCATCGTTGAAAAATATTCAAAAGATATAATAACAATGTGAGATTATTTGTTTCCTTGAAAACACAGTGATCGTTTGAAATACTTGATTTATTGTATGAAAAAAAATGGGATCCGATCGATTTTTGTAACAAAATTCTATTTAACTCTAAAATGCCTATAATGTTGAAAAATACATCATATGTATATATATATATATATATATATAATAAATATTTGTTATTTCTTATCATAATATGTATATATATATATATATATATATATATATATATATGTATTAGTAGTATTTTGTTCAGTGCACTAGAGAGCAATAGATTCAATAATTGTTCTGTATTTTAATCGCCGAAACAGTAACATGAGGAATATCTTCTGCTCCTCTTTTTTATTTAACTATTAAAGTGTAGGTCCCTTGTTGGTTTGACTGTTATATTGTTGAATTTTTTTGTATTTGTGAATTTTCCAGTGGTGAGTCGGCTTATCCAAGTTCTAAGTCTGCAATATGTTAATTTTAACATTAAACCTGCAATTTTCCTTTCGTTTATGAATCACTCAAAGCTTCATTAGAATATATAAATATATATACATATACATATACATACACATACACCCTCACATATATATACACACACACATATATATATATATATAAATATATATATATATATATATATGTATACGTATAGTTTGTCATCAAATTGTTATTAAGACAGGCTGCATTAAAATCCACGGAAGTTTGCTTTTTTTAGATATTCTTGGTTAGTCGTTCGACTCTTCGAGCGATTTTACGATCGTGTGGTAGTAGCTGGTGCAGTATAGCACCCATCGTTATGGTTTGGGTGAAATCTCGAGCGCTTTCGGACGTCTCGTCCATCTTCAGGAGGTTTATTTTAGCTAATATGGGTCTTTTTCCGATTCCATTTTTATAGCTGTTTTTTTATTTTTCATTCTTTAATTTATTTATGTTTTATTGATTTACATATGTGGATTTTATTTTAATGCATTAATGCCATTTCCGTATTTAACAATTAACATTTAAGGCGTTAGTAGGTAGGAAAGTTGTTTTCATATATATTCATGAATCTAAAAAGAAGAAACAAGATTGTATATATATAAATAAAAATATTTTTTGGTTATTTTTTTAATTGTAAGCCTTCGTAATAAACGAACACATTATGTTATCCTGGTCTTAAGGCTAGAGGTCCTTCCCCTTGGTTTTACATGGTAGATGTAATTACCGTTATGGGTTTGTATTAAAACTGTATTTAGACGGCTCAATCACGCAGCTGAGTTGCTAGACAAGAGATTAACGACGTGAGCTGACAAGAACAAGTGCTGTAAGTTGTTTGGATCTATACTGATGAGACTTCAAATTACGAAAGCACCTTGTCCATAGTTGAATACGTAATATGTATGTATTTACCTATATATTTTAATTATATGTATACATATTCTTTTTTGCTCTCAAATTAAGGTTAATATTGTGACATCCCCTTTTTTATATAGTCAATACTCCCTGGCTTTACACTGTCCTTTTATTACAACATTTGACTGTTTATACACCTATGAATAAATAGAGAAAGAAAGAAAGGTAGAGCAAAGAAAGAACCCCACCAATTGAGAGAAAAATAATTGTGAGTGATAGATTCAGTATGAAATAAGATGTGGGCGTTCAATCAAGATACAATGAGCTCTATCTTGAATTAAAAAAAGAAAATTAAAAGAAGAAAATTAAAAAAACACACACCTTCACAATTCCATCTAGTAAAATCAACATGTTTTTTAAAATGAACAAAACTCAACTGATATACCAACGATGCACTCAAATATTACATAGTGCGACTGTGAATTTCATTTTATTCTTAAGAATAATTATTCTCTTTTAGAGTATATTATCATAAACAAAATAAAATGAATATGAAATGACTGTCTGCTTATGGTTTAGGTCAGTATTTGGATTCTGTGGAGATCTATATCAAGTATTGGAATTCATACGTTTTTTTTCTGTATGTCTGATTTGCGTTTCCAGCGTTTTGTGCGTAGTGCACAACTTATTTGAATTACCTATATATAGTTTTAGATGCTCATGTTCTATATATATATATATATATATATATATATATATATATATATATATATATATATATATATATATATATACATATAAATGTTTAGAGGTGCAACGCTTATAAATACATTAAAAAAGAATGCGCGGACATCTCTCATGGCCCTTTATGATAGACCGTTTTGACGTCTTGAATAGAGCAGATTTCAAGAACCATTTGAAAATATTGGAATCTCTCTCTATCGCTATTCGCTAACCTTCCTTGTGCCGGCAGAAGGAATTTGTAAGATCGCTAAATCTCTTTGGGGAACTTTGAACACCCTTCCCCCCTAACGTAATGCCTTTTAATCGTGTTTTTAACGAAATCATTAAATTCACTTCTTTTAATCGTTTCATCGTATTTTTTGGCACTTTCAATTCCCCGTTTGCTCTTTCTTTTGACGATATTATTGATTATAAAACTATCGATTTTCTCCTGACGAGATGATAGCCGAAAGGACCTATGAAAGATTTCCGCGCCTTTTTTTTAAAACCTATATATATATATATATATATATATATATATATATATATATATATATATATATATGTATATATATATATATATATGTAATTGATTATATTGGTAGAAAACATCCAACAAAGTGCAGATTTATTTAAAATTGTTTAAAAAAGTTAATAGAAAATTAAAAATAACAGACTTGAAACCAACAGTATTATATTAATTTGACTTGACCTTCTGTGATTTAATATAAACATATATATATATATATATATATATATATATATATATATTGTTGAACATAAGAGACAACTCATGTCTAGGTTTTCTTTTGGTAGATTCTTTCAATAGTCAGAATTCGGATCTTTGTTTCGGAGGGGAATTGGCTTATGAGTTTGCCATAGTAAAGATTTATCTGCCAAGTACTTTCAGACTCATCCGGGGTCATCTTGAGAAGAATGAGGTTAATCAGGTACAGACCATGTGTTTGTATTATAGAATGTTTTGGCTGGAATTATGTAATAAGTTTGAAACTATATTTAAAACTATAGATATTTAAGTATATTATTACTGATATTAAAGTTAATACTATTAATTAGGTTTTTTTTCGTCTGTATATATAGGGCTTCTAATATATGGAGTGTTTGTTTGTTAGTACTATATTCTAAGATGTTGGTATTTTCTACTAAAAAAATGCTGAATTCTGATACTTAGTTAAGTATTGGGCTATGGCGCTAGTATCAGACAAATGTATCGTCAACTATGGCAAATTCATCAGCAAATTCCCCTCCGAAACTAAGATCCTGATTCGGACTATTGAACTGAGCAACCAAAGGATGTATAGACAAGAGGTGTTTCTTATATTCAACAATACTTGCCTGCAAGAGAAGATGCTTACTATATATATATATATATATATATATATATATATATATATATATATATATATATATATATATTAATTATTTTAATACCTACAGACATCGATGTTTAATGCTAACGCAATCTGCAGTTAAGGAAGCTTATTCTCAACGGTCGGCGGGCGTGAACCCTGATCACAAATCGCCACTGATCTGTAATCAAGAGTCTTAACCCTCCGCCATAGACAATTAGGTAATACTTAGTGAGGAATTTAACTTTGTAACTAGCGAATCGGCGGTTAATTTACACAAGCAGTTAGAGTGATCAACGAACATATACGGATCGTGCATGCAGCTATTAATACTGCTTGTTATTAAAGTGCCCGGCCTTTTATAAAGGGAGCTAATAATTATATTTATAAATAAATATTTATTATTTTAATACTTACAGACATCGATGTTTCATGCTAACGCAATTCTCAACGGTCGGCGAACGCGACCCTGATCACAAATCATCACTGATATGTAGTCAATAATCTTAACCCCTCGACCATAGAAAATTAGGTAATAATTAGGGAGGAATTACACTTTGTAAATAGCGAATCGGCGGCTAAATTTACAGAAGCGGTTATATATATATATATATATATATATATATATATATATATATATATATATATATATATATATATATATATTATTTAGATTCTGTATATTACATATTTCAGCAATGTACCGCGGTTTCATCCAAAAGGGCAGATTAAGACATATTTAGTAAATCTTCGTGCCCAGTGGAATCATCGGCATACTGAAAGGATTGTAGTCACGCCTGACACGGAATGGCGTCAACAATGACAGAAAGCCATATGTCCGCCAGTGTTCGACAGTGTCCGCCATTTTCAGCTCTATTAAGAAATAACCAACTCATAATTAAAAACAGAAATTAAGTAAGCATTTTTCAGATTTTACATTTTAGTAGATATTGTCCGCCAGTGTCCGCCAGTGTCCGCCATATGCAGCCCAATAAACAAATCGTAGTTTCACAGGTAAAAAAAAAAAGAAATTGTCAGTATTTATTTGATTTTACATTTTAGTAGACACTGTCCGCCAGTCCTCGCCAGAATTCGCCACTGTCCGCCACTGTATTCCACTGTCAGTTCTCTAAAGAAATCACCAACTCATAATTTATAACAGGAAAGGAGTCACTATTTTCTGGGATCCTACATATAAGTGGAAACTGCCAACCCGTGTGCGCCTGTGCCCGCTAGTGTCCGCCGGTGTCCGCCACTGTCAGTCCTATAAAGAAATCGCCAACTCATGATTCAAAACAGGAAATGAGTCAGCATTTGTTTATCTTACATTTTACTGGCCACTGCCTGTCAGTGCCCGTCAGTGCTCTCCAGTGTTCGCCATTGTCCGCCACTCTCATCCATTGCCATGTAAATATATATGTATATATTGTAATGCTAAAATAATACCCCACCTGTGCATAGAACAAGCTATACTAATCTCACTATTCAGCTATAGGATTGTAATCTACTTTTTCATGTGTGCACTACCTGCACTATTGCAAATATTTTGTGATAAGAGTTTAAACGAGTATAAAAGCAAGTGGTGTGAGAACAATAAACAAAGAGATAACTTAATCTGCGAATCTATCAAGTATACAAGCATTGCTACTGATTCTGCACTGGACATCGCCGAGTACCCTGCTAGTACATATATATAAAGCCGGTGTTTTTCACATTATTTTCTGAAGCGTACAATTAATTACTGTCTGCCAGTAGAGTATAACACATGTCGGTCAATATCCTTTAAACACATCTTTAATTCTATCTGAGTTTTATATTTTAAGATTTAATTAGTATTTTTATTTAAATCGATATTTGTATTTTTTCATTCTTTTAACTGCAGTGATATAACACGTAGTATGATGCTTTATGCGCATGCTCTCAACAACTGAAACAGTTTTAGATGCTTGGATAACTCGATGACAATTTTCGTCTGAATGATAATTTCCAAAGTTTTCTGAAAAACGTAGAATATAGTGCACTATTGAAGCACATAATTAACATTCCATTTCGCAGAGGAAAGCTGTTTTTCTTGTGTTTTGTCAAACACAAACTCTGCCTTTGGGCGATCATTTGTTTCCTATATTCTATTCAAGGTGCCTCCAATTGTAAGCACGTTATAACACATTGGAGTATAGACGACTTGGTAGACAATAAATAACTTCATTGTTTTTCTTTTCTGTGTGTGTGTGTGTTTTTTTGCTGTATTACTTGGCCGAAAACCATCTGTACACACGTTTCGTCTTCTATATCGAAGCACCGGATGAACTAAGCTTCATCGGAACGTGTATTTCGTACGAATCGATTCTTCTCAGAAATTAAGTATGAGTTTACTGCGTGCACATTCAGCCATCTTTTTTACTTGTCATTCATCTAGGTCGTATTGCACATTAATGTTTCTAGGCTATACACATTAATATATCTAGATAAAACCATGTACATCATTGAATAAAAAACATACCCTCCTAACGACGGATAAAAGTAATTGCACGAACATAATGTTTTTGAAATATGTTTATGTACATTCAAAAGATTAAAATACAAATATGATAATATTAAACCTTACGTCTAAAATTGATATTCATTTTTTGATGAAAGTCAAGTATATGCTTCTAATTTCTGAAAACGCTTTAAATTCATCACTCAAGTTCGAAGGGATTTTAAAAGAAATTGAGCGAATCTTTCTTGATTCGCGTCTAATGATATCGATAGAAATCAACGTAAATCTGAAATATTTGATTTGGTTTCTAATAACGGTTGATGCCCGCGAAAATCCCTGTAAAATACTCCAATGAAACTGGAATTACAGACATAATAATTAAGTAATATCTACGACTTATTCTTATTCTGAGTTTTCAAGAACAACTTCCTACACCTTTTTACAGCATTTCGTAAAACTATATACACCTAAATATAACCATATTATTACACCTTGAGGTTATTAGTTATGTTCTGAAGTTCATAGTTATCGGCATAGTTGCTTTTGAGCCAATCCTGTAAATACAAATATATAAACACGTGCACATTCATAATTTGTATATATATATATATATATATATATATATATATATATATATATATATATATATATATTTAAACTGTAGTATTATATCAAATGTATCTACTTGATTTCATATTGCCGCTGGAACACTTAAAGTAATATGAGTCAAAATATTTCTTTTTAACAAGATTTTTTACATATCGTGTCCGTTTTCAGTTATTTTAATGTTCGATTATTATAAATGTTTTATAAGAGTAAATTAAAATAAGATCATGGGTGTATATATATATATATATATATATATATATATATATATATATATATATAAATATATATATATATATATTAACACATATCGAATTAGTTACACTTCTGATGTTTAAATAAATATTGTATTTTTACAAATGTTTATTCACATCTTTTATCTCTTGAATTGATTGTTCTATTCAATATATTTAGCTTTATATTATCAATGTTGATTATTATTAAATGACAAACTGCTTATATTTAATTTTATTTTATATTCTAATATATATATATATATATATATATATACAATACTTTTATTACAAACATACTTTATATTGTCTTTTGTGCGTTATCGATCTAGTCATCCTGGATTCAGGATAAAATCCGCCTGGTTAATTCGGCAAGTTTTCAGTCTACTTTTACTTCCGTTATAGAAAATATTAAAAATACAGAAAACAAACAAATATTCGGGTGGGCTTGGCTTGCGTTCATTGTTGTGTTCCGCTATACACTTATTTATATACTGTTTTTTTTAGACTCGCTGTTTATTGGTTTGTTTTTTATAAGCGGGGTGCATTTTTGCTTGGTTTGATTGGAAACGTTGTTTATATTCGACGGTGTCGATTTGATTATTCTAATTCCGTGAGTGGGCATTTTCTTTATATATTTGATTGTTGTTGTGTGTGGCCATCTTCTAATTTCAGCAGCGCATGTGATATTCGGGTCTGACATCAATAAGCATGGCTGCTATATCCAGTGTTTCTGACGTTTGTTACCTACCTAAGAAATCGATCTGGGCTTTATTTTAAGAATAGTTCAAATAGTAGGTATTAGGTTGGTGTATCGGGAAATTGGATATTTTACATAAGATGTTATATAAGCACACTATACAGAATCACATGTACAATCATCGAACAACAAAAACATACAACGCTGCATCAAAGAGATGCCTAGCTTTAAGATATTCCAGTTCATATCTCTAAATATCTTGGATTACGGACACAAAGAGGGGTGCTGATATTCCAGATGAAGGATTCACTGGTCTCGTTGTATGGTGTTCGCTTATAGACCGATGTTACAGTTTCCAGCTTTTCACGGCTCTTTTCCTATAAATATTATTCCGTATTGTTTAATGAACAGTTTATCGTTTCACTAAGCGGCATTATTACATTGAATATTCGTTGTTTATTAATTATGTTTATTTTTTCTATTAAATTGTTGTTGAGTTATTTATTCAGTAAGTGTGTGTTGAAATGCGTGTTCTCGGTGTATATGGTGTAGGTGAGGGCATACAAGAGGAAATGGTTTCTAATAAAATGAAGGTAAAACTTCAATGTTTAAGCAAAGTATTTCAAATGTGAGTCAATGTTTCAATTAAACGGGAATAATTTGCATAATTAACAGTTATGAAGGCAGACGGATGAATTCAAAATAAAACATATGTTATATAGCTGAAGATTACATTCTAGTGCATTTTCATTGATCTATTCATCATTTCTATAATATTTCGTTTGTCTTTTTCCTGCTGCTTAGATGTATTTCCTAATGTCAATCATTGTTTTTGGTATCTGTCATACTCGTCAGTGTTCGACTCGGCCACCAATCCGATAGCACACGGGTTGCCTTTGCGGCTTAAAGCTCTCATCTCTCGGGTTCGCCTATGGCTCAGCTGAATGTGTCATATGCACTTCCCAAGGCGTTATCGAATTGCTTGTGTAGAAAGGGGTGATGTATTGCCGATCCCCAACCGGGGAATAGCGACGGACGTGTTCATGATTAGTTTTGGCGAGCCAGCGTGGATGTATGAGAGCACTAAGTTCCCCCACACCCGATCTTATTCCTGCGATGGGAAGTAAATAAGTAAATGTAAATTAGCGTATTCCCATCATAAGCCTAATTTGAACTCTACATTATTCCATTGAACAAATAGCAAAATAAAATTGATCCAGATTGTTTGACTCCATATTTCTTTGTCCGTTTTCAGACAACCTGAAACACATTACATTGTGTGTCAAAGCTTATGTGAGGCAGACTTTAATTGCACGGTAACACCATCTTTGAAAACTATAAACCATCTATGGCAACACTTTAAAGAGAATGAAAGATCAAGATATTTCTGATCTTCTGTGTCTGTCTCTGTCTTTGTCTTTGTCTTTGTCTTTGTCTCTCTCTCTCCCTCTCTCTCTCTCTCTCTCTCTCTCTCTCTTTAGACCTGGATCATGTGGTATCATGGGGAAAAGTGTGACTGTTTACTTTTAATGCCTCTCAAACCAAGATTCTCTCCTTTCACCAGCAACGCTCGGATACTCACTCTACCCCAATTAAAATTAATGATTCTCTATTTAAATAATTTATCTTCTTTGATAAGTTCTTAGGACTGACCTTTACGTCAGACCTCAAATCGAAGACTTACATATCATCTATTGCTAAGATTGCTATTGGATCTTTCTACTGCTCCAGAAAGTATCTCACTCCTGACGCAATCCTCTACATGTATAACCGTCAAACACATTCTAAGATGAAGTACATTTTCCACATTTGGGTGGTGCCGCTCAACCATTTTTTCTATGCATCTTCTGAGAAAAAAGCGACTTCGAAATCTTGGTAGGGTGCCCTCTTCTCTTCCTACAGTCACTCTCTGACAGAAGTTAAGTTG
This sequence comes from Sepiola atlantica, assembly GCA_963556195.1. Lineage (NCBI taxonomy): Eukaryota > Metazoa > Mollusca > Cephalopoda > Sepiida > Sepiolidae > Sepiola > Sepiola atlantica. Next base: position 131,002,880 of record OY744515.1, read on the forward strand.
GTTGTCTTTCTCGTCATTCTCATACTCGCTTGAAAAGTAAATTAAATGTATGTTATGAATGTTAGATTCAGAAATATGCAAGTTTTATATATATATATATATTAAAAGAAGAAATTATTTTACTAATAATTGTGTTCTTATCAAAGCCAAATAAATTATAAAAATGCATGAGATACCCATATTGTTAATTGAAATAGCTAAGATTATTATGAAAGGCTTTACAATAATGTATGGAATGAGTAAAATTTGATTACTTAAGAGTACAGTTCATAAAAGGTAATTGTTTAACGACCATGTTGTAATTTGCAGAGCATGTTATTTGTTCTACAGCCGGAAATTTCTAAAAACAAAAATGGTTCATGGCGCTAGCCACACGAAGGAAAAACGAACATTTATTTTCAGTTTAAGTAGTGACCCAAGTTTTTTCTTAGATTATCTTGCAAAGAGTAACCAGAGATTCGAGTCAGTAGGAAACTATTCCAGAGATATCACGCTTGAGTAGAGAATTACGATCATACGCTCATGAAGAAAATCCTACCTCACTTGATCGGTGAGTTTATTTTGTACCCTGTAAAAAAAAGGAAGGGTGCCACCAGCGGCACCTCCACGGGTGTGGGGACAATATTCAATCTTAGGACTATCTTCTCGTGTATCAGTAGATAATTTAAATGTAACTGAGGAATCCGATTTTAGAGTTTGTTTGATCATTAGTTTAATGTAACAGTCATATTGTGGCTATCTCATCCTAGGAAATTAAAGTATCGGATGGATTGCTAGAAATATTACTTGAACGGAACCAAATGATATTGATGAGATACATTATTTACCATTTCTTTAATGTTCTGTCCATGTGTTAAATTTTAAAATTTTTATTTTCTTCTTTATGTAGGTCATTTATTTCTTACATCATCCTCTATCCCTCAATTATATTACGTTGTTGTTATAAGTAGTACTTTAATCTTTTACTATTCTTCGTCAACCCTCTTGATCTCATTTTAATTTCACCAATCTTCGTCTCATCTAAAACATTCCATGTGTAAACAAACAAGAAACATATCAGAGATTAAGCATTTAATAGATTATCGCTGTCAATTTTGCATCGATGTGTTTGTTTTACAAGAACCTGCACAGAATGTGATCCGTCAAACTTACTGCAATTGTACACCCTCCACGACAATATCCCCGACTAACCCACCTGTTTACTGTAGAGATCCCTATATGCCGTAAAATATTCTACTATAGTAGCTTTTTTTCTCGAATCGCGTACCTTCCTGCTCCTTGTTTCCCGACACTACCGACATGCAACAATGTAAACACACATCTTGCTACACAACACCTTACTTAGGACACCCCCTATTAATATGACGCCTAATTACAGTGGCTCGTTACGTCTATGCCTTGTTTGGAGTGGATACAAGATTTTTTTAGATAGTATGATGTTCTGTCGTTAATTTATAGCGCTGAACGGGCTGTTTTAATGGAAGTATTTTGGTATCGCTTCTTGTTTTAATTTCAATGTTGAGCTAAAGCCCCTTTGTAATCGAAACACTGGGTTGTTCACTGTTTCTCTTGTCAAGCCTACTTATGTCTCTACTGACGTTCTCAAATAATACGTGTGTCGAACCCACATTTACTCATCTCACATCTTTATTTAAGCTTAAAGACATTTACTTTTTCCATACATTCCTAAAAAAACATTTATTTTTTTCTAACTTGCTTCCTCCTTTTTTCCTGATAATCGTCCGGCTTTCCTTCCCTCTTTCCTGTTAATGTATGGCGCATTAAGTCGTTAAACGGTGATGGGCAAAAGCCCTCAAGTCACCCGTGAATCAAAGTATTCCGTTAAAAGGTTTTTCAGCTCTCGCGGCTCTACTAATCATCCGGCTATTTTTCTTTCCTCTTTTTAACGGAGAGTGTCAATTGTAATTAGTACGAGAACATTAGTCTCCTGCTTTTTATCTCGTGTGATCAATTTTCTGCAGCCGAGTATAATTTTGTCTTTCAATCTGCTTCTCATTTGTTTCTTTTATTGGCAAATATGTGATGACTCTGCCCTCGGTTAATATTGACTATTATATGCATTTATTTCTCGTTTCCGTTTCTAAATGATTACTAAATTAGTGTTGTACAACATGTGTTTGCTAATGAATTTTGTTGTTTTGACTGTATTTTTTTTTATTGACATCAGTTATCAATTTTCAATGGTGTGTTCTTGTATTTCTGACACTAAATATCAGATCGATATTTTGGGTTATGTTTTCTACAATTTTAGTGTGCTATAACTGTTTGTTACTAATCATCACTCCAGACAAGGGGCACCGTCTACTGTAATGTTATGTGCTACTGTGAATTAGGGGCATTCTATGTTGGGAGTTATGCAGCGAGATGTTTGTTCGCATTATATTAAATTGCTGCATGTTCATAACGTCGGGGTAAGAAGGTGCAAGAAAGGAATTCTAAAAACAAGCAATTCTAGGATAAAATATTATAAGAGTCGAAAGCTTTCAAACATCTGGAGATCTCTAACCGGTCTAATTTTGCTGCTAGTCCGGTTGTATACGTATTACATATATATATATATATATATATATATATATATATATATATATATATATATATATGTACGTATATATATATGTATATATATATAAATATACATATATATGCATCTTAATGTTTCACGCACTCACTTTTTCACTCACACTTTCACTCACTCACTCACACACTCACATACTCTCTTTTTCTATCTCTCTCTCTTTCTCTCTCTCTCTCTATATATATATATATATACACATATAGTTAGTAAGAGACAGGGAGATGTATATATATATATATATATATATATATATATATAGGACGTATTGGTCTGTCACATACAAAAACCTAGTTTCATTTATTATGAGTTTTTTTAATTTAATTTTTATTTTGCTGTTGTTGTGTTGTCGCCATCGTCGTCGTAATTATTGTCGTCATCGTTGCTTTTGATTTTGTTTGTGTGGCGAGCTGACCTTCAGCATAGCGCTGAGCAAGAACGTGCATCAGTATTGTTTAATCTGCTGAAAGACATCCTTTCTGGATGCAGATATCTGCTAACCTGCAGGAGTGTATATGTTTACCATCGACACTGAGAATAGCAAATATCAGCCGGAACATTGGAAGTCTGGGAAGAGTTTGTCCAGAACACAGACTGTAAATGTTCAGAATGAACGTTGCCACTTTCTCTCAATTGATTCGAAGCTCAGCGCCTGACACGTTTGTGCTTGCAACAAGCAGCGTGAGAGGCAATCAGACGACGACGGATCCCGATTGCGGAGTTCTTTCACGATTGTCACCAGATCCTTAGTAGTCGGGTAGCTCTGGCATAACAACGTTGCGTTCGGAACATACTGGAATGCGAAGATAGTTAGAACACTTTAAGAACATGGTAATTGTGTTATAATACTATTCATACGTATCCTTCCGTTTTCTTTCTTTTCATTATTTTTTCATTCATCTATTCATTTTTTTTATTTCTCGTTGCATGTCTTCATTCCCTTATCAGTTACTTCTCTTTCCTTCCGCGACTCTTTGTTATTCGTGTTTCCTTCCACCTTTTATTTATGTATATCTTCTTTCATTTCTCATTCCCTCTCTCTTTATTTCATATGTTCCATCTCTCATATTTTCGTTCTTTCCATCTTGTTATTCACCTTTCATTTATTTGTACTTTTTTTTCATTTCTAATTAATTCCTTCTCTATTTTATGTGTTGCCATCCTTTATTTTCCTCTTTTATGTATTTGTTTTCATCTTCTTTTCCTCCACGTTTTATTTATTTTTCTTTCCTTTCGCATTCTTATCTTGTTTCTTTTAGACGTTACCTCTTTTTTTGTTTTTCTACTTTTCTTTGTGTTCTTCTTTCTTTAATCTTTTTCATGTATTTCTCTCCATTCTCAATCATTTCTTCTTTCTTTTATCTGTTCTCTTCTTTATTTTCTCGTTTTTTAATTATTTGTTTCTTTTCATTCTTTAACTTTTTATTTACTAATTTGTTTTTTTCTTTTCTCATTTTTTCCTGTTATCTGTTATCTCTTACCTCTGTTATTTTTCTTTCCTTTTTTTTTTCTTTCTTCCATTGCACATTTGTTTATTCTTACTTGTTATTACCATTCATTCAATCTTTCCTTTATCGTTTACCTATATTTCGTCCATGATTACTTTATTCATTTATTTCCTTTATTTATTTTCCAACTTTACATAACAGTATATTACGTTTCTATATACCCTGTCCTTATTTTTATCGTAATATATTCGTTCCCTGATCGTTTATTTCTTTTATTATTTACATTTAATGTCGGTTTTTTTCTTTTAATTCTTTCCGCCTTTTTCATTTCTATGTTCCCTTATGTTCTTTACATGCTATTTTTCCCTTTTATTTGTATATTGCTGTTGCGTTTTATTCTATCTATCATTCCAAGTTTCTTACCTATCACATTCCCAACACCGTACATTATACCCACCATTTCTAACCGCAAATATCTGATCCATTAATATAGAAAATGGGCAGAACTCGTTCAGAACTAATAGAAGCGTGTATTTACATATCCGGAAGGCACCCTATATCCTTGCTGGTGGAAATGCGCTGCCCGAGCCAGTTTCGTGTGTCAGAGTAAATGAGTGCCTTCGAGCTGTTCAACCTGAGATGGACGAGTGTAGAGAGTAAAAAGGGTCGATCGGTAACCCGATCGCTGCCCTATCCTGCCCTGTCCAACCCTGGGGACATTGCTTGTCACGTACGCTGGTGTCGAATGTCAATCAATGGAATTATATAGCAAATACATAAAAATGGCTTCCACCTGAATAGAGACGAGTGCGAATAATCACCTAAGTCTCATAAATCGAGACTAAAGCAAGCTTGGCAAACATATATGCTTGCAAATCAATTTATCTGCCAATAAATAAAACGAGATTCTCTGGAAAATCAGTTCGAGAAAACGAGGTCTCCAAAACGAGGTTTAGAAAATTGACCCAATGCTACATCATAGATATAATGACACATCGTTACATTTCTACATGAAAAAATAATGACGGGGTATCTAGGACAATTGGTCTTGAAATCGAGATACAGTGCTACATCATAAATAAAAACAAACAGCGTTACAATACTGCATAAAATAAATATAAACGAATGGCGTAGAAAACGTAGCCATTGTTATGATAATAATTTGAATCATTCTGGTTAATAATCATGCGTTATAATAGTTTTCTTTGTTTTATAAATCTATCTTTCTGTGTCATGTTACATTCATCTATCTTTATTTATTATCTACCTTTATTCAGGGTCCTGGGTTTGAATTTAAAATATATCCAGTGGTGAGATCTCCATTTGGGAGCTGTGGGGAATGTGGAGTTGCCCGTTAGTTGCCATTGCTCCCAGGTCCACTCTGGCCTGGAGTGATAGTATCTGTAAGGGGCAGATCAATGGGTCAAATAAAACCTGCTGGCGCTACTAAATCAGACTGTCTGAAGTTATTAACTCCCTGGGTCAAAATGCACCAAACATTGATGTGTTATTGTTTTTTCTTTGCAAAACTCAATCATGTTCTGCAAAATCCAAAACAAAAAAACAACAATTTCCCTTCTCCCTTCCACTCAACCAAACACCATGAGTAAATAATTGAACATATAAACAACTTTAAGCATAATAATCTTATCCATCATGACCGGATACAGCATTAAATAACCGGAAAAGGGTTGATATGCCATAAAACAAAAGCAACCGAATTTTACAAAAATGACCTGATTCGATATTAAATAACCCTAAAATTGTTGATATGCCGTAAAACAAAATAACCAAATCAAACCAAACCTTTATTCAGCATTACTATTGTAAATTAATGTATATATTCTACTGTGTGAGATCACGTTCTAACCAAGTATATGTTCTAGTTACTTTATCCATTCACAATAAAATCCGAGTTAATAAAATAGTTGTGATTCTATTATCGACAACTGTATATTCCCTCACTACTAATTCTGCATTGTCATATTAAGTATTGCCTTTAAGTTCTATTATCAACTCTGATTATAATGTACTAGTGTGAGATAGCCAATTGCCGTGTTTTGATGAAAGGGTATGGGTGACACCTTATGGTCAGAGATGAATACAAAGCGGATTCCGATGAAATTGAGTGACCTGCAGCCGGGCGGTTTTCTTGCCTATTTTTGGCCGACAACTTTAACAAGCGGGGATAAAACGAGGGCGTTCCTTACGAGGCCTCTGCAAGGGTGGCAACGGTTGCGTACAATGCAACTTGCTCTAATGAAACAAGCGATCTATCTGTTTATCTATCTCCCTGTTTTTCTTTTTTTCTCTCACGCGTGCACAATTCGACTGTCGCGCTGCTGTTTTATGTGACTATCTTTTTTTTTTCAAAAACAAAAACTTTCTTATAAACTAACAACAGTGTCCGAGTGTTTTATCTACAGACGTCACGAACCTGGATTCACAACGAATATCATGGCGCCTGTGTTTTAAAAACGGCAGCAATTTACAACAGATAAAGGATACAACTGTGGAATGTCCACAGATACCATTAGTTACTGATTATTATTATTTTAATACTATTGCCACTAATGAGTTGTTCGTTATCATGTAACGTTATCACCCTGTGGTGATTGGAAAAACAAAATAGTAAAATAACTTATAACTTAGATGGTAACAACATGTAAGACTGGGAATTGGTTAGATATCACGTTTTAGATATTTGATGATTTATGTGAACATGAAAATATAAACACTTTAATGGGGTGTTCATTACCGCATGATTTCTTCGTTATCGCGTAACGGGATTACCCCGTGGTGATCGGAAGAAACAAGATAGTAAAATAAATTATAACTTAGATGCCAACGAGATGTAAGTCAGGGTATAGATTAGATGTCCGTTTTAGATATTTCATGATCGAAGCGAAAATGAAAATATACACATTTTCTTTTCTTTTTTTTACTTACCGCCTGCTTAGCTTAGTAATGTGTTAAAACAATGTTTACAATTGTATCACAGAGCGCGAAATGCAATCGACGTGATCGGTCATTCTGTCGTCTACCCCCTTCTGTCGTCTACCCCCTTCAGCGGAGGATGTAAATTTGACTGCATTTTTAGGCAGGATGTACCATTAAAATGTTCACATCCTACTCTAAGAATTTGTAAGATATGAAGAGCAGTTGTTATTCCGATTCTGTATTTTTTTCTGAAGAACTTTTTGCATGGTGAGACTCGTGAATAAGGAATCAAAGAAACAATTGATTTATTATGACCAATTTTTGGTCATTGTCTTCTATACATCAAATTGATCTTCATGTTAGTCTATGACACAATCGCGGTAACAGTGGTCAGGTACCCACATCAAACGAGATAATAGATGTACGGTGATAATGGTATACTTATTTAATCAAGGATTACATATGTATAATGTCAAACGGTATGTCTTACAGCTACTGTATAAGAAAGAAAACACTATTATTTTAGGGTTTATGCATTGGGGTAGATAATCTTTTTTTGACAATTAATCATTCCCACTTTTGCTAATACTGTTATCCCAGCATAATACTATACCTTACTATTAATTGTTTAATTAATTACAAACATTTCATTGTTTATTTTTGCTCTATAAATTACTATGTAGATATAAGTTATCGGTGAAAACGAATAACTACACAGATCGACAAACGAAAACAAATGCAATACGGTGTTACACATCTGTCGTTCTTCCAATGTTTAAAAACACAGCGACTTCTTCGATTGTGCTTTCTTAATATCACAAAAGGTTAAATTATTATGACAACATAAATAAACAATTTGAGTAGTCTGTCTCAAGTGTTTTCATTTACGCTTTTCCTACAACCGGAACAAGACGAATACAACTATTGTACACAGTCAAGCAAAATCTCATATTAGTAAAGCCAGCAAAGTTGTTGTTTGATATATATATATATATATATATATATATATATATATATATATATATATATATATATATATGTGTCTGAGATTAGTTAAATAAATTCAACAAGCAAAGCAAATTAACAGAATTTCCTTCATAAGTTAATACCAAAGATTACAGATGTGTCTCCCTTTAACCAGTAAACCGATCAATCTCTCTACCTAAAACAAAAGACACATAAGAGGTAAATTAAAACCAATAAATAAGGATTACACTTAACCAGACATAACTAAATTATAATATACTGAACAGATAACAAACTAATTAACTATCTACAGCATATATAACATCTAATGTCGGAACCAACCTGTTGACAAACATATATATTATTAGTAAAATCAACGTTTTATATACGATAAAAAAAAAAAAAAACAATAACAATAATAGTAAATATATAAAAAAAATTAAATAAATAGAAACAACATACAAATATATATATATATTTATATATATATATGTATATATATATATATATATATATATATATAAAAGAATAATAATATAAGATATAATATCTTATTATTATCTTATCAGAACTCATTACGATCTATTTCATTTTCCTGTGATTACTTTATACTGAACATTCCGGTTTAACCCCCCAGCGCTCCTGGCATTTTCTCGGAATCCGGGATTTTTCTTTTATTTATTATTGACAAGGAGAGGAAAAAATCACTCGAAATATATCAAATTGATCTTTGATAATCCGGAATATTACAAACTAACACTCTTGCTGTCTTGTAAGTTCGTCTAGAAAAATAAACCAAACTTTTAGATCTATATCCGACTTATTTCGGTTTTGTTTTTATTCCTCACAGCTTCCAGCGATCAGGAACTTCGCACTGCCTTCAACCTTTTTAAAACTGTTATTATATATATATATATATATATATATATATATATATATATATATATATATATATATATATATATATTTATCATATAACGGAAATTATAATTATAAAAAATCGATAAATGACTGGGTAAGTAACTACATAAATACATTAATAAGTGAATAAATATATATAACAAGAATTGAAAGGAAATAACATAACTATTTAAAAAAAAGAAATAACATGTTATGGTAAAACAATACGTAGTTATATATATATATATATATAAAATGAGATTGTAGTTTGCTTGAAGCATTGCTGGAAAATGTAAGTGCAGATTAGTCGTCCGAGGCTATAGCAATGCGATGTGGTTGCCGTAAGATGGAAAAGTGAAACGAAATAAACGCAGGGAGAAAGTGAAACTCAAAACGATTTATTAATAATTTCACAAAAACTGATTAAATACCAAATAGTAAATACTGTCCAGTAAGTAACAGTTAGGCAAAGGGTAATCTTAAATTTTCGAAAGAAGACAACAATAAAAGACCGAATCGGTCGAAGAAAAACGGGGAAAACCGGTGTCAGATCATCGACATACCGCAGAAAACAATTGGTAGTAGAAACGCAGAAAATGTCAACATTCCATTAAGCAATCACATAACTAAAGTTAAAATACTATAAACATTTGTTTAATAATATACTAATTTTTTATAATTTTATTATGCTAAATTTTATATGATTCATTAATTAATCCTTTTCTTTTTTTTCTTTCCTCTTTTATTCTCTTTATTCAATTCAAATTTAAATTTACGTATGGGCTGTTATTGTCAAAGGGAGATAACTTATTAAAAAATATATTTAGAAATGCGATTTGAAATTTGAGAAGGAATTTGAATTGTGAAATGGATCAAAGCCAAGGAGGGGACCATTGTAACAGGGTAAGGGGGGATAAGAAGGGATTACAGGTAAGGGGGGGGGACTATGGAAAAAATAAATAAATAAGACAAGAAAAAAAAAAAAAATTAAAAAAAAAAATGTTTATGCTAGTATCTGGTTTATTGATGTCGTTTGCTTTGTAATAAGGTAATTGGAGTTTTTGGCGAATCGGGGTGGGTTCGATTTTAAGCAAATACATTGGTAGTAGTTTTATTTCATATCACATTCACGAAGTGTTAAATAACATTGGTTTGGGCATTACTCGCGGGAATTTTTAATACAATCTATCGTTTACGGACTTTTTAGTTACTATGTATACGCTTATGAAATATAACCACGACGCAAGTGGATAGAAAACATACATCACAGCTGTGATAAATATTTGGAGATTTAAAGGATCTAAAGCTTACTATCTGTAACTGATACGATTTGATGTGTTATTCATAAGCCAATACGGGGCTACACGCCTAAAACAAAACAACCAACGGATCAGCTGTTGCTAATGATTGGGGCTTCTGAAAGATATGTGGACTTACGTCTTAGTGTTACTTGCAAGGGAATGCATATGTGCACGCATTGACAAAAGGCACACAAATAATTATTATATCAGATATGATGTGTGTGTGTGTATGTGTGTGACAAACAAGTGATGGAGGGAGTAGTTCCGTTTATATATAATTCCATGAATGTTCAAATGTGTTTTCATTATTTGTTCTACCATTCATTTTTGTATACATCGTTCTTTATTTTGACTGCACTCAAAGCCCGACCAAGACACCATTTTCTATCGACATCCTCAACTGTACGAAAACGCCATACTGCCATATGTGGCCTCCATTCTTATTCAATTGTGCCGGCAAACAGGCTCAATCTTTTGTATCTTGACGAATTCTTTTCGTATTGCTTATTTTTAATATACGGTTATTTTTATTTTACTTTGGTATTACATTTTCTTTTATTCAGTCAGTCGGGTTTTCTTTCTTTAGTTCTTTACTTTGGGGCAATGCTTTTTATCTGACGTCTTTGTTCTATTTTTTCGCATGTAAATACAACAGTATAATCCCGACTTATTATTAGGACCGCCTTAATGAGATTGGTGTGTATAGAGAAACATAGAGAGAAGAAACTTACCAACTGGACTTCCATTTTTAGACCGCTGCTTCTCCCTGTCTATCATTCTATAGGAATAATACTAATATAACTCTACTATTACTACTACTATTACTACTAATAATACACCTACTACCACTACTACTAACCCCTAACTACTACTACTACTACCACCACTACTAATATTACCACTAATATAACTACTACTATAACTACTACTACAAACCATTAGAACTAAGCTGATAACGCTTCATAAACTAACGTGTTTTACGATATATATATATATATGTATATATATATATAAGTGTATATATATATATATATATATATATATATATATATATATATATATATATATATATATATATATATATATATATATTGGTTTTATTGTGTGTTCATTTATTTAATAAATTCTTATTTTTACTATTGTTTATTTATTTATTATTATTTATACCTATTATTACTATTACTACAATATTTAATTATGGAATACTTTTAATACGTTAATACATGTGTTGAAAGCTATTTTGTTAATATTAGGCTGCTTTGTTTTTATGAATATTTCTTCTAGTATTTTTAGTCTGTTTATGCAGTTATTTTTGTGTATTATTTTTATGTTAAATGTTAGTATTTTTCGTATATCGGCCGACTGTAGTCTGTTGTTATGTTTAGTAATGTGACGTTGGATGGCGCAGGTAACGGATAAATGGTAAGTAAAAAGTCGAGAGAGAGGTGGTGTAGTATGGGCAATATAGGTTATATGTACTTGCTCTGTTTGTGCTGTAGGGAGACATTCCTTAAACAGGAATGATAACATAGATATACGGTTTGTTTGGCTGAGTATTGACGGTGTTATTCTTAATAATTAGGTTATTTGTTTTAAATTTTGTGTAGTAAATTATTAGTTTGATATGTTTTGTTGGTCGTTAGGTGTAGTGTATCGTTTTATCATGTGAAGTATTCCTTTATTCGTCGAGTTTGTAGTTAGGGTGCATCTGGTATCTTATATATAAAGTAAAGACGTTTTTTCCCCTGTACCTTCGCGTCGAATAGGAAAATAAACTCGAACTCAATAGGTTACTACACTCACTACAACATCAAATTTATTTGCTCGAGCGTGTTCTTAGCAAACTCTAAACTATTACACCCACCTCGGGCAAATTGTTATTTTCGTTCCTCACTCAGTCACTCTCCCCAAACCAGACACCATACAGGTAGTAGCAAGAACATTTCTCTCTAACATTTTACTCCTCTCACGCTACCAGTCTACACCGGGAACAAATACACAACGGATAATTTAAAACTTATTATTTACGTTAAATATGCCTTCACCTCACCACACAGTAGCATAAGTTGCACATAAAATATAACAGACGCTCCCTTCAGTACATCGGACTAGCGTACTATGTTACAAAAAACGTGTCACGGATTAACCGATTGACATTCTATTATTCTTGCTACGTAGCATTTACACGCGAGCGATTAACAGATTACATTAAACTCAACACAATGACAATCACAACCACGCCGATTTATTCAACTTCATTGTGCTAATAAATACATTAGTACACTTCTGACAGAAAGTACAACATTTCATATTATATTACATACTAAACAATATTTAAAATAACTTTTATGTTTCTGCCGGGGGGGGACCTCAGTTTTCACTTATCATATAGAAAGCTTATGGTGACAAGCAGATAGTAATATACAACTCAGGTTTAAAATTGGAACCCAAAGCTTTATTTTTAAACAATGGGAAACAATTTTCCGTGAGTAATATCGGAGAGATCAAATTGTTTATATCAAGTATTTCGTCTTATTACTGACAGCGGTAGTAGCAGTAAGAGTAAGTCTACCGTTAGTGAGTAAGACGACGCGGGCGTAGCATTAGTGCAAATAGTTGTTGTTGAATGTTTGACGCTGCGGAGAGATCACATTGTTTATATCACGTATTTCGTCTTATTACTGACAGCGGTAGTAGCAGTAAGAGTAAGTCTACCGGTAGTGTATAAGATAAAAATATTTAAGTTTTCCTTATGTTACGAAATATACAACTCAAGAATCAATATATACCAATAATTATACCTATCACTTACTTTAAAAACAAACATGTGACTTCTACACTATTTGAACCAAATTTATTTTGCACAAAGAATACACATCAAAAATATTATATTACATACTATGTTTAACATTAAAAAAAAAATCGTTTTAGTAGAATGGGATCGAACGCCAAAAACTGTAACGTCGTAAACACTAACCCACCGATGGGGAATATAATATTAATATGAAAATTAATACAGTTAAACGAAGCCTGTCCGATATATACTGAAAGCAATTTACTTCGATTTCACCAGAAATTTTTTTTTTTTTTTAAACACCGGCTCTGTCTGTGATAAGGGCCCTTGGAAAATTACAGAGGCCTACATAGCCCCATTAAAATCCACTGAAACACACAAATCTAATTAATGTAGGCTGCAGATCATTACAATTTGTATTCGGATGGGGGGTGGGGGCACTAAAATTACGATTATATGCTTATTTTTATTAATGAAGACTATTCTCTATTTTTTTTTCATGATTGCGATTGAGTCACGTGAGCAAAATACGTTACGATTCACCTTCTGGCGAGCAAATATACGGTCCACCATGTGTACGGGGGGGGGCATAACAATAAGTAATAAAAACATTTTTGTTATAACATTACATGCAGACAATCATCTTTACTTTTAATTGCTTGCTATTGTTTATACATGTACACTGTTCAATGGCAGAAAAGAGGATAAAAATTGAAATCCTCTGACATAGATTCAGTTATCAGTGCGGAAATTCAAGATCCAGTGGCAGATCCGGTTTTACATGATTTCATTAGGCACCATATGGTTCATGGAAACAGAGGTTCACTCTGTCTCAAAGATGGACACTGCAGTAAGAGCTTGAGTGAAACTCAATCGGATACAAATGGCTACACACAATATCGACGACTATCTCCTTTAGCTGGAGGTTTTGAGACGACACTTACCCTACCTGCCAACATAACAGTTCCTGTAGATAACCGATGGGTTGTACCACATAATAAACTGCTTCGTGAGATTTTTGATGCACATATCAATGTTGAATATTGCAACAGCATGAAATCAATAAAATACATTTGTAAATATGTAAATAAGGGTAGTGATCAAGCTATCTTCACAATTGAAAGTAATGCTCATGATGAAGTTAAGAGATACGATACGGGACGTTACATATCAACCAATGAAGCCATTTGGAGAATACTTAACTTTCACATACATATACATCATCCCCCCCAGTTATTCACCTATCAGTTCATCTAGAAAATGGACAGCGTATATACTTTACTGAAAGTACTGCAGCAGATAGAGTTGCAAATCCACCTTCAACCACTCTAACAACTTTCTTCACATTATGTCAAACACATTTTTTTCCACGTACACTTTTGTACTGAGAAGTTCCAGTTTATTATACCTGGGACACTAAAACTAAGGTCTTCAAGCGACGGTTACAGGGTAAGCCAGTTCCAGGCTATCCGTGCGTTAAAAGAACAGAAGTTTTGGGGCAGGGTATACACCATGCATCCAAATCAATGTGACTGCTTCTGTTTGAGAATGCTTCTACACAATGTTAGAGGTTCACAGAGCTTTAATGACCTAAAAACGATCAATCGTCAAGTTATGACTACATTCAGGGATGCATGTAGTGCACATGGACTACTTGAGGATGATAACCACTGGGATGCTACATTACAGGAAGCATCTATATCTGAATCTGCCGACAATTTGAGACATTTGTTTGCCATCATGTTGACATCATGTGCAGTGTCTCATCCGAAACTACTTTGGGATGCACACAAATAAGCTTTTAGTGACGATTTCCTTCTTAGGAAACACAATCAACAGCCTGAAGTTGATATAACATTTTAAGACGACATCTTCAATATGGCTTTAGTTCATATCGAAGATATGACTTATAAGATCAATGGTAAACCACTCACAAAATTGGGTCTTACCTCACCTAATCGATCTAATACACATCCGGTCATTACTGCATGGACGCGTGAAATTAGTTATCAACCTCATGAGCAAGCATCAATTGTTCGAGATGGTATCGCACGACTAAATAATGAGCAAATTCATATTTTTCGTACTGTAGTTAATACTGAAGAAGATCAGCAAGGTGGCCTTATATTCCTTGATGCACCCGGAGATACTCCTGGTGGTAGGACAGCTCACTCCACATTTAACTTGCCATTATCTAACAAAAGATGCTGATCCAATTTGTCAAATAGAAAGAGGGTCAGATTCAGCAAAAGTCTTACAGAATTGTTCCTTCATCGTATGGGATGAATGTACAATGGCACATAAACAAGCGGTCGAAGCTCTAGATAAAACATTGCGTGATCTCAAGAGACGTGATGCTGTTATGGGGGTATGACAATATTATTATCAGGTGACTTCCGACAAACGCTTCCTATTGTTCCACGTAGAAGTCCCCCTGATGAGCTTAATGCTTGCATTAAATTGCCATATTTGTGGAAGTACATTAAAACTGTAACGTTCACTTTTGTGGATTCCATTCTCGATCGCGTCCAGGCTGTACAATACCCTACAGAATTTTTAGATTCATTAGAATTGCCTGGTATGCCAACACACAACTGAAAGCTGGATGCCCAATTATGTTACTCCGGAATCTTCATGCTCCAAGGCTATGTAATGGAACGAGACTGTGTTAAATGCATGCAACCTCATGTGATAGAAGATGTAATACTAAATGGTGTGGTAAGGGGAAAACTGACATTCCTTCCCAGAATACCCATTATTCGGTCGGATTCTGCAATAAAATTTAAAAGGCTTCAGTTCCCAGTTAAATTGTGATTTGCCATGACAATTAACAAGTTCCAAGGACAATTTAAATCAGGCTGTTATATTTCCCCGGGCAACGCCGGGACACGGGTCCTGCTAGTTTGTAATAAAGGTTGATCGTGTCTTTCTTGTTATGTGGTTTATTTTTGTTTTTATCGTGTATGGAGTTTATATATTATTTGTTGGTCGACTATTTTATTTGGGAAGTTGTTGTTAATTAATGTTTCTTTAATATGCCTTAATAGTTTATTTGTTTAGATGAGGATATAGTGTGTACGCGATGAACCAGATTTTTAATAAGTGCTATTTTATACTTTTGTGGGAATTCACTATGATAGTTGAGTAGGCTCGTATAATTATTTGTGTGTTTTTTTTATATGTCGATGTCGTGTATTCCGTAGGATTGCATGAGTCGATTAATACGACGAGAAAGGGGATGTTATTGTTGATGTTGAATTCAGTTGTGTATGTAAGTACTGTGTTGGTTTCGAGTGTTTGCTTGAGTTGTTTTGTATATTTTCTTGTTATTCTGTGGCGATGTATATATACATATATATATATATATATATATATATATATATATATATAAAGTTAGTAAATATCAATATAATTTGTTACATTGTTTACCAATAATACAAAACTAACTTCCATTTGACGTACGATCGTTTCCAAGCAATTTTAGAAGTATTTTACTGTTCTTATTTTTTTATGATTCGAAAACATCACTTAGTGTGCATCTTCCATTACACCACACACATACGTCTCTTGGAAACAATATAAGGTGTGTGTACTAAAAGCCAACACAAGTGAAATTACGTTCGAAGAAAAAGAAAGACAATAACTTTAGTAATTCGTCGAAGCATTTAAAACAATCAGAACATTCACTATACATGTTCAATTGAAGAAGCTACATTACACCGGGGGACACTACATGAGTTGAAAAATATTTATCATGAATAACAATGAAAAATGCATTATCATTGTGTGGTACATTTGCCATTCGTCTGTAATCAAGAATACATGTAAAATATATTACTTCGTATTCACAAAATAATTTAGATTTATTGAACGGAATAAATTACCTATTTTAAAAGAAATGATATTGTTAATATGTACGTCATCTCTGAGATTTAATTAATAAACATGAACTATATAATAACTCGAAGGAACATTATGACATGAAATCTATTTTATTGTGAATTGGATTAGAGTTTAATAACTGCAGTTCTTATAGATGCCGTACATAACAAGTAAAGTTCGTTAAGAATAAGTCAACTGTCTTAGAAAAAAGCATTAATGCATGGCGAACAATAGTATTTGTAGTACCCTTTACCTTACAAATCAGACACACCACTGTTCTTAACTAGAGAGGTGGATAGTATTAGGAAACTCATGGGTCGTTTCAAATTTTACAAGATTTTAATTGGCAATTAACATGAACAGGTATACTTATTGTAGCTAGGTGACACTTAGGATATAGTTAGGTCAACAAATAGTGTGACATGCATTAGTAACATTTAACTATATATATATATATATAGAGAGAGAGAGAGAGAGAGAGAGAGAGAGCGCGCGCGAGAGAGAGAGAGAGAGATAGAAAAATATGGTGCAGTTTCAATGCAGTTCCAACGAAGGAAAAGTATATATGTAAAGGAGTAAGACTACCAACATTTGTCAAAAGTTTTATTCAACATTTATTTATTATTTTGTTATTTTATAATTTTATAATTTTATGATTTTATATAACGCGTTTCAAGCGTGATGAGCTTTCATCAGATATGTAAACCCATGTATACATATTTGGTATTACTGGATGAATATCAAAAATAAGTATATATTTATTAACCAAAAGAAATATCCATGTTACCCGCGATGGCTGTTCATCAATACAACATGACATAAATACAGGTGTACCCCAAGGATTGTTCGTAAAACCTTTATTGTTTCGTGATGACATTGTGTCTAAGTTTGTATACCTGCTGACGACACCACACTCTACTCTCATCATGTGGACAAACCGAGTGCGTACCAATTCGAGACAAGTGATGAATCTTTAGAAAGCGATCGTCAGTCTGTAATGGAATGGGGTCATGAAGGGATAGTAACATTATATATTGTTACGGCAAAGCTCCTTTTCTCTCCCACCTCACTAAAAACCATCTTCAACCACCAGCTGTCATGGCTAATAACACCCTACCTGAGAGTCCAACGTCAAATCCATGCGGGTTAACATTCAGAGGTAGCATGAATTAGAAGACATACATGGAAAACATTGCCGAGGCTGCTGCGAAGAAAGTGGAATTCCTCTTCGATGCTAGAAGACGCTTACACCTGACAGTATAATATATATCTACAAAGCCACAATGTACCCATATATGAATTATTGTATATACATCTGGACTGGTTCACCATCAACTAGACCTTCCCTCTTAGACAATGCCAAAAAAAGAGTAGCTAATTTAATAGGTATCTCACTATCCACCGGGCTCAACTCCCTCTCCAATCGCTACAATGTTACATTCTGGATTTGTTTTACAAGTACTTCAATAGAATATGTTACGATGAACTTGCTGCTCCCATTTCATTATCGACGTAAACACACTCGATTTAACCGACCATAAGCTAAATCGACTCATTCATTTAGATGCTGCAGAGACTTCTACCTAAACAGCTTCTTTCCTCGTGCTATCGGGTTTTTGGAAGTTCCTCCCTGCCACCTGTTTCCACGACTTTCCTGTGCAGCAGAAATGTAAAACTCATGTGCACAAATATCTTGCTCTACAGATTCACATTCATGGTGGCCCCTAAAAATGTCACCCTAGTTCCCAGTAGCGCGTTACGTCTACAGTTGCAACTTGCTTCGTTATCGGCTAAACTACACACACCTACACCCACACCCATATATATATATATATATATATATATATATATATATATATATCCGGACTCTGTATATATATTCTTTTAGAATGTTTACGGTAAAAAACTTATAACTATGTTAGCTGTACTTCGGTTCGATATCATAATTTTTACCACATTCTTTAGCCTGAAATTATGTTGAACCTTGCATGTGTTTAGAATTATGTATCCTACATATCAGGAAGATCATTAATATTAAAGTTGGCGTTAGACTTCGTCGACAGAACTGATACACTTGCTTGAAATAGTAATAATGACATCAAACAATAGTGTAGCAAGATGTATTATCAATAAAAAGTAATGGACGCCGTCATCGGCTGGATTTTTTGACTCGTTCCATTGTGAACAAACATAAACTCTCGTAGTTGCAAGCCAAGTATATATAAGCTATTCCTCAAATAAATAATATCGTAATCAAAGCATAATGCCTACTATAATTGTTGTGAAGTTGTCCAACAGTAAATAATAAATAAAGGAAGTCAAGTCGAGGGTTGGTTTAACAAGTGTATTAACAAAGTAAGAAAGTGACTAGAACTTGGCTAGACAGTAACAAGACGGTGCTTTGTCTTCTCTGTGACTCTGGTGACTCGCACTATTTATAGTGACAACCGGTGTTGTTTCTCCTGTGTAAGAATGGCCGGTGTAAAACCCCCCTTTGAAAATATCCCCTCTGCACGACCAGATTTCTTAGATGGTACATACTCCATTTGACAATTGTAGTTAAGAAGAATGGTACCCCATCTTTGGAGTATATTCGCAGTGTGTTGTGGTAGTCCCTTTTTCGATCCGAAAATCGTTCATAAGGGTTTGTGGTCTGTTTGTAACAGAAAGTGTCTACTGTGCAGAAACGATGAAATTTCTTTACCGCGAATATAATGCTTAGAGCCTCTTTCTCAATTTGAGAGTATTTTTTTTCGGCTGGTAGAAATGTTCGGGATGCATAGGCTATGGGTTTTAATTTTCCATCATCCATTTTGTGCAATATGCATGCTCCTATACCATACTTGCTGGCATCGCTTGCAACTACAATATCACGCTTGGGATTATAATGTGCCAGAAACTAGTCAGACGTTAAAATATCTTTAATTTTCTGAAACGCTTCTTCGCACTTTTGCGTCCAGACCCATTTTTGGTCCTTCTTTAACAGTTCATTTAAGGGTGATTTTAGTTCATGCATGTTTGGTACGAACACATTGTAGTAATTCGCCAACCCTAAGAAGCTTTATAGGGATGCAGTATTTTTTGGAGCAGGCATGTTCCTTTTCGCCATTACCCTATCTGGGTCTGGCCTTCTTCCTTGCTCATCGATGATTTGCCCTAAGTATTTTATTTTTTAGAGGAAAAAAGTACATTTCTCTTCTTTGTTTTTAAACCCATAATCCTGGATTTTTTTAAATACTTGGTTTACATGAGTCTTGTGTTGTTCTTTGCAAACGCTGTTTATTAACACATCGTCCAGGTGCCCTACTGCGAAATCCATCCCATTTAACATCATGTCCATAATTTGTTGAAAAATCGCAGTGGCGACCTTGACCCCAAAAGGAAGTCGGTTAAATTTGTATTATCCCTTATGGGTATTGATGCAAAGCAGTGTTGAACACTCCGGATCGACAAGGATTTGCAGATAAGCGTCGCTGAGGTCGATTTTAGAAAAATATTTTCCTCCACTCAGTTTCGCAAACATTTATTCAGGGCTCGGAAGAGGGTAATGGTGATCTTTTAATGCCTTGTTCAAGCCTGTGGAAAAGTCGGCACAGACCCGAATCTCCTTGTTCTTTTTCTTAACATAAACTGTAGGTGAAGCCCACTCACTGTGATCAATTTTTGAAATGACAGCCATGTTCTCGAGTCTTTCTAATTCACCGTCTATTTGCTCTATAGCGGCGTATGGAACATTTGTTTTCTTTCTGAACACAGGTAGTTCATTTGTTTTAACTTCAAACTTTGCTACCGCTTTTGTACACTTTCCAAGACCGCCGGAAAATACGTCTGGAATATTTTCTTTTAATGCCCTCTTGCGTTTTTCTGCCTCCACATTCGAATCCTCAACCTTTTGGCAAAAAGAGCTTAAAGGCAGATCCCATAGGCTAAACTTTTCAATCAGATAAGTTCCAAAAAGGTTATTCGATTTTCGCATAACAACAATTTTGGCTTTTACGGTCTTATTCTGGAAAGAAATATTCGTCAATAATTCCCCTTCGAAGGTTATTTTTTCACCACTGACGCTTCTCGCCGTTTTTTGTGATTTGATCATAGTGGGTCTCCCAAGCTTCATACATGTCTGTACATTAATGATGGAAATGTGAGACCACTATCAAGCTGTAGTCTTACTTTTTTTAAAGCATTTTGACCTGTACATATTTCTGGATATTTTGTTCTTCAAGTTCAATTTTTGTCAGTTTAATGGCTGTCTTCTACCACATTTTTCCTACAACGTGATGCCTTATGTCCTTTCTGGTGGTAGTTCTCACATTGTTTGAATATGTAGGGACACTCATTGTACCAATGGTTATCTCTACACCTCCAACACGGTCCAGGTGGATCTTTTCCATTTTTTTCTCTGGTTATTCATTGAAAACAATTCTTTCTTCTGATTCATTTTTTTAATTTGCGACACTCCGTTGTCCTCTATGTCACGACTGTCCTGTTTCAACGCAACAAAACGTTCACAGTCTTCCGCTAAGTTTTGTATTGTAAGACATGGCTCATTTTTGAGTTTATTTAAAATAGGACGTCTGATTTCAGAGTCTTTATTTTAGACCAGACCTTGCAAGAATATTAGACATTAAAAATTATCCGATGATAATTCAACTAATTTATAATCGTCGCAAAGTTTATTTACTATACTTGCATACGTAATGTAGTCGTCTTCCTCTCTTCTAGTGACATTCATACACTTATATCTCCTGTGGAAAAGAGGAGTTTTTGTAGAAAACAGTTCTGTTAGTAAAGTGACTGCCTCCTGGAAGTTCAACTCACTTGTCTTTTTTGGAAGGATAAAATTCACGAACTTTGTATGCTCGGCAGCTCCTAATTTTCTTAGCAAAAATCTAACTTTTTTAGAGTCTGTCCATGTACTGCAGTCCGATACAAAAATATCCTCATATCTTCTATAGAAGTGAGCAAAAGTGACATCGTCTTCTGGATTATAATTGAAAATTTCGATAGCCTCTCCACACAGCCGTCTGGGAGAATGCATTATGATTTTCGGTGGCTTTCGTTAACTGTGTTGCCTCCAGAAATTTTCTATGTTCGTCCTCTGTTTTTATCAAGAGTTCTTCGAAGTGTTTCTGCCGTTGTAGCAGTCTTTCTTAGGAATCATTCTTCTCGTGTGGTCGCCAGCTCTTTTTGTTCAGCATGCATTTTTCTTTGGGCTTTTTGCTGTTCCAACAACTCTCTTTTTAATTTCACCTCAATTTCAACTTGTTTTCTTTGAAGTTCCATTTGTTGTTCAACTTGCTGTCTTTGTAACGCAACATTTTGTTCCGTTTGGAATTTAACTAATTGAAAAAGAGAATCTTTGAATTCAGTGTCTATCATTGACGAATTCAAATTATGCACCACACAATTTACACTTTAAAAATAAATCAGTTTTCCCCACAACGTGCTTAATATAATTAGTTTGCTCAACAAACAAACAAAGCAAGAAATATATTATTCCTTAGTAAAAAAAAAATTAATCCCAGTTATTTTGTTTGAAAAACAAAACTAAGAACATTTTATTTTTTTTATATATGTGTACGTAGTTTTACAAAACCAAGTCCGTCGCTATAAGCCTAATAAGACTAGTTTTATGGGAACTCTTTTTAACCCCTTTTCATTTTGCAAAAATGCGACTTGCTTATTTAACAGTTCTTTGTTAGAAGCACAAATTACTTACGCGAATATATTTTCTCACTGTCCGTTCTTTGCTCTCGTCAATTCTGTGGTAGACCGTTTTAATAAATAGTTAATCCGGATCTTGCTCAAATATCAGATGGTGTTCATAATAATAACGAAAGCTTACACAATATCTGTAATAGTTGACGCGGATAACATTTATCTTAACGAGTCAGTAAAACTTGAAGAGAAAAAATAAAGGTACTAAGTATTTCAATGATTGAAAATGTCTTTCGCGTTTTCTAGTTTTCGATTTTTGGTAGCAAGTTTTGAGTTTGTGTTTTTTTTTTCGCTTAACTACTTGTAATAAAAACTGGACGCCGAATATAACTTAAGGATAAGCTTTATTTAACCATTTGTTGCTTAGCTAGACAAATAGTGTTTTAACATTCACTCTTAATATACACGAATGTAGAACATTCCATTATTACTCCAAGGGGGAGACAGGCATCAATTATCTTTGTTACTACATTCTCCCCCATCTATCTTCTTATTCGTAGGGAACAAAATCATCCCATCGACCTGGCCTCCTGCGGGTTCTTTGAGGGCGTCTTGGTTGTTCGTGCCCGACATCCATTTCTAATCTAGGCTCCTCGGGACCTGACGACGTTTCGGGACTGTCTTGTGTGGCTGGTTTAGGGCTAAAATATCTTGCTCCAAATCGCTCTCGTTTTCTACGGCGCTTCGGTCGCTTGGTGTCTGAAGATTGAGTATCTGTCTCAGATATTGGGTGAAACCGCTTTCGTGGTACCCATCTGTCGTCCGAACTAGAGTCAGAGACGACTCTGTTAGTATATTCAGATTCGTTTTGTTGGGACTCTGAACTTGACGTATCTGGCACACGATCACCTAAGAGGGTCGGACTTGTTCCACGAACCGGAGCTCTATATCCATCTGAAGCAGTTCTACGTTCATATACATTTCCTGCTGGGGCTAGATCCCTTAAGGAGACAGTAGATTGCCTTCCTTCTGAATTTCTGACCAGTGCATACTGAGGGTTCGCTTCGATTAATTGTACCTCGCTTACCAATGGGTCATGTTTACTATGACGAACATGACGTTTTAATAAAACTGTGCCAGGTTGTGCAAGCCACGAGGGAAGTGATGTGCCTGCTGAGCTTCGTCGTGGGAACGAGAAGAATCTCTCATGTGGGGTAGCGTTTGTCGCTGTACATAATAGAGTCCTAATAGCGTATAAGGCCATGGGGATGAGACTTTCCCAATCGGAGATCGGACTATTGCGATTTGCTGCCGCCAACTGTACTGTCTTCCATATTATACCATTGTATCTTTCGCACTGTCCGTTTCCTTGAGGATTGTGAGGAGTTGTTCTACTTACAGCTACTCTTCGTTCATGCAGAAACTGCTTGAGTTCGTCCGACATAAAAGCAGACCCACGATCTGAATGTATATATGCAGGCACTCCAAAAACGGCAAAAATGGAGCAGAGGCCTTGAATTACTGTTGCAGCCGTTACGTCTGGGCAGGGGATGACGAACGGAAATCTTGAGTACTCGTCTATTATTGTGAGCATGTATTTATTTTTAGTTTTAGAGGGTAAAGGGCCCTTAAAATCCAGGTTAAGTCTTTCAAAAGGCTGCGTGGCCTTAATGAGTGTTGCTGGAGGAGGTTTGTAGAACCTGGGCTTATTTTCTGCGCATATCCGACAAGAGTTCGTAATTCTTTTTACGTCTTCAACAGAATATGGCAAGTTTCTGCTCCTGACTACGTGAATCATTCTTGTGATACCTGGGTGACACAATTCCCTGTGTATATACTGAAGATCATCTGAGCCAGTTACCAGGCCACACACCCTTGAAAGCGCGTCGACCGCGGCATTCTCCTTACCAGGGCGGTAAGTGACGTCAAAGGAGTAGCAAGAAAGCTCCATTCTCCATCTCGCTATTTTCTCGTTTTTTATTTTACTCGTTGTTTTTGGGTTAAACATAAACGAGACCGACTTTTGGTCAGTGATTAATTCAAAATGTCGGCCGATTAAGTAATGCCTCCATTTTCGTAATGCCTCAACTATGGCGTACGCTTCTTTTTCTATTGCAGAGTGTCGTCGCTCGGATTTCGAAAGTGTTCTTGAAAAAAAAGCTACAGGACGACCGGATTGTCTCAGTGAGGCAGCTATCGCACAGTCGGAGGCATCCGTCTCAACTAATAGAGGGATAAAAGGATCCACAGCAGAAATGGCAGACTGAGCAATGTTCCTTTTCATGTTTTGAAATGCTCTGATGGCGGAACAGGACAACGGAAAAGTAGATACTTGTGTCAATGGGTGTATTTTTTCTGAAAAAGACGCAACCCATTGGGAGTAGTGAGCAAACATACCGAGGGCTCGTCGTAAAGAGGGCATGTTTCCAGGGATTGGTAATTCCATTAGCGGTTTCAGTCGCTCGGGATCCGGCGTCATGGTGCCATTTTTGACAATGTATCCCAATAATTTGATGCTTTTCAAGTTGTAGGAACATTTTTCACTGTTCAAAGTCAGATTATATTTCTTGACGGCAGCCATGAATCGTTTAAGGTTGTGGTCATGTTCAGCTTGGTTATGTCCGCATACTGTGACATTGTCTATATATGCAACAGTACCCTTCAATTTTTCATTGGAGATTATTTCATCTATTACCCTCTGGAAGCTAGCCACACCATTTGTTATCCCAAAAGGAATTCGGCAGAACTGATATAGGCGACCGCAGGCCTCGAATGCCGTGTAGGGCTTATCCTCTGGCTTGATAGGTACCTGATGGTAGGCACTTCTGAGATCTAAAGTACTGAAAGTGTGATATTTTGCAATATTAGAAATCATTTCGTCAATACGAGGCAGTGGATAGGCATCGAGTAATGTGTATCTGTTGATGGTCTGGGAATAGTCAATGACCATCCTTTTCTTGTGATTTTCAGTGGCTGTTACGAGGACCTGTGCTCGCCATGGAGATTCACTTGGCTCTATAATTCCTTCCTTAAGTAGTTTTGTTACTTCTGCTGCTATGAACTGTTTGTCCGTTTCTGAATAGCGTCTTGATTTTATTGCTATTGGTTTGCAGTCAGGAGTTAAGTTTGTAAAAAGTGACGGGTGCCGCACTTTGACAGCTGCTAGTCCACATACGCTTAGGACTGGCTTGGGGCCACCAAAAGGAATTTCAACGCATGAATGTTGTTTTAGAAAATTGTGACCCAAAATCACTTCGCAGCAGAGGTTTTTCATTACTGATAATTTGATCCCTTGATAGGAGTTTCCTTTTAGTTTCAGGTTAACCATGCAATATCCAATTACATGGGACGATAAAGATGAATTTGCCATTGATATTTGGTTGGAACAAGGAAATATTTCCCATTTATTTGCTTTTACAATACTGGCATTAATAAAACTTTCGGAACTGCCTGTATCAATAAGCGCATGAATAGTCAATCCATTGATTTTTACCCTCACGATTGTTTTTGAGAGGCAGCCGGGGAATGCAGCTGATATTGTAATTGGTGCTACAGTAGCAAGAGTAGCCGAACGTTTTTTTTGAGAAGCTGACCGGCAAACTTTCGAAAAATGTCCCTGCTTATCACACTTGTGGCATCTAACATCTCGAGCCGGGCAGGACGAACGAGCATGTATACGAAGGCCACAAAAGTAGCATGTGGATCCAGCTGAGGCGGCAGTGATAAGTTGTTCGTGATCGTTAGAAAGGGGGGTGGCAGCATCTTGGACAATGGAAGAATTTTGAACATGCAGAGGAGGGGCTACGATAGCAGATCCCAAAATATCGGGTTGTAAATAGAAGACAGACTGCTTCTGTGCCATGTCCAACGTTAGAGCTTGTTCATAAGCTGTTGGTAAGTCTAGGTTTTTATTCTCTAGTAGTCTTTGTCTTATTTGGTTGGACTGTATTCCATTAATAAATGCGTCCCTGATAAAAACATCTCTCGCTTGGTTCGCAGTTAAGGCTGTAAATTCACACTCGCGACTTAACGTCTTTAGAATCTGAAGGTATTGTTCAAGGCTTTCTTCTGGTTGTTGACGCCGGGTAGCAAGTAAATGTCTAGCAAAAATAGTATTTTTTTATGACAAACATGGCTTCTAAAATGTCCACCGCAGTTTCATAATTTTCACATTCAGATAAATTTCTATAAATAGCAGTAGAGACATGATGTAAAAGAAGGGTATATTTCTCAGTACCTGTTAAAGCCGCGTTTGAAGATAACTGTAGAGCTGTAAGGAATCCTTCGAACATTTTTCTCCAATGCCGCCATTTGTCAGTAGATTCCGAGTCGGCCGTATCAAGGTCTAGACCTTCGGGTTTCAAGTAACGTTCCATAACGAATGGTTAAATAAATTGTAATAAAAACTGGACGCCGAATATAACTTAAGGATAAGCTTTATTTAACCATTTGTTGCTTAGCTAGACAAATAGTGTTTTAACATTCACTCTTAATATACACGAATGTAGAACATTCCATTATTACTCCAAGGGGGAGACAGGCATCAATTATCTTTGTTACTACACTACTCAGTAGTTAATTTGCTTTTAATCCTTGCGAATCCAAATATCTGACGAAGATAGGTTTTTTCCGTGAAGATCTTGCGAATCACTTTGGGTGGGCTTGGCTAGCGTTCATTGTTGTGTTCCGCTATACACTTATTTATATACTGTTTTTTTTTAGACTCGCTGTTTATTGTTTTTGTTTTTTTAAGCGGGGTGCATTTTTGCTTGGTTTGATTGCAAACGTTGTTTATATTCGACGGTGTCGATTTGATTATTCTGATTCCGTGATTTCTTTATATATATTGTATTGTTGTTGTGTGTGGCCATCTTCTAATTTCAGCAGCGCATGTGATATTGGGGTCTGACCTCATTAAGCATGGCTGTTATATCCAGTGTTTCTGACGTTTGGTACCTACCTAAGAAATCGATCTGGGCTTTATTTTAAGAATAGTTCAAATAGTAGGTATTAGGTTGGTGTATCGGGAAATTGGATATCTTACATAAGATGTTATATAAGCACACTATACACAATCACATGTACAATCATCGAACAACAAAAACATACAACGTTGCATCAAAGAGATGCTTACCTTTAAGATATTCGAGTTCATATCTCTAAATATCTTGGATTACGGACACAAAGAGGGGTGCTGATATTCCAGATGAACGATTCACTGGTCTCGTTGTATGGTGTTCGCTTATAGACCGAGGTTACAGTTTTCAGCTTTTCACGGCTCTTTTCCTATAAATATTATTCCGTATTGTTTAATGAACAGTTTATCGTTTCACTAAGCGGCAGTATTACATTGAATATTCGTTGTTTATTAATTATGTTTATTTTTTCTATTAAATTGTTGTTGCGTTATTTATTCAGTAAGTGTGTGTTGAAATGTGTGTTCTCGGTTTATATGGTGTAGGTGAGGGCATACAAGAGGAAATGGTTTCTAATAAAATGAAGGTAAAACTTCAATGTTTAAGAAAAGTATTTCAAATGTGAGTCAATGTTTCAATTAAACGGGAATAATTTGCATAATTAACAGTGATGAAGGCAGACGGATGTATTCAAAATAAAACATATGTTATATAGCTGAAGATTACATTCTAGTGCATTTTCATTGATCTATTCATCATTTCTATAATATTTCGTTTGTCTTTTTCCTGCTGCTTAGATGCATTTCCTAATGTCAATCATTGTTTTTGGTATCTGTCATACTTGTCAGTGTTCGACTCGGCCACCAATCCGATAGAACACAGGTTGCCTTTGCGGCTTAGCTCTCATCTCTCGGGTTCGCCTATGGCTCAGCTGAATGTGTCATATGCACTTCCCAAGGCGTTATCGAATTGCTTGTGTAGAAAGGGGTGGTGTATTGCCGATCCCCTACCGGGGAATAGCGACGGACGTGTTCATGATTAGTTTTGGGGAGCCAGCGTCGATGTATGAGAGCACTAAGTTCCCCCACACCCGATCTTATTCCTGCGATGGGAAATAAATAAGTAAATGTAAATTAGCGTATTCCCATCATAAGCCGAATTCGAACTCTACATTATTTTATTGAACAAATAGCAAAATAAAATTGATCCAGATTGTTTGACTCCATATTTCTTTGTCCGTTTTCAGACAACCTGAAAAACATTACTTTGTGTGTCACAGCTTATGTGAGGCAGACTTTAATTGCACGGTAACACCATCTTAGAAAACTATAAACCATCTATGGCAACACTTTAAAGAGAATGAAAGATCAAGATATTTCTGATCTTCTGTGTCTGTCTCTGTCTCTGTCTTTGTCTCTCTCTCTCTCTCCCTCTCTCTCTCTCTCTCTCTCTCTCTCTCTTTAGACCTGGATCATGTAGTATCATGGGGAAAAGTGTGACTTTTTACTTTTAATGTCTCTAAAACCAAGATTCTCTCCTTTCACCAGCAACGCTCGGATACTCACTCTACCCCAATTAAAATTAATGATTCTCTATTTAAATAGTTTATCTTCTTTGATAAGTTCTTAGGACTGACCTTTACGTCAGACCTCAAATCGAAGACTTACATATCATCTATTGCTAAGATTGCTATTGGATCTTTCTACTGCTCCAGAAAGTATCTCACTCCTGACGCAATCCTCTACATGTATAACCGTCAAACACATTCTAAGATAAAGTACATTTTCCACATTTGGGTGGTGCCGCTCGGTGCCGCTCAGCCATTTTTTCTATGCATCTTCTTAGAAAAAAGCGACCTCGAAATCTTGGTAGGGTGCCCTCTTCTCTTCCTACAGTCACTCTCTGACAGAAGTTAAGTTGGTTGTCTTTCTTGTTATTCTCATACTCGCTTGAAAAGTAAATTAAATGTATGTTATGAATATTAGATTCAGAAATATGCAAGTTTTATATATATATATATATTAAAACAAGAAATTATTTTACTAATAATTGTGTTCTTATCAAAGCCAAATAAATTATAAAAATGCATGAGATACCCATATTGTTAATTGAAATAGCTAAGATTATTATGAAAGGCTTTACAATAATGTATGGAATGAGTAAAATTTGATTACTTAAGATTACAGTTCATAAAAGGTAATTGTTTAACGACCATGTTGTAATTTGCAGAGCATCTTATTTGTTCTACAGACGGAAATTTCTAAAAACAAAAATGGTTTATAGCGCTAGCCACACGAAGGAAAAAAGAACATTTATTTTCAGTTTAAGTAGTGACCCAAGTTTTTTCTTCGATTATCTTGCAAAGAGTAACCAGAGATTCGAGTCAGTGGAAACTCTTCAAGAGATATCACGCTTGAGTAGAGAATTACGATCATACGCTCATGAAGAAAATCCTACCTCACTTGATGGGTGAGTTTATTTTGTACCCTGTAAAAAAAAAGAAAGGGAGCCACCAGCGGCACCTCCACGGGTGTGGGGACAATATTCAATCTTAGGACTATCTTCTCGTGTATCAGTAGATAATTTAAATGTAACTGAGGAATCCGATTTTAGAGTTTGTTTGATTATTAGTTTAATGTAACAGTCATATTGTGGCTATCTCATCCTTGGAAATTAAAGTATCGGATGGATTGTTAGAAATATTACTTGATATTGATGAGATACATTATTTACCATTTCTTTAATGTTCTGTCCATGTCTTAAATTTTAAAATTTTTATTTTCTTCTTTAGTTCATGCATGTTTGGTACGAACACATTGTAGTAATTCGCCAACCCTAAGAAGCTTTATAGGGATGCAGTATTTTTTGGAGCAGGCATGTTCCTTTTCGCCATTACCCTATCTGGGTCTGGCCTTCTTCCTTGCTCATCGATGATTTGCCCTAAGTATTTTATTTTTTATAGGAAAAAAGTACATTTCTCTTCTTTGTTTTTAAACCCATAATCCTGGATTTTTTTAAATACTTGGTTTACATGAGTCTTGTGTTGTTCTTTGCAAACGCTGTTTATTAACACATCGTCCAGGTGCCCTACTGCGAAATCCATCCCATTTAACATCATGTCCATAATTTGTTGAAAAATCGCAGTGGCGACCTTGACCCCAAAAGGAAGTCGGTTAAATTTGTATTATCCCTTATGGGTATTGATGCAAAGCAGTGTTGAACACTCCGGATCGACAAGGATTTGCAGATAAGCGTCGCTGAGGTCGATTTTAGAAAAATATTTTCCTCCACTCAGTTTCGCAAACATTTATTCAGGGCTCGGAAGAGGGTAATGGTGATCTTTTAATGCCTTGTTCAAGCCTGTGGAAAAGTCGGCACAGACCCGAATATCCTTGTTTTTTTTCTTAACATAAGCTGTAGGTGAAGCCCACTCACTGTGATCAATTTTTGAAATGACAGCCATGTTCTCGAGTCTTTCTAATTCACCGTCTATTTGCTCTATAGCGGCGTATGGAACATTTGTTTTCTTTCTGAACACAGGTAGTTCATTTGTTTTAACTTCAAACTTTGCTACCGCTTTTGTACACTTTCCAAGACCGCCGGAAAATACGTCTGGAATATTTTCTTTTAATGCCCTCTTGCGTTTTTCTGCCTCCACATTCGAATCCTCAACCTTTTGGCAAAAAGAGCTTAAAGGCAGATCCCATAGGCTAAACTTTTCAATCAGATAAGTTCCAAAAAGGTTATTCGATTTTCGCATAACAACAATTTTGGCTTTTACGGTCTTATTCTGGAAAGAAATATTCGTCAATAATTCCCCTTCGAAGGTTATTTTTTCACCACTGACGCTTCTCGCCGTTTTTTGTGATTTGATCATAGTGGGTCTCCCAAGCTTCATACATGTCTGTACATTAATGATGGAAATGTGAGACCACTATCAAGCTGTAGTCTTACTTTTTTTAAAGCATTTTGACCTGTACATATTTCTGGATATTTTGTTCTTCAAGTTCAATTTTTGTCAGTTTAATGGCTGTCTTCTACCACATTTTTCCTACAACGTGATGCCTTATGTCCTTTCTGGTGGTAGTTCTCACATTGTTTGAATATGTAGGGACACTCATTGTACCAATGGTTATCTCCACACCTCCAACACGGTCCAGGTGGATCTTTTCCATTTTTTTCTCTGGTTATTCATTGAAAACAATTCTTTCTTCTGATTCATTTTTTTAATTTGCGACACTCCGTTGTCCTCTATGTCACGACTGTCCTGTTTCAACGCAACAAAACGTTCACAGTCTTCCGCTAAGTTTTGTATTGTAAGACATGGCTCATTTTTGAGTTTATTTAAAATAGGACGTCTGATTTCAGAGTCTTTATTTTAGACCAGACCTTGCAAGAATATTAGACATTAAAAATTATCCTATGATAATTCAACTAATTTAAAATCGTCGCAAAGTTTATTTACTATACTTGCATACGTAATGTAGTCGTCTTCCTCTCTTCTAGTGACATTCATACACTTATATCTCCTGTGGAAAAGAGGAGTTTTTGTAGAAAACAGTTCTGTTAGTAAAGTGACTGCCTCCTGGAAGTTCAACTCACTTGTCTTTTTTGGAAGGATAAAATTCACGAACTTTGTATGCTCGGCAGCTCCTAATTTTCTTAGCAAAAATCTAACTTTTTTAGAGTCTGTCCATGTACTGCAGTCCGATACAAAAATATCCTCATATCTTCTATAGAAGTGAGCAAAAGTGACATCGTCTTCTAGATTATAATTGAAAATTTCGATAGCCTCTCCACACAGCCGTCTGGGAGAATGCATTATGATTTTCGGTGGCTTTCGTTAACTGTGTTGCCTCCAGAAATTTTCTATGTTCGTCCTCTGTTTTTATCAAGAGTTCTTCGAAGTGTTTCTGCCGTTGTAGCAGTCTTTCTTAGGAATCATTCTTCTCGTGTGGTCGCCAGCTCTTTTTGTTCAGCATGCATTTTTCTTTGGGCTTTTTGCTGTTCCAACAACTCTCTTTTTAATTTCACCTCAATTTCAACTTGTTTTCTTTGAAGTTCCATTTGTTGTTCAACTTGCTGTCTTTGTAACGCAACATTTTGTTCCGTTTGGAATTTAACTAATTGAAAAAGAGAATCTTTGAATTCAGTGTCTATCATTGACGAATTCAAATTATGCACCACACAATTTACACTTTAAAAATAAATCAGTTTTCCCCACAACGTGCTTAATATAATTAGTTTGCTCAACAACTACACAAAGCAAGAAATATATTATTCCTTAGTAAAAAAAAAATTAATCCCAGTTATTTTGTTTGAAAAACAAAACTAAGAACATTTTATTTTTTTTATATATGTGTACGTAGTTTTACAAAACCAAGTCCGTCGCTATAAGCCTAATAAGACTAGTTTTATGGGAACTCTTTTTAACCCCTTTTCATTTTGCAAAAATGCGACTTGCTTATTTAACAGTTCTTTGTTAGAAGCACAAATTACTTACGCGAATATATTTTCTCACTGTCCGTTCTTTGCTCTCGTCAATTCTGTGGTAGACCGTTTTAATAAATAGTTAATCCGGATCTTGCTCAAATATCAGATGGTGTTCATAATAATAACGAAAGCTTACACAATATCTGTAATAGTTGACGCGGATAACATTTATCTTAACGAGTCAGTAAAACTTGAAGAGAAAAAATAAAGGTACTAAGTATTTCAATGATTGAAAATGTCTTTCGCGTTTTCTAGTTTTCGATTTTTGGTAGCAAGTTTTGAGTTTGTGTTTTTTTTTTCGCTTAACTACTCAGTAGTTAATTTGCTGTTAATCCTTGCGAATCCAAATATCTGACGAAGATGGGTTTTTTTCCGTGAAGATCTTGCGAATCACTTTGGGTGATTTTTTTTACAGTGAAATTGTTTCGATTCCTCGTCGCCAATCTGTTGTGAAGTTGTCCAACAGTAAATAATAAATAGACGAAGTCAAGTCGAGGGTTTGTTTAACAAGTGTATTAACAAAGTAAAAAAGTGACTAGCACTTAGCTAGACAGTTACAAGACTGTGCTTTGTCTTCTCTGTGTCTCTGGTGACTTTCACTATTCATAGTGACAACCGGTGTTAAATTAAAGATTGTTAAAATAATCATTCGTAAAACGTAAGCAGCAGAAGGAAACAGTACTCCCCAAATAACACGCCCTGTAACGTTTCTATATTTACCGCGAGGTCCAAGAGTTAGCGTTACCATGTGCATTCGGAGGGTAAAACATTCTAATATAATAACAACCTGAAATTGATATCGGCGGTAATTTGGGGATTACGACTCGAAAAACTCCAACTCCCATTAAGCCACACTTTTTCAGCTTCACCGACAATAAATGTATATTATTCTAATGCATTTATTAGTGTGTCATTATTATTTCAAGCTCAAAAAGACTTACAAAAGAATAACGGGGTAGGATTTTGTTGTTAGTAAGATGTGATAAAGAATTATCATTTCTTTGACTGTTTTCGAACTTAGTTTCTAGCGCTAAATTCAACCAATTATTTTACTCTGTTTACCGAAACAGAAGTCGTCTATTGAGCTGTCGTAAGAAGACAGTTCACTAAGTTGTTGCGTCTTCTTTGGCAGTTGTGATCGTCGTAGTGCCAATACGGTAACTCGCGTTTTTTGTCTCATCTTTTTTCTTTTTCCTTTGTTTTAACAGCGGTTCTCAGCCTACTTAATGACATCATGTTTTCTGTTGCATTATGTGTTCTAACAATGTAAAGTTTCATTGTGTAAAGTTGTATAAATCCGTCTGTTGACATAGTAAAGAGAAATACTTCGTAAAATACATGCATTTATATCTGGTACTCAATTAACCTTTACTCTGCACATTGTCGCTTGTGACTTACTCTCAATGGAATAATGCTATTGGTATTAAAAGAACACACGCGTATTGCTGCGAGGTCTAGATTATTTATCTCTTAATTGCATGAAACAAATCATGTGATTCTGCAAACAATGTATGCGTACAGAATTAGAGCCCATTAGTAAAAATGTGATGAATATGTGGTTCATTGTAATGGATGTATAATACATACAGAAATACATAGTACCTACGCCACTATTTATCATAACCACGCTTATATAATGAATCGAATGTAACTGGGAAAACAACGAACACAAATCCTACTCTTTGATTCGTCGTTTCGTCAGTACCATAATGATAAATGGCCAAATAGAAAATACGTCAGGATAAAAACAATTACAAATTATATAAATGTAAACGTTTTTATTATCAAGCGAAATACTTTGTATGGAGGAGTGTCAAAATAAAAGAATCCTTCTTGTTGTAAGGTAGTAAAGTCGACTTTTCTTTACCTCACTTCACTTGTATGTGAGCTACTGATTCTTTACCTTTTTTATCTTCTTATCCCAATAACGTTTCTATAGAAACCATGCTTATAATCCACATCCATATGAGTGTGACGTCATGCAACTAAAGCGAATGTAATCGTTGCTTCTCTCTTATTTGCCAGTAAATTAATCAGATAATTTTAAATAGCAGAGAAAAGACGATAGAACTATCTAGAAGTATATATCTTTTCATATTTAAATTTAACTAATGAAATATTTACTTTCTCAATATTCATTGCCAGTTCTGAGTAGAAATACACTATATTTACCCAATTTAATATTTTTCGTCAGATTAAGAAACGAATACAAATTATAATTTACCGAATGAATAATCAAATTTCATGTGTCTGTCTCTGAAATAAAAAGAACCGCCAGCGAATTAATTCATGAAGAAATGAATCGAAACGAATAGAAATTAATGTCAGCGTATTATGTACAGATATCTCGATGCAGGGAGCACATGCGCGTAGACACAGTTGGAAAAGATGAATAATACATAACTCTTTCTTTCTTTCATTTTTGCTACAGTTTATTTTACAAATCATATTCTCTAATTACAAATATTTTACATAACACAATTATTAAAATGGATAATGATTATCTATAATAGGGGTGTTTGTTTCGACATGCCTATAACTAAATATAGTCATTGTTCCCAAGTAGATTATTCTATATTTTAACTTTTCATCTTGTTTTAATATTAATGTTAACTAAATATTAACAAACATATACGCGTATCGAACGCATGTTTTGGCTAGTCTATATTACAATTAAGTATTTAGCTTGCCTTTTGATAATATACTTTGGTATTCACACGTTTGTCTTTCAGCGACGCGTAATGCATTCTATCTATCCTAATACTACATTTAATAGGTTCTGTCTTCGGTCCGTGAAAGATAAATTATAGTCTACGGCAATGTTTATTTTGACGCGTTTATTTAACAATAAAATAAACAAAGACCTTTTAATCTAACTCTGCATTCTGGATGCAGACAACCGGACACATCTTACCAGATTTTGCAGGAACGCTAGTTTCAAAGTCAACTTACATAGAGGAGCGTAACATGTAATATTGTTAGATAGGAATGGTCGTGTTAATTGACGGGTTGTAATCGGGAAAGCTTGCAACGAACAAATGAAAAGTAAACTTGTGATTTCCGGGCAGGGTCCCCTACATTATCTTCTTTCTTTCCCCCCGCGAGACATTCAGCAGAGAAGACGTGTTGCCACGCCGTCCCCGAAGACTGTACATACATATTTTTATAAGTATCTTTCTCAATTTATTTCTCCTTCAGACACGTATGTTTATGTGCTGATTTTAAATAAACCGTTTGTATATAACAAACCACTTGTAACCGTTGTGGTGTATCAACGAATGAAAACAACCGGAACTGACCATCTTTTGATGGCGATGGAACTAAAGAGGATCAACTCTCGTGCATGAATGAATTATACATCTATTGGTAAGGTGTAACCAACACTATTACTACTACTATTACTAGTTCTACTACTAATAATATTTCTACTACTACTACTACTAATAATAATAATTATAATAATAATAAACTAACATTTACAGGCTTCAAACACATGACTACATTTCGTTTATAGCACGTTCCGTGTTACGAATGTTTCATAAGAGATGAACAGTTGTAATCGGTATTTGTTCAGGGTGTTTACAGCCTGTTTACAATGGTTGATTCACTCTATGCCTAATAGATACACATGTGTGTATGAATAGCTTTTAGATAGCTAGTGAGAACAACAGCGTTTAGTTGGATATACCGGTCAATCTCACTGCTCAGATTGCCCAAGTTGTCGACCCACATCTACCTACAGAACAAGCTGGCTTTCGAAGTGTCAGATATTCTACAGACCAAGTGACTTTCTTGTGCCAATACATATAGGACAGCTTTCAGGCGGGAGAGAAAGCTGGTTCGCTTAACCTGAACCTCACAGCTGCCTACGACATTTCGTGCTACAGGGGATACACGTAAACCTTCTCGAAACCATCCTAGGTAAGTACATGATGAGCTTTGTAGTGGAGAGTCTTAGAAACTGCAACGAGCCGACGAACAGAATGAGGTAGCTCAAGAACGGCGCCCTGCAAGGTTTAGTTCTGCTACCTATGCATTTAAGATCTACATTCATCACTTACCTACAAGAGCATCAATGAAGTATGCTTACGTAGATTATCTGCCCATTCTTCTCACCAAACTATCCTGGAAAGTTGTAGAAGAAGGCGTAGGAATATCTATGTTGTCATGGTTGAGTGACGTATGAATATCCAACACTCTTTAGTGTCATTCACAGAACATATACACATAGATAGGAACTGATAAGTACTATCACTCCAGGTGAGAGTTGTGTTGCGCGAAATTCACATTAAATCAACACTCGCCAAATATGCAAAATTTGAGTTTCATCATCGGATTCACATGAAGAGCATAACCTGGCTCAGTATTAGAATTATCATTAGTCGTAATACCACCCACCTATATAATGATATTTATTTGTCAGGAAGAACTATAAGCATACAGAGTGAATTATAGTTTTCAAAATTATCATACTACTATTACAACTACTACTATTATAACTATTGATAATAGTGTATATATAAAAATCCCTCCCCAAACCTGACATTCGTAAACGACGAAATACACTTCCCTTCCTTTGAAAATAAAATACACGCATGTTGTGGCACTAACCTCGGAAAATATCGCGTGAATTGTACATGCATAATTAAGTAGAAAGGATAATCCTAATAGATATAGCAGAAGACCTCTACGGATTGACTACAGAGAGCACTGACACCTTAGGAAGTCTTATTAGAACTCACATTCGAACATACGTATGAACATATTCATTATTTTTACTTATGCAAGGAGAATATCATAAAGGTATGTCACAATTTAGAACTAAGTAGAATAAACAACGACAACAACAACAACAGCAACACCACTCATAATGTGTAGTGTGAGTATTTGTAGAACGTAAATAATAATAATAATAATAATAATAATAATAATAATAATAATAATAATAATAATAATAATAATAATAACAAGTAGAGATACGACAAACTCGCCCAGGAGCTACACTGGAATATATGCAAACTTTATGAATTCGACCACAATGAGAAGTGTTATGAGCATAACCCAGAAGTTGTACAGGAGAACCACTGTGTCAACTTTCTTTCAGACATGCGCATACAAAATGTACTTGAACATTCCATGCCCGATTTATTTATCGAAACAAAAACAAGACATCTTGCTTAATAATTGATATAGCCTGCTACGTTGATGCTCGAGGGCAGGTGAATGAATGCGAAATAAAAATATAAAGATGTAAAATGGGCAATATGTGATATATCTGGTTTGAATTCCAATATCCAAGATTCAAGATCCAAACTAATGTTAGACTATGGAAACTTTAAGAATCAAATGATATCCCTGTTGTAATCGGAACGATTGTAACCATAACGAAAAGCCACCATAAATAGCTTAAAAAGTTTAACGAGACAATTTTCCTTCCTAATTCGGCGAAAGGGTAGCCTGTTAGGGACGGCGAATGTGTTAAAGTGTAACTTGAATGTTTAGATTCAAAGGGAATTGACTTGATGTCAAAAAAGAAAACTCCTACTAAAACCATGGAAAAGTTGAGACTACCATGAAATATTAAAATAATAATAATAATAATAATAATAATAATAATAATAATAAATAAATAAAAATAAGACAGTCAAGTACGATAATTAAATAAAGCACTTACTCGTTATGATGCAGCCACATTAAAAGTCGTCCTTTGTGTAGCTTTTGGTCTCAATTTTAATAATACTACTTTTTTTCTTTCTCGATTAGCTTTAAATTTACATAAACCGCAATTGTATTTTCCTAAATGTAAGAGCTGTTTTGATATGATTAAACAAGCTAGAACTAACAGCCGTATCTGCATTTGGAGTCGTTCAAAATGTAATGTTAAAAAAAACGTGTGATTGATCACCTGTTATTTCCCCAGCGATTTTTCAAAACGATCTGTTGGCGATTATCGCCAAGTATTGCAAATGTCATTTGTTATCCTACGACCGGTCAATCCGTAACATCATTTCATGCTCTTCACATCAATTTCGTATTTGTTGATATCTATATAATCTTCAATTCGTCCAATCTCGTTTGTAATTTCCTGCTTCACTAATTTCCACTTGCGTTTGAAAATAAATCTTTTCATAAATATTTTAGAATTGGCTGAGAACATCAGCATATAAGCAGATTAAACAAATCATAAGTGAAGATATATCTGTCAGATACAAAAAAATACGATACCTGTGACTAAAATTGCATCATTCCGTCTTTTACGTCTTACCTAATCCGGTTTGTTGTGAAGGCACATCTTTCCGTTTTAATGTGTTTTTTTCTGTATATTTCATTGTTTAGTTTAGTTTCCTTTCATTATTGAACGGTAAACTAACAATAATTAGCTTATTATATGACGAAGCACTTTATTTATTTTAAAATGGTCATAAGTAAATCCACAGTTTACGAATAGTTGGAATAATTGCTAGTTTATACTTGATTGGAAATAATGGATGCACCTATGCCTTGCATTTAACCTCGATTGATATGATATGGTTCTATTACGGTATTTTAATACGATAGATATTGGTCTCTTAAAATTCTGAGAGTTCTCAGTTATTGTCGCGTTGCAATATAGCAATAAAGATACTTATTATTTTTAGTTATTCAAGGAAAATGTATATAAATATGTTAGTCTCGTATAAGTAGAATTGTATCCGTATTCTTTCATCCTAAACTAATAAAGTCATTTACTCTGTTTATAAAAAACACCTTTTCCTTATATTTTGATCAACAAACCCATCTCAAATCCAAACATTACTTTGTATACTATATTTTAGCATATGTGGTTTTTCCACCACCCACATTTCCATATATTTAACAAGTGTGCCCTCTCACTAATATCCCTTACTTCAGAAACGATAACATAGATAACAATTGTATGAAGAAGCACACTTCTTTAACCCGCAACATAGACATGCATATCAAATCCTAATATTCTCTCCTACTCTGCTATCTTGCGTTTTGTATTTTCACTACTATCACCAATCTATATGCAAAATGCCATCATGTTAGTTATGCGCACTGGATCAAACATAATTCTGGGCGAGATATTTAATGAAACCATAGCTGTGTTCAATTTCTTTATTTTAATTAGTCTGTCTTATTGCTAAAAGTTATTTAAATTTACCTCTCCCTATATTTATATGTTTGCTTTACATACTATACGATTCATACTCAAGAAAATAGCGTGTAGGTTCCACAAATGTTCAACAATGTCCAAATACCTTGTAAAACGACAGTTCGAAACGATCAACAGCCTTCAATATAGAACACCAAGTGCAAGGACCTCTCTGAAAATGTTTTTAAACACTCTTCTTATCACCAAAGCTAATTGATGTCCTTCCAGAAAATGACGAGATTTTGTAATATAATTTATATTGAAATATAAAAAATGTCGGGCAAACAGTCTTACTACTATTCCTAAGAAATATAAATCGCACTATATACATTCCGATAGGTAAGGAACCTTAGACAGACCAAATGATAAAGAATAAATTGCATTTATAAATGTGGTGAGGCATTAACATAGTTAAAATAAAAACTCGCAAGAAATAAATGATCGGAAAATAAATACAAATACATATCATTTTTTATTAATTTATATGTTTGCAGTGGTTATATTTGTAACATTTAAAGTCGTATATAGCTAGTCATCCAAGCTATGAGTGTAACACACCATAGAAAATGTGTAAGGAACCGTATCCATCAAGATGTTTACACGGGAATTTAATTCGGAGTTATCAGGTAATTAAACACTCACATTCTTAAATGCCGTGGGACGAAGTCGAATATACTTGCTTTTTATACACCATTTTTCAAGACAAAAATCCACTTGAAGATATTAGTTAGTTAGATGTTCAATTTGATTATACAGCAGTACAATGAAAAAAGAATGACATCAGAGACATCTTTTCTTTTTGACTTGAAAACACATGTTATGGTCTGTAGAAAAGCGGTGGTAAGTGTTTCCAAGAACTTATCACCTGTTTTCCTAAATACTATAACATTGTACTATGTTACCCACTTTTCTTCCTTGGTATAGCTAAAACAAAAACGGAGCTTTCATGGAGAAACGGTGTTCATGGAAGCTAAGTTTTTGATTTTAGATATATAAAGAAACAAAGAAGTTTTCTGCTTCCGTGTATTTGATATTTTCCGGTGTTCTTCTACACTTCGGAAACTATTAATCCAGAAAGCGTAACACACTGGAAACCCTATAAAATTGGATGCTATAATCAGTTTACTTATCAATATATTAAGAATTCTCGAGTATAATATGGTTTGCAAGTGCGTATTTTGAAGTTTGGAAAGGATATAAATTCACTCATACCTGTAAATGTGGATTACTTTTAATCTAGAGTTTTCAAGATGATTTACGGTACTATCTTATGTATAAGATGTAGAACTGTGCTCGCAGATTATTTATTAAGATACCTCAGTTGAAAGGGAATCAAGATTGGTTCGATTACACGGAAAACCACGCTTAAACAGGAGATATCAACTATTCCATAGAAGCTATTTCCCTGCGATGAAAATGGTGTTGGACATCCTGTATAAAGTTTTGGATCATACCGTAGCCAGAAGAACATAGGAATACTAACAGAGTGGGTAAATGCGATCTGCAGCTTATGCGCATTTTCTATGAGCCATGTTCTCGTGGCGTAAAGTATAGTTATTATGTGAAGCGATCGGATAGGGACCAGTTAAGTACGTGTTTGAAAATATGTGTGGTGTTACATAGGCAGATAGAATAGCATACACCCTTATTGATTCACACAGAATCTATGGTTAATTATATATGTAGATATGTGTGGGGTGTACAGGCCTCTATGCCAACCTTTTATCAACCCACAGGGCTAACATATATTTTCGTCAATTTTTGTAAAATCTAAATACATACGAGTTTAAGGTAATTGCATGTTTATTACTACATTTTTTAGTCATTGCAAATATGTCACTACTTTGATCTATGATAACAATATGTCTTGTGCCAATGGATGTTCTAATATGCACCGTATAGATCTGTTGCATCTCTCTGTAAATCTGATCTTTCAATGAAGTCATATTTAAAAAGAATGGTTCGTTTTTAATATGATTTGAGGGAAATGTCATATTTTAATTCTTCCTGATGAGACTTCAGTTCTAAAACCTGTTGATCAATAACACTGACATGCCAGTGTTGCAAAATATCTATATGTATGTATAGATAAAAAAAAACATATACATATAAGCTCTATTTAATATTGAACACTCTTTATAAGCTCGGTTCGAATTCTTTGGATTGTTATCCTGTGGATGTTTTTCCACATGGAAAAGTATATATATATATATATATATATATATATATATATATATATATATATATATATATTTATTTATAAATATATACATATATATATATATATACATATATTTATATGCATATATATAAATATATATATGCATATATATAAATATATATATATATATATAATATACAGCTATATATATAGAGAGAGAGGGAGAGAGATAGAGAGCGAGAGAGATTACATATATATGTATATATATATAGGTGTGTGTGTATGTATGCATAAATATACATGTATATACATGTATATACATATATATATATGTATATATATATAAATATATATGTATATACATATATGTATATATATATAAATATATATATATGTGTGTATATATACATGTATGTATATATATATATATATATATATATATATGTATGTTTATATATATGTGTATGTATATATATATATATACATATATACATATATATGTATATATATATATATATATATATATATATATATATATATATATATATTTAAATAAATGTTTTGAGGTACAAAATTTATAAATACATTTAAAAAGAATACGCGGAAATCTCTCTAAGGCCCTTTCGACTATCCTCTCGTCAGGAGAAAATCGATAGTTTTAATTAATAATAACGTCGAAAGAAAGAGCAAAATGGGAAAATTGAGTGTGCCAAAATTAACGTTAAAGCGATTAAAATTCAATTTAAGGATTTCGTTAAAAGTCGATTAAAAGGCACTACGTTAGGGGATACAAAAAAAGAATTGGGAAGGAGTTCAAAGTTCCCCAAAGAGATTAAGCGATCTTACAAATTCCTTATGCCGGCTCAAGGAAGGTTTTCGAATAGCAATAGAGACAGATTCCAATATTTTCAAATAGTTCTTGGAATCTGCTCGATGCAAGACCTCAAAAAGGTCTATTTTATAGCTACTGGCACAGCTAGGGTGTTCAACCAAATGCTGGCCAATAGCAGAGCCCAAAGAATAAGAGGAGGGGAAACACAAGGACCCTACCCTTCCCTGACGTATTTTGATGGAATGTGCTGGTTTATGCGAGTCTGCAAATGCAAGGAAGTGCGCCCTATATAGCCAGCATCACATTGGCATTTAAATTGATATACAATATTACTATAATTTGTATAGGGCACACTATCCTTGCGAAAGGAAGGAAAAGCAGGTCTAGTAGCATAAACTGATCGTAAGGAAACAGAGTAGAAGCAATTGCTAATGCTATCAACAATCTGTTTACCTAGTTTAATACTATTTCCTCCTATCCAAGGTAATTTTAAATAAATGGGGCATTTTACAGGCCCAAATATTTTCGGGGATTTAAAATCAGCAAGCTTTTTATTAATGCAATCATGAATATATCACTGATCCTATTGAGTTCACATTCTAATCTATTTGGAGAACAAATAACGAGTGCTCTATGCACCAAAGTGTAAATTAAGCCTACCTTTCTAGACTTAGGCACAAAAGAAGACCAGTTTACAAACAGGCCCGTTAAAAGTAGGCTTCCTGTAGATGGGATTGAGAAAGCCACCCCTTGAACGTTCAACAAGAACATCCAAGAAAGGAAGACAATTATCCTTTTCACTTTCCATCGTAAACTTAAGAGCCTCATGAATAGCATTTAACTCATGAAAGAATGCCAATGCTTCACTCTGTGAAGAAAACATCGCAAAAGTGTCATCCATTAGCCTTTTAATCGACTTTTAACGAAATCATTAAATTGAATTTTAATCGCTTGAACGTTAATTTTGGCACACTCAATTTCCCCATGTTGCTCTTTCTTTCGACGTTATTATTAATTAAAACTATTGATTTTCTCCTGACGAGATGATAGTCGAATTGGCCTTAGAGAGATTTCCGCGTATTCTTTTTAAATGTATATATATATTTGTACATCTATGTGTGTGTGTTGTTTAATTTATGAACCGATGGGTGTAGTGTTGAGAAATGATTCACAAAAGATAACCCATCATCGAGCGTAAAGCCATCAAAAAGAAAACTTAAGGCATCTGTTTCCTCTCAATTTGTTTTCGTGCAAATCTATCGATCAATGATATTTTATTTTCGTACCGGACGTCCGCTTGACCGCGAAAGAAAATTTCACTGAGTATACCAATGTGGGAAGTTGACAAATTGTCAGTCCAAGTAAATTGATTTCTCTTGTTCTATGCTTTACATGACACCGTTTCTTCACCCGTGCAGGCATTATTAATGAAATGATGA
Source organism: Sepiola atlantica (assembly GCA_963556195.1). NCBI lineage: Eukaryota > Metazoa > Mollusca > Cephalopoda > Sepiida > Sepiolidae > Sepiola > Sepiola atlantica. Next base: position 131,047,359 of record OY744515.1, read on the forward strand.
GTTACTTTATATGCTACCTTTACTGAACCCAACAAAGAGAATAATTTACAGATACGACCATTGTATAATAAGAACATAAATAAGAACGATAATCAGTATTGTTACAATTATTATTATTATTATTATTATTATTATTATTATCATAATTACTTACTTACTAACTATTATTTCTTGCACATGTTCTTATCAGTGATTGCTCATATACAATAACTGGTGATTCTCTGGAATCTGAGTGACAACAGGTCTTCACCGATGTGTAGTACTCTCTACCTATTTCTATAATCATTGCACATGATTTTGCGTTATAGCAACAAATGCTCACCATTGATTTCTAACGTAACTCTTAATGTTAATGTTACACCGGCCGTTCTTACACAGGAGAAACTACACCGGTTGTCACTATAAATAGTGCGAGTCACCAGAGACACTGAAGACAAAGCACAGACTTGTAACTGTCTAGCCAAAAGCTAGTCAGTTTCTTACTTTGTTAATACACTTGTACAACCAACCCTCGACTTGACTTCCTTTATTTATTATTTACTGTGGAACAACTTCACAGCAGTTAACAACAAGGGTAGTATGATCTTGATTCGTCAGCAATTATCAAGTGCAAGTAATTTCGAATTGTATTATACTGAAGATTGAACCTTCAGCCTTCGGAAAACTCTAACTTAAAATCAATTATTGTAGAGGTCGACGAGACGCACACGCATACTGTTGTTCGACAATAACAAATAAAAAACCTGTCATGAATAATTATAAACTTGAATTTGACTATGATATTTGTTTTTGTCAGAGGCAGTGCCATCGAGGTATTTGTTTTGCCTCCATTATTTGTCGTTACAATAATTTTCAGAATTAAGCTCCACTAGAAGGCAAGTGCTCCAAGAACAAGTTAAGTTATATACGTTGAATTTCTGCGAAAGATCTGCCATGAAAGGTTATGTCAAAACTGACTTCATTAAAATGACAAGCAATTTGTTTAATAGTTCTTTATGTACAGTTATAATTACACTTGAGGAAAACCTATTTCTGTACAGCACCTCTATAGTTTATTAGAACATTGTCCTAACTAAATACCATTATGTTAACCGTCGTAACATTACTCACTACTGTTTTAAACAGTGCACAATGTGTAAGGCGTAATAGTGTTTATTCTAGATTTACAAAATCTTCTTCGTGTGTTTTTCCCTGCAAACCCTTTATTCTGGCAGATGAAAAATTCGGAGATTTCCGCAGTGAAAGAGAAGCTTAATTTTTTAAATATTCCAATCCAAATGTTAGGACAATCGTTTTACTAGACAATAACGGAAAGGGGTGTTGGCTTGGAGCAATACAATTGACCACGCGTAAACAAAACTATTTAAATAGTTGAGGTTTCGTGCAGACAACAAAGCACTCAACTGAACTGTTCGTGTAAAATGTCTACAGCACACATTACTGATTGGTTTTATGCATATGGGCGATCTTTCTATCAGTAGGTCGACTTGCACTAGCCCCACGATACGTCGCTTATCGATCAATATCTATATGCTTCTGTAGTAAAGATCGAGTGTTCATGCTATCAAAGCGTAATCAAGCAATTGCACAATATATCGTATAACAAACAATGTGTTAGCTAGGAATCGGGTTTTATACAGATTATATATATATATATATATATATATATATATATATATATATATGTATATATATATATATATATATATATATATATATATATATATGTATATATATATATATGAATACGTTCTCTTGAAAGGAAAATTAGAGGTTACGACTTACTGACCCATACATGAGTATCAGGAAGGTAGATACAGTGGCCTTTGAAGCTACTATATTTAAAAATGCAGGGCAACATTAAAGATGCCACCTATGAAATTGTTTACAACATGAACAATTCTTTCATTTATAAATACAGGCCAACACAAAAAATCACTATTTTTCGTACTTGATTTTCTTTGTATGGTCATTTTCGGTTCAGAGATTGTTTTGATATTGCTTAGGTAAACCTTATCCTTGGGAGAACTCTAGCAGATAAATAGCAAGTCCGGTGAATCAGAAGCCCATTAAGGAGCACTCTGTTCTATTGACAAAATGATTATCAAAGTCTCCAGCGAGTCATAATCAGCTAATAGTCTTACCCCGACCAGGTTTTTCAACATCATTCAACAACCACTAGATAGCGTTCAGTAATGTACATGTATAATTGCCTCAAAGTGAATGATTCAGTAATAGGCTGACGTACATTTGTACGACATATACTTGAATGAAAATAATAATCTTTCATTTAATTAACGAGATATGTGTGGTATATGTATCAGCCGTTGTTGTTGTTATTATTATTATTATCATCATCATTATTATTATTATTATTATTATTATTATTGTTGTTGTTATTATCATTATTATTAGTGTTACAGTACTGTAGGGCCCCATTATGCAAGGCACAGTAGGTTAACTAGTATCAAATTGCTAATTTTGTTATTGAAAAATAGGTTTTGTTTCTGGACTCAGAAGTGAGTTCAGAGAAGAGTTTGATCCAATAATAGTCATAATAAATTTAGACACCTGACGTGACCTTTGAGTCAGAGATCAGAGTGAGTCGTTTTTGTCCCCATCTCGTGCGTGGGAATGATGATTACGTCACCACGGAGAACAAGAACTTAGCTTTTTAGAATGAGTCTGCCATGGGAGCTCGAAACGACAACGTCGTTTCGGAAAAGCGAGCGAAGTTTTCCCAAGAATGTAATCGCTCGCGATAAGGGCTGTATCTAAAAAAGATCACCATGGAAGCTTGTGGCGAGCGCATGCAGATGAGGTAGCTCTCGAACGCAAGAGCTCGGGTGTGAATCGAAGAGATATGGGCCAAAGCTACTAAGAAAAACTAACAGCGTCTAACGTCCCACACAGTACGAACGTAAGAAGATGTGAATGAAGAACCAATAATGGAAACCCCTCCACTCGAATGAAAGCATGAAATAAAAAGAACAAAAGAAATCTCTCAGAAAATCCGACTTCGAGTGTCTTTATCCTCTGCTTAAAGATAGAATTTGCCCACAAAAACAGGCACCACACGGCGATCACAGCCAGCAACAAGACGAGGGCCAGCGCCGAACGAGATCTACAAAGGTAACTTTCTTATAATGTAAAATATCTGGAAACTGTGTTTCAAAGTGACTTTTGGACTCTTGAAAAATGTGTTTAGAAATCTGTTTAAATGACTCTTAAGAAAAGTGTGTTTAAGGTCCCTGTTGAGAAATGACTCTCCAAAATGTGTTAAAATTACTGAGAAACATGTTTGCTTAAAGAATGACTATGAAAGTTTCTATGAAAATTGTATCATCAGAAGTATTAAGAAAAAAGATTGAAATCACTATTAATCCTCTCGTGAACATTTCGCGTTGTTTTCGGCCGGAGAGGATGTAATAGCGAACTGTGAGGTGGTTTTGGAGAACTGCCTCAGTCGGAAGGATTTCTGCCTGTAGTAATAAATAAGCTCTCTCCCCCCCCCCTTTGCTTCTCGCGACGTTTAATTTCAGTGGTTATCCAACAGATATTTCATTTTGGTGCTTAGTGACCAGCTGTTTCGACATGGAACAGATTGAATTCGAACCATGGGTACTAACAACGTTTGCGGTCTAAAATAAAATATTAAATATTAAAAAAAAAGAAAAAAAACAAACACGTTCGGTCCGATAAGATAAAGGGAAAAAGAAAGAGAGAGAGGCAGAGACGGACAGAGTCGAATACAGAGAAAAAGTGATATGCCGATGAGTAAAATGATTTAGTAAAAAAAAAAAGAAACCCAGAAAAAACACGATTGGATTTTTAAGGTAACAAAACTTTAAGGAAGAATAGGTTGTGGTTTTCATTTATGTGTTAATTTGTGTTTTAAATGTATTTTTTTATTTTACATATATGTTGTGGGTGGCGTTTGATGCAGAAAAAAATGAGAGAGAGGATAAAAGTGAGAGTGATGAGTTATATGTTGGTAGAGAGAGAGACAGTGTAAAAGAAAGAGGGAAAAAGTATGAGATGAAAGAGAAAAAAAAATGTTTCAGTTGTTTGGTTGAAATATGGTCGGACTTTGAGGTAACGGAACTTTATAAGAAAAAGCGTCGGCGCAGAGATTTCATGTCAGGAAGAGAGAGAGGGAAAGGACTGCGTGCGAACAGCTGGCGGGGTCGCCTGATGTCGCCCCGGGATAATTGTCTTTGTTTTTTTTGTTGTTCAATTGAATTGTATTGCATGAAATTGTTTTTTTAAAATATAATATTGTACTGCATAATTTGTAATTGTATTGTGGAGAGGGTTTGCCATTAATTCATTGGTTCGACTTTTATTTTTTTTATTATTGTTGTTTTTGAATGAATTTTGGAGAAGTTTAGTCGGTTAAGTGAGAATGCTATACCAGTTACGTAAAAGATTTTTTTTTTTAAAAAAGGCAGATAATTTAATGAGTATAAGTTTGGGTCAGCCGGGCGATTTGAGTTGATTAGGTTCGGGCAGCTGGCGGCAGCTAGAGTTGGTTTGGGTCGGATCGCGGAAACCCTTGGACAGGGTTGATTTTATCGGGAATAATCCCCGTGTACAGAGTATGTACAGGCTTGAAAAGTCAATGAGGGATTCCCGGCGTTTGCTCGTATGCTCTCTTTTATAGAGTACCCATGGGTTAGTGGCGAGGCTTGTGGTAAAGCCTGCATACGTTAAAATTGCGAACGGGAGAATGACGGTGATATGGTCATTCTGTGGGACCACGAGAAAAGGACAGTGGTCAGTTATGGAAATTGTTGTTTTTGTGACCCAGGTGTGCCCAACTGCGCCGATAGAGTGTGTGAAAGTTGTGTAAAATGTTAAGCTTTGAAATTGAAGTCCCATTTTTTTTTGTGGATTTTGGATGTTTGCCGACGAGTGTGCTGCGAAGATACCCCACCCCCTTACCGCATAGATAGGGACACGGGAAGGGAACGCATGGAATTGGTGTCTGCTCAACACCAGTGGGGATGGAGTTAAGCTGGGGTGTGGTGTGACTCGGGTGCGCGCGTCGGGGCGGATAGAACCATGGGGATCGATTTTTAAAAAAAGGAGGTACCGGGTGTTAATTGGATTTAATTATAAGATTATAGGTTGGGCCTAGTTTGTGGTCATTCGGCGTGTTCCGGGAGCAGAGATGATTCGATGTGACATTTCGCCCAATGCCGTATCGACTATATAGATCCATGGGATGGGGTCCTCGACGTTTAATGAACAGGGTTGGAAGTTAGAAACTGGGTGTTTGTTTGCTGTCATTCGCGACGGGAGCACGGGCGTGTCAGAAATGTATGGTCCATATATAGCAAGCAGCATAGCGACGGTACCTTCAGTAAGCTTCGAGGCTGACCATTAGAGAATAGGTTAATGAAGGGTTTTTTTCTGTTTTTTGTTCCCCTATTTCGCGAGAATAAAACGCGCAGTTAGTTTTAATCGGTTGTGTGCCGACCGTTTGTTGAAGTTATCTAAGAAAGTGATGGTGGCCCGAAAGTGTAACATACCGGTAATTTTTGGGAAGTGGTCGAGCACGGAGAACGTGTGTGAGCAAGAGCGAATTTATGTGGTAGATTTTGCAGGAGATATAGGCGAGAAACGCCTGATGTTGATTTATGACAGGGGATGGCTTTTTTTAGCCGGTAACGACCGTAGGGAGCAAACTCTCCCACATCCCGGAAACATTGTCATGTGGTGCCGAAGGAAATTCCGGCAGGGGTGAAATGATGGTAACCCCAGGAATGCTCAGGCTCGGATTTTTACCAGTCCCAGGGAGGGGTTGGTTTTAAACAAAAAAGAGAAAATCTTGGGATTTTTTGTTTTTTTTGTTTATAGGGAAGGAAGGAGTGTTACAGTACTGTAGGGCCCCATTATGCAAGGCACAGTAGGTTAACTAGTATCAAATAGCTAATTTTGTTATTGAAAAATAGGTTTTGTTTCTGGACTCAGAAGTGAGTTCAGAGAAGAGTTTGATCCAATAATAGTCATAATAAATTTAGACACCTGACGTGACCTTTGAGTCAGAGATCAGAGTGAGTCGTTTTTGTCCCCATCTCGTACGTGGGAATGATGATTACGTCACCACGGAGAACAAGAACTTAGCTTTTTAGAATGAGTCTGCCATGGGAGCTCGAAACGACAACGTCGTTTCGGAAAAGCGAGCGAAGTTTTCCCAAGAATGTAATCGCTCGCGATAAGGGCTGTATCTAAAAAAGATCACCATGGAAGCTTGTGGCGAGCGCATGCAGATGAGGTAGCTCTCGAACGCAAGAGCTCGGGTGTGAATCGAAGAGATATGGGCCAAAGCTACTAAGAAAAACTAACAGCGTCTAACGTCCCACACAGTACGAACGTAAGAAGATGTGAATGAAGAACCAATAATGGAAACCCCTCCACTCGAATGAAAGCATGAAATAAAAAGAACAAAAGAAATCTCTCAGAAAATCCGACTTCGAGTGTCTTTATCCTCTGCTTAAAGATAGAATTTGCCCACAAAAACAGGCACCACACAGCGATCACAGCCAGCAACAAGACGAGGGCCAGCGCCGAACGAGATCTACAAAGGTAACTTTCTTATAATGTAAAATATCTGGAAACTGTGTTTCAAAGTGACTTTTGGACTCTTGAAAAATGTGTTTAGAAATCTGTTTAAATGACTCTTAAGAAAAGTGTGTTTAAGGTCCCTGTTGAAAAATGACTCTCCAAAATGTGTTAAAATTACTTAGAAACATGTTTGCTTAAAGAATGACTATGAAAGTTTCTATGGAAATTGTATCATCAGAAGTATTAAGAAAAAAGATTGAAATCACTATTAATCCTCTCGTGAACATTTCGCGTTGTTTTCGGCCGGAGAGGATGTAATAGCGAACTGTGAGGTGGTTTTGGAGAACTGCCTCAGTCGGAAGGATTTCTGCCTGTAGTAATAAATAAGCTCTCTCCCCCCCCTTTGCTTCTCGCTACGTTTAATTTCAGTAGGTATGCAACATTAGGAGTATTATTATTGTTGTTGTTATTGTTATTATAATCATTATTATTATTATTATTATTATTATTATTATTATTGTTGTTGTTATTGTTATTTTTATCATTATTATTATCATTATTATCATTATTATTATTATTATTATTATTATTGTTGTTGTTATTATTATTTTTATCATTATTATTATCATTATTATCAATATTATTATTATTGTTGTTGTTGTTATTATTATTATTATTATTATTATTATTATTATAATTATTATTATTAAAAGTGGTTCCAATATTCAATATTGTGTTTGAGCTACGTTGAAAAGAGAAAACCAGAAAAAAAAACAGAGAAAAAGCCTTGGTGCTGGATAAAATAACTTGGAAATAATTTAAGTAAAGTACAAGACGTTGAAAATGACACACTCTAATGTTAGTGTGCTTGTGTCAAAAAATTGTAAATTTAACATACAGCGAAAATGTTGGAAATGTGTACTTTAAAACTGAAACAGTTGTTTTTGCTATAACTGCCGATGTTAAACGTTATAGTAACATAATTGAGCAGTATGGGAAGACAGACTGTTCAAGAATTCTGGGAAACCTCTTTTTGAACACGTAGAAGGAACTGAAATAGGCAATTAGGCTATACCTGTTTCTGACCAACCTCGAGCTATTGTAACGGCATTTTATAAAATATAGTCAAATATCAACCAGAAACAGAACGGATCGGCGGTATCGAAAGAGAGATGTTCTCTGGAATAACACAACAAAAGAACATAACACTCACCGTTGAAATGCTGAATGAAAGGGTAAAGAAGCTTTCAAATAAGAAAACACTCGGACATGACGGAGTCAAAGATACTGGTTTAACACCTTCTGTTACTTAACCCACGTTATTACAGTATATAACAATTGGTGTATGATGATAGGCAGCTCCCTCGAGTGGGTGACAAAAGGCACTACAATATTGATAATGAAAACAAGACGAAGGGAATGAAGTAACACATTTTAAACAAATCACCGTCCTCTCAGTAATGTAGACACCTTTAACTAATAGATTGTCTTAAAGCATCTATGATAATAAGGACAAACACGATTTGCTGCATGAAGAACAGAATGGCTTATTATCGATAAAATAACCGTTAGAAATTGAAAACTAAGTTGAGTAGATGTTAAAGAGCCATTTTACATCGTGCCTTTCTGATGGATAAACCAATCTTTCGAAAATGGTTTTAATAGGCCTCAAAATTCAAACAGCTTTAAAGAATAGCATGAAAAATTGTGTAACCAATTTAACTTCAGATGGGTAAAGTGAAAATGAGTTAAAGCTAAAATCAAGAAAGGTATTTTACGAGGGCGATAGTATTTCCCTTTTGCTTTTTTTCATCAGTTTTAGTTCAATGAAACTTCTCGTACGGAATTTGAAGGCAGAATATGAACTTAGAAAAGGACTTCCCACAGTCAACCACTTACAATTCATGGATAAATTTGAGGTTTAGGAAATGAATGAACATCAAATTGACACCCTTATGAATACGTAGGACACACGAATGGAATACGTAGGACATACGAATGGAATTTGGAATAAGTAAATCAGCTATAAGTGTTATAAAAATAAGTACACCGTCCCACTAAGATGGCCTAGAACTCACAACAACGGATACAATAA
>OY744515.1:131063523-131148523 GCA_963556195.1 Sepiola atlantica
ATAGAAGTTGTGTTGGTCCGGCACGCAGACTTTCTACTCTGATTGCTTACCTTCCTGCTCCTTGTTTTCTCGGACTGTACTAACATGCAGCAATTTAAATGTTATGTGAACAAAAACTGTTCCGCTCAACTCTCAATGCAGGTTACCTACGACAACTCTTATGTAGACAGTTACGCTGCAGTGGCAGTATGCCTTGCTTTTGAGCAATGCAAGTACTACAAACAGGTGAACTACCATCTTTCTAACAAAAATGGTCGTATTGAATTAATATATCTAAACAATAATTTGTAGTATTCTTATTTTTCGAACTACTTTTCTAATATTGGATATATTTTCAGAATGTTTCGAGCGATTTTACCTCCGACGGTTTTCAGATGAACCTTTTCGAACTTATTTTTATGTCGATTATTATACAAAGTTTCGAACTGAACCGTGGTCCTCGTTATAGCAGGCCTGTTTACTGGAAAATGACGTAATGTCCAAAAGTAACAAACGTGATCTGTCGAACAGTCAGACTATAGGCAAGTTGACTACTCCCTTCACTTAAAAAAAATCACAAAATTCAGTAAATCAACCAATTTTAATAACATTTTCAGTGGTTATTAATTAACGACCACTGAATATAAATAACCTATTACTTAATTAGGAACCTAAGGGTGAATCTATTCGTGTAATTTGCGTAGGCTAGACAGAAAACATTCAATTAATACTTAAAAATAACATGGGTTTGTCCTATTTTTTTAATTTTTAAAACATGCAAATCTTTCTTTGAACAATAATTTGTCTGAGTTAATATTCATTCTTTAAATAAGTTCATTGTTTATTGATTATTTTTAATATTTGTGTTGATTGTTATTACAACCTAGGCTACATCGAATGAAAATACGAGTATGATAATATAGTTTGGTTTATTATTACAAGAAACAACTCCGTTTTCAGAGAGTGTTATTCTTTATATGAACATTATATTATAATTAGTGTTAGCCGAATAATATAAGTGACTCTCATTTCTCCCCAAAATAAATAATGTTTCTTTATTTTTTGTCACAAAAATCATATTTATTAAAGTTATATAACAGGGTACTAAAAGAGCGCATACATGTATTTTTAGTAGAATAAAGCATCGTAGATGTTAATAATAAAACATCTTTTTAAATATAGTTCTATATATTACGGAAAAAAAGAACACTGAATTCCGTATGAATAACGACCAAACAGATTAATACATTATAAAATATTTATTTATTTAACGGTACGTGTCATTATTGACTGTTGCTTCAGTTTCTAAAAAGTCAAGGACTCAAAACGCATGTTCTGGTTTAGTTAACGCCATTATTGTGCCGGAAGAGATATGAACAAATCATTAGCATTAAGTAACACCTAATTAATTTAACTTTAAAATATTAGCACTTTCATCATATTACTATTCATAAACCAGCACATATGAGGATTTGAAATGTGCGTAAAACTTTTTGATCATTCTATATATATAGAGAGAGAGATTTATAACAAAAATATATTTTGAAATTTTTACATATTTACTTGGATTTTAAAACAACGGTATATAAACAGTTACACTACTCAGAGAGTTTAATACTATTTTAAGAGTGCTAAAATAACACAAATATAGTATCACGTGCAATTATTGTACCGGATAAAAAGGGAGACATAACATTTCTATGAACCCTATCAAAGACACTCACGGATGTCTTGAATTTACCGAATCAAACTCTAAAATAAGAAGGTTTCCGACGTTGCAATGAATTATTCATGGCCGTCTAGATGTGTGATAGAGTGGTATAACAACAAAACGTGACGCTAAAATACCTTTTAATACAATTCACAATGCTTTCTTCATCTGAACAATACTTTCTTCATCTGAACAATACTTTCTTCATCTAAACAATACTTTCCTTCATCTGAACAATACTTTCTCTATCTGAACAATACTTTCTTCATCTGAACAATACTTTCCTTCATCTGAACAATACTTTCTTCATCTGAACAATACTTTCTTCATCTGAACAATACTTTCTTCATCTGAACAATACTGTCCTTCATCTGAACAATACATCATTCATCTGAACAATACTTTCTTCATCTGAACAATACTGTCCTTCATCTGAACAATACTTTCCTTCATCTGAACAATACTTTCTTCATCTGAACAATACTTTCTTCATCTGAACAATACTTTCGTCATCTGAACAATACTTTCTTCATCTGAACAATACTTTTTTCATCTGAACTATACTTTCTTCATCTGAACAATACTTTTTTCATCCGAACAATACTTCCTTCATCTGAACAATACTTTCCTTCATCTGAACAATACTTTTTTCATCTGAACAATACTTTTTTCATCTGAACAATACTTTCTTCATCTGAACAATACTTTCTTCATCTGAACAATCCTTTTTTCATCTGAACAATACTTCCTTCATCTGAACAATACTTTCCTTCATCTGAACAATACTTGGTTCATCTGAACAATACTTTCTTCATCTGAACAATACTTTCTTCATCTGAACAATACTTTTTTTCATCTGAACAATACTTTTTTTTATCTGAACAATACTTTCCGTCATCTGAACAATACTTTCGTCATCTGAACAATACTTTCCTTCATCTGAACAATACTTTCCTCATCTGAACAATACTTTCCTTCATCTGAACAATACTTTCTTCATCTGAACAATACTTTCTTCATCTGAACAATACTTTCGTCATCTGAACAATACTTTCTTCATCTGAACAATACTTTTTTCATCTGAACTATACTTTCTTCATCTGAACAATACTTTTTTCATCCGAACAATACTTCCTTCATCTGAACAATACTTTCCTTCATCTGAACAATACTTTTTTCATCTGAACAATACTTTTTTCATCTGAACAATACTTTCTTCATCTGAACAATACTTTCTTCATCTGAACAATACTTTTTTCATCTGAACAATACTTCCTTCATCTGAACAATACTTTCCTTCATCTGAACAATACTTGGTTCATCTGAACAATACTTTCTTCATCTGAACAATACTTTCTTCATCTGAACAATACTTTTTTTCATCTGAACAATACTTTTTTTCATCTGAACAATACTTTCCGTCATCTGAACAATACTTTCTTCATCTGAACAATACTTTCTTCATCTGAACAATACTTTCCTTTGACGGAACAATACTTTCTTCATCCGAACAATACTTTCTTCATATGAACAATACTTTCTTCATCTGAGCAATACTTTCTTCATCTGAGCAATACTTTCTTCATCTGACCAATACCACTTTCATCTAAACAATACTTTTATCATCTGAACAATACTTTCCTTCATCTGAACAATACTTTCTTCATCTGAACAATATATGGGACACATACACTTTGGTATATAATTTTCCTGCCCACTCATCTTCAGTATTTTATGCCCAACAGTCTGTTGTATGCCACTTCTATTATATAATTTTCAGGTAAACATATGAGTTAGTAAATAGTGAGGAACTACTTCATTAGACAGAAAGATAGGTGATCTGTGATTTGAGGATAATAGGACAATTCCACTTATTCTTAATGACTATTTTGAATGACTGCGGAAATAATTTGGTAACCGCCTCATCAGTAGGAGGTGTAATCTAGAATGATCTTCATATTCACCGGACATTAAACATCCAAGGTATATCTCTAGGTTTCTCTAAATAATAATATATGTTAATACCATCCCTAGACTATTCCTGAACGAAAGATGATCATTACATACCAAATCAAGGCAGTGTCAATAGAAGAGTGTGTCAGAGGCATTTGTGTGTCACAACGTATAAATATTTTTTGGGTTAAAAACTAAAGGTTTAATTCTACCGAATTTCCCATGATACGCTCTTAAGAGAGTATCATAAGAAATCTGGGTACTCTTATAGATGACGCACCATGTGTTCGTGAGTTCGCGTTGTCAACGTTTGAGCAGGTTACGGAAGCGCCCGAGAGTTTACCAGGCGAAAACCTCAAAACGCAAAATTGAATAGTGACAGCTGATAAATTACGACGAAGAAAACCAAACTAAAATACATATATAAAAATAAAGAACGAACAAACCATAGATAAACAACTGTTATTAATTAACTGTGTTTTTTTGTGATAAGAAGCATTATTAATCAAATGTTTTTAAATAAAATGTTTTTTCTTTGTGCACCGGAAAGTTTCTAATGATGATTTTTTTGATTTGTTAAGTACATGTTTTTAAAAACTTTTTTTCAATGTATTTGTTTATATCTTTTTCAAAAACTTAATTAGTCCTTCGGAAGATTCAACAGGCTGACAGAGATTATAAAAAAATCATTTTTTTTTTATTGAACTCGATTAATTTTTTCCAAAAGTAATCGGCTGTTTAGTTAAGAGTTTCGTCAACTCTCAAGAAATTCCGAGACCTGTCCGAACGTTGCTTCCGTTATTAGTTTTTAGGTAGTAAAAAGATATGTCAGAGATTCAAATTGTATGCTATAAAATTTCACAGAATGTGACATAAAAAATCAGTTCAAGTACTGGCTGTGTTACAGGCAGATCTACGGAATCTAACAAACATCTAAATGCAAAACAGTAACTGCTGCTCATCTGGTGTTTTACACATTTCAAAATGAACTGTTTTAAAGTCGAATAAACCGACAAAGATACCATTTTGTAGTCACTGTAAACTTAAAAGTGAAATTCGTTTAATTACTTCTTCGGCGAGAATTATATAAGCAACCGTAGGATTTACCATCTTTTTTTAGTATTATAATATTACTTCTATTTCCTAATTATACTACGACTATTACTTCTTTAAATAATCCATAGAATAAACCTATCCGAGGGGAAAATATTTTGAGCAAATTATAACCGAAGTTAGCCTTCTATAATAACAGTTACGTTACTCACAAATCACTTATCTCCTGTCTCTTGGTTTATTGATGATGCACTCCATTGTAACGGTTATTTTCATCAGTCTGATTTACTAGTCGACGTATTCCTATAGTCGACGTTATTTCCACCCGCATTTTAATTTATTCGCTCGCAGATCGATTACATAGTTATATGTGCATGGGCCCAGGCAAAATAACAAGTAATATCTACAGAGTTTGTTTAAGTATCATGCTATTATTACTCCTACTAACAATAATATTAAAATGATTATTTATTATTCAAAATGTATGTTTAAGATTCCATTAACCTTTCCATCCTTATACATTGAAATGACCGATGTAATGAAATAAAGTATTAATTATGTTCTTTTTTATTTGCCTTTTTTTGTGAGAATCTTATGAATATGTGTACTTGTACGCGATATTATTTTGAAATAACGTACGGATTCTCACTATCTTGTAATCCTTTCGTCTTTTATTCCGTTATTTGGCTATTCTATTAGTCTTCTAGAATTTACAAAAATTGAACCTTACGTCTACACGGAATTTTACACGAACCTTATATGACCATGAAGCCAGTAAATGACCGTGAAACATGTAGCGTGTAGCCCAGAGAACTAGAATCATCTCAGATTTTCAATTATTGCTCATATTGGTAATGCCCTTTATTGGTATTTGATTATAATTTACCAAGCACTAAAATTACTGAAGAACTCTGCTTTGTTACAGTGGGATACTGAATAATTCACTCAAATTAGGAAATTATTCCCTGATTTTTTCAATATTTAAAAGTACACACATACTTTCAGTTTTATCCTGAATTTAAGTAAACTTGTGATCTATGTTGTTACTTATATTAGTCCAGTATTAGTTATTTTAAACACCTATGTTACCAATAATGAAGGCGAACATACACTTGAGGAAAGGGTTCATGAAATAGAGTGATTACCAAGCTAATGCTGATTAATATTATGATATGATAAAACATGTTTAATTAAATGCGTACATATTAGTTAAGTTTATGAAACATGTTTACATTACATTTGAAGATGCGAATGTTGTAGTCTTCAGATAAACAGTACAACAGTGACGTGTTCCACACATATGACTTTTTATAAAAGGAAGTATGTTAATTAACATTTCATGAGACGCTCGGCACGCAGAGACAACATAATTTCAGTTGTGGTAGTAAAACGTGTGTATGCGTTCAGTATCGTACAATGATGAAACAAACAGGTTGGCTATTAATTTAGTTTAGCATTATTCCATAGAAATAACTATAGAGTAGAAAGTCACGCAACATCTCTTCCGAGAGAATGGGGCTGTAGGGAACAGCCGAGATCATCTCTCTTTAGATTTGAAAAGTGTTTTACTCTGTCGACGTAAAAAAGAATGCTTTTAGCGACATATGTACTTATGTGACAGCAGCACTTCATCTAACGGCGTACCATACTCTTATACAGGTAGAGAATTGCATTGGAAGTCAGGTACTTTCTCCCATGGTAGAATGATCCAACCATTTTCCAGCAATCATAGCTACAGATTGGCTTAAGTTTTCTATTTTAGATCTGGAGTCGCAGTCAGTTCAAGCACCTTATCAAAAGAAGTGTCTGCTCAATAACAGAGTCATTCATTTTGACTGGAGCCAAGTAAAGAAATTTGGGGGGGGGGCGGGGGAGAGGAGAGAAACGGCAAATGTTTTGTTTAAGAGGTAAGATAAAACAGCAACTTTTCCTCCACTGTTACAAGTGTTTACGATAAGAAAAGAGACAAACAGCAATATCCTGTTCACCAATGATCTCTGACATGATACCATAGACAATTGTGTCGCTTGCGTGTTTGTGAACAACTCATCTCAGAATATGATTTTGAAGATCATAAATCAAGATCAGATAGTGGGTCGTGTCCCGGATATATCATTGAAACACCGACGTTAATGCGATATGTTTCATACCTCTGCCGTAAAACAACTAAGTGCATAGTTTTATAAAAAGAACACACGCTGATGGTTGCGAAAACAATGTGAGACATTCAATGGCTAACACATTTCCGAAGGATACCTTTGTCTCAGAATTTATGAAAAGAGAAAGGTCTGTCGAGAGGACCCACATTGATTTACGTGTTTAATTTATGTTTCCTTGTTGTGTTTTTTTCTTATTTACGCTAATACCGATTTTCCCTGGAGAACATTATTTCTTAATGTTACATTGAAATAGATTACGTATTCCAAGTCTAATTTTAACTGCAACTTCTTCGCGTTCGGCCTGTTATCATTACTTTATTTATTTTCTTCCTGCTACGTGTCCAATACTCTCTAACCATTTATTCCCTTGTCAATCTCGTTGCAATGATTTCTTCAACAAGAAGAGATAATATATTTATATGGCATCGATTACAAATAGAGATCGGACATCTCCCTCTTGCCCACGGCTACAATGAACCACACAGATGACACGTGACATTGACGAAAGATGGCCGCGCGTCTTGTCTTCTCTTCTCAAAAGCCCGGTCTTCGAAAGATGTTCTTTATCTGGCTTCTCTCACGAATGACGTATCATTAGTAGGCGGTAAATCCGGCTGGATTAACGAAACCACTCAACTTGAAGAAAGGAATTGCACGGGGGAAATATACGTTTTCAATAAAGGTAATCCTCACCAGACACGGTCAAGAAAGAATGGATATGTCTTGGGGCGGCGAAATAGGGAAAAGAATAAAAATAAGTAAAGCTTATTCGAATTCAAGACTTGTGAGAAATTGTTCAAATATATAGGTGATGAGAGTGAATGATGTGATATTATTTAACCACCGACATTAGGTCATTAACACTTTAGTTTGAATCAAAATAAAGTAAAACATATAATATAATCAGTATCTGCTTAGTAACATTGACCGGATAGCCTATAGTTCGTTTAGGACAGAAATACCTTCATGACGTATTTCTTGATTACACAAATATAATACTAAACGTATACTTACCACGTATGAGAATGGAAAATACAGCTTGCCTGATTATTATGTATATATACAACCAACTAAAAATGTATCTTACATGTGACGGTGGCTAATATATCTTATTTATGACGGCCAAATGTTAAAAAAACGATCAGGTTCATAATTACATAACCGGTCACTGGCACTCGGTTAAAAAACTGTCTGTGAATTAACTTAAAGAATATATATATAAATATATATATATATATATAGGATCAAATATAAACCAAAAGTAAAAACCTTTAGTAGATGGAACCTATTGTGAAGAGGATTAGCTCAATATACGAGATAGAGCAATTGTAGAGATAGAAGAAAAAAGAGTGATAAATATGCGACGATTGTCCAAATTTATTTCAAATTTCAATTGTTCAATGCAAGGTGTATTCAGTAATAAACTAGTGTTTATTATTCTTTCCTTAAGTCAAGGCTTTTCAAAGATCGAAATCTTATCATCAGAGGAGAAATACAGATGGATAAGTTGGCTTTCGAAAAAACCAAAGTTCAAATATTTGAAAAATATGAAAATTATTATTAAAAGAATTTTTGTTAAAAAAACGTTGGGAATGAAAAGAAAAATTCCGTGAAAAATATATGCAGATTGTTCGGGTTGTAGATTTCCGTTGAAAAGAAGTCAGATGAATTGTAGAATGTGAAGAAAACTCTTTGCGTGGGAGCAGTGTGGAGAAACTGCTCAAAAATATAGGTGAGTCCAGACGCAATTAAAGGGGATTGAAAAGGGAGAAATTGGCCATTTTTTGATATACTTCCAGGACAAAATAAGGCAGATGATATTTCGTTCCAGGTTTAAATCCAAATGAAACAAAAAATGCAATATAGTTAAAGATTTGGGGTTAGGGATTATTTTATGAGGTACGGGATTATTTAAAATAGCCGCTTTGAGAGTTGGGAGGAAATAAAAAAAGAAGGCAATGGAACAGGAGGAAGGTTGGTATGGGGATACAGTTAAAGTGACAGGGTGGTTGATGGTGTGGGCGGGCGGTAGGATATATGTTTTGGAGGGTAGGATTAATCTGAAGCGGGATAGGAGTGTAGAGATTGTATTCTAAAAATAGAATTCAAATGAGTGAGCTTCTAACATTTCAGAGGTGACAAGTGAAGCAGCTAAAGCGAATTAAATTGTAGTTACCGGTAAGGGTTTCTGGGAGTTTAAAAAGGGTTGGAATAGAATTAGTTAAAAGCATGGTAAAATAAATAGAGGTATGAGAGAGAGTGAATGATAAAAATTTAAAAAATTTAAAAAATTTAAAAAATTTAAAAAATTTAAAAAATTTAAAATTTAAAATTTAAAATTTAAAAGGAGCTAGGGAATAGTTAATTTTAAAAAAAATATTTTAAAACTAAATTAAAGGTTATATGAATAATTAGAAGGGACATTAAATGACCAAGGAGAAAGAGGAGGAAATAAAGTAATGGGAAAAGAGTTAGTTAAATTAAAGATAAGGTCTATCCTACTCAGATATATTGAAATTTAGAGGAGAGGGGAACAGTATAAGGGATAAGGATAGAGTGTTTGAAACAGTTTGTTTCGATTACAAGTAATGGGGGTGGGATTAGGTACAATTAAAACTTAAGTGCAGTGTCAGTGTTATAATCTATACTTTAAATGGTGAGTGAGTCGTAACAGGGTGACAATTAAGAATTACAGTTTAAAATTAAATTAGATATATAAGGGTAGCTTGAAAGGGGATTCCAAGTAGATTGAAAATATGATTTGAGGGGATGGGGGTGAAATTGGTCAAAGATAAGGTAAGGTGAGCAAAAGAGAATAGACCGATAGAAAATGGCTCGCGAGTAGTTAGAGGGATTAGGATTATTCAGAATAGGCCAAAATAAGTAGTTATGCAACTAGCCTGAATCAATCAATTAGTTAAAAAAAAATTCTCAAGGGGGGTATGAAGGCTATTAAGGAGATAGGATAGAAATGCTAGTAACAATTGAATTTATATAAGTGTTTTGGGTTAGGGTTGGATTGGAAAATTAAGCAAACTTACATTTTGATGCTAGTGTGTTATAGATCTAATAAGAATTTTAATAAGAATTATAGGGGGATATAAATGGACCCAATTGGGGGAGGGGGGAATTCGACGATCGTAGTTAAAAAGAGGACGAAAAAGTTACAGAGGCAGATGTTGCTATTAGGAGGAGTCCAATATAAGGACGATATAGTGGATGTGTGGGAGATAATAACAAAGTGAGAATAAGAGGCATGGAGGAGTTTGTGGGTAGGATTACGGACAGGAGAAAGGTGATAAATATAAGAGGTTGGGAGTAGAGCAGAAGTGAAAGGATAATAGGAGCTATATTGCTGATGAGGTAAATGTCTAGATATTAGATATGTTAATGATCGGTGGGAAGTAGGAGGAGTAATGTTAGTTCAATCTACTATAGGTGTTACGGGTAGATATAGTTGTCAGGTGCAATGGGGAGGAAATATTTATTGGGAGGGTTAATTGGTGAGATTAGGGTCGTTAAGAATAGAAGTTACAAACTTACCCTGGGATATAGTTTAGGGATTTGTCAGATGCTAAAAAACGGGGGGGTATTGGCTGGGAGGAGGAGTGTCAGAGGGGGTAATGAAATTAATGCATTTAAATTTTCGCTTGTGTCTGCAATTTGAAATAAGTTCATTTTTGGAGTTAGTAACATTTAAGTTCTTGGGTGCAGTGGCTATCATATAAGTTTCCAAGGAACATAGTTGGCAGAAGGAAGAACCAGGAGTATATGAGTTTGACTTTTTTAATATAGACCAACTTAGGGAGTAGGGGATCTTTTTGATGTTAAAACTTTTTATTAGGTTGGAAAGAGAAGTGCTAGATGTAATATTATTATTGTGTTTAAAAGAGTAGATATGGTTAGAGATTCTAGTCTTAATGGGGAAAGCACTAGCACCAATATAGGTATGAATTTTGTGGAAGGTTGTTGTTATATTATTTGTGTTGTTTATATTATTGGGGATGCTAACGGTTTGTATGCTCAGATTCTGGTCGAGGTTTAAATAGGGTTATTGGTTGGGGAAAATGGGGTATCTTGGGGATGAGATCGGATCCATTATTAGTTAGTGGTAGTTGTTGGTCAGTGTGAAGGGTGTTATTTAGTGAAGGGGGTTGCTGATGGGCATGGTTGAGGGGAAAGGGGGAGATTGTATGTTGGTATTATTTTGCATATTGGTATTAATTTGTGTAATGGTGTATTGTTTAACAGTACAGGAATATATAACGTTACTTAGTATGCACTCACCGTTTAATGGGCATTCTCTAGATTTTTGGCAGTTGCAGTTATTAGTGAAGTGTATGGTAGGTGTTGTTTGTTGGGCAGATTTAACGAAATTGTGTAGGTTTTTTTGGTGTTGTTGTATTGTCTGGGTCTCTCCCTAGAGATAAAGAGCGCATCGCCCCTGTAAAGTCTACCGTTCAAGTGTCCAAATTCAAACTTTAATTGTCTCAATAAATATAATCCTACTAGGTCAGTAACCTGGGCAGAGTCGTAGGTTCCTATGGTGATATCAAAGTTGTTTGGGGCTATCCTTCCTAGTCCAGCATTTATTGTCAAATTCTAAAAGGGATCTCCTGCCTAACATTATTAGATCTTTTTCAGGGTCTGTGATATCCGAATTATTCTTAGCGAAAATAAGAGCTTTGTTTAGTAGGATAGGAGAAATGGACTGATAATAATTGTCAATGTCAAAGGTGATGAAGTTCAAGTTAGAATTAGATTTATATTTGAGGTTTAAGAACCAGTTGGAGACCTCTCCAGATGATTGCCAGAGGGAGTATGTAATGTTAGCTTTTAATGTAGGAATTATTCTATCTAGGATATTTTTGCTAATAATGCATATGTCTGATTTGGATGGGCAGATTAGTTTAATGGAGGGGTTTTCATGAGAATTTATTTTGTGGTGTTTTAAGGTACACCTGAGTGTAGCAGGGGTGAAGATTTCAGCGTAATTGAAGATGTTAAAAGAAGTTAACAAGGATTTAGCCTCATTGTTAATGCTATTTAAAATGTTATCAGAAGAAATTTTATATGATTTGTTCAATTCTTTGTAGATTAAATATTTGTAATCAGAATATTTCCATTTGTAATAGTTTTTAGTTTTATCCGCTGGGACTATAATGTCAGGAAGCTTTTTGATCTTGTTAGTGAAATTGTTGATTTTTTTGATGAAGGTGTTAGGATGCTTATTGTGCTTATTGAATTTTATGCGTCTAATTAAGTTGAATAAATCATTTTCAAAGTTATTGAAAAGATCATTTGGCTTGGGAAAAGGAGATGTTTTTAGGCCGTACCTGGATGCAGTTAGACGTCCCAATTTTTTTTAATTCCCTGGAGGAGTTCATGGGGAGTGTAAATCCTTTGTGTTCTGGAGAAGAGATGGTATTTCCGTCATTTTTCCGGTTTTTTTTATGGTTTAAGTCATAATAGAAGGTTCTCCATCTTACGTTTGTAATAGACTTTTTCATAGATTGTATGAGTTTGCGAATGTAAAGGAAAGAATAATAAACACTAGTGTATTACTGAATGCACCTTGCATTGAACAATTGAAATTTGAAATAAATTTGGACAATCGTCGCATATTAATCACTTATTTTTCTTCTCTCTCTCTCTCTCTCTCTCTCTCTCTCTCTCTCTATATATATATATATATATATATATATATATATATATATATATATATATATATATATATATATATATATATATATTCTCGGTGAGAAAGGAGTTAGCACATAAGTGTGTATGCGAGAAGTTGTATATAAATGCAAGTGAGAACGATAAAGGGAAGGGAATGCCATTATCTAGGTTTAGTTTTTCTTCGGTCAAGATAATTTTGCTTATTAAGGGGGATAGATTGTAGAAACCATTTAATTGTCTGATCGTGTTAGAGTCGGTTATGGGTGCTTTTTCAAGTAGTCTTCGTCGAGCTTTTTTATAAATGTGGTTGATGAATGTGGTCTGTTTAAACTTGAAAGCATGATCGTGTTCTACTACGTGGGAAGAAAGTGCACTGAGAGAGTTGTTGTTTTGTAAGTCCCTTTTGTGTTCGCTCAATCTTTTTTTCAAGGCACGTTGCGTTTTCCCCACGGAAATTTAATGGCAGTTGTTATATGGGACGGTACATAAGCCGGCATGGGATGTTTTTTTTTCGGAAATGTCTTGCTGTGTTTAATGTTTTTTATGGTGTGTGATGTGGTTCGTACCTAGTTTGTTAAGTGTGTTGCAGATGGTTGTGGTATTTGATGTGTCTGTGCATCGTTTTTTGAGAATATTTAAAAGGCGTTATTCGTAGCATTTAGAATGAAATGTGTAGGGTATTTAAATGTTTTTAAGGAATTAATGACGTGTTTGATTTCTTCTATCTATATATTGAGGACTACAGATTCTAAGAACACGTAAGAAAAAGCCTATCATAATACTTGTTTTCATATTTTTGTTATGGTGAGAGTAGAAGTGTATATAGTCCTTTTTCTGAGTGGTTTAAAGTGTACTTAGAATGCTTGTTTCTTGTTCGACTTTATTATAAGTGTTTCTAAAAAGGTATCGAGCTGTTTATTTCAGTTTCATATATACATCTTATAGACGGTTCTGCTGTGTTTAGTATGTCTTTGAGGTTATTAATATGTATGTGTTCGGGAAGGAAAATAAAGAATAGCATCGATGAATCTGAAGTATTCGATATTACGGGTTAGTCTATGTATATATATATATATATATATATATATATATATATATATATATGTGTGGGGGGGGTGTTTTACTTAGGCTTAGTTCATCAGCGTATTTTTCCTTAAAACTTTTATTTATATATGTTAATCACGCAGAATCCATGTTAACATATTCTTCAGTTTCGGAAATATTTACGTTCAGAAAGGTTTATCTTTAATTGTTTTAACTCACAACAAATTGTAACTAACCCTAAGAGTAAACGATGTCTTACTAAGCTCATATGTATTACTTACTTACACGCATTATATGGTCTTTGCCCACCCGCTCTAATTTCATATGCAATCTATTTCTCTCGCTTCCGTCACTCTCGTATTTATTATACCTTCTCTCTCTTTTTTACCGTCTATGGTTTAACAAGTAAATCATAAATATATTAATGATCAATGTTATTAATTTAATGAAAGACGGTGATTTAGTGTTTCTCGATACACTGGCAACATCAAATAGCTGAGTTATTTACCAATGAAAAGAAATGCATTCTAATCCTAGTTGATTTGACATTGTAATATTATAATTTTAAAAATTATAATTCTGTTTAGGTTCATCTCAGCATTTTAAGTCTTTATTTTTAATTTCAATAAATATTTGTTTCATAGTACATAGAACAATAACTTTGCGTCAGAAAACAGAGACACCCATAGTAGCATAGAATTATAATACACATGACGTACATTTTGAGGAAACTTCGTTATTCATCAATTACATGTGACATATGAAGATAAAAGGGAATAAAAGCTGAATCGATCCAGAAATATCAAAGGGAGAAAGCTACAGAAGATTTAAAGAAAACTACAACTTTGATTTTCAACAAAAAAAACATCGCCGTGCTTGGCAGCAGAATGCGCTGTGGACAAATCAGATCTCTTTTTATAGCAGCCCAGAAAGACGCCCCAATGGCGTTGGTTACATGGAACGAGATCAGTAGAAGAGAATAGTGAAGCACACGGGCAATCTGTAGATAATATGAAAAGAAAAAAACACAATTGTATTTTAAATTGACACAAAAAAATATATGTCGCCCTTTAACATGATACCTTATATTACTATAGTAGAACAATAGCCCATAGCTGGAAGTATTGATATTGGTTTGTTTTACGACGATGATTCGTTACATTTTGTCAAGAGGATCTGATTCATAGATAAATAATGTCGCGAATCATGGAATTATAAATGCTGAGTTAATATCTTAATAACATTGGGAAGTATGAATCCAATATTACAAGCCAGATATCTAAAAATGCAACCCTTATTCAAATAACATATGTAACGGGCCGTTTACAATCATATATAGTGTTGCTATATTCAGCCTATAGTCGCGATCGCTTGAATACGGTATATCTTTATATATATATATATATATATATATACGGTCTGAGGATGCGCATGCTTGTTTCTTGAGGGAGTGCTAAAAACTCTGACGGTAAACTGCTGTAGAAGTTGACAGATAGAAATCATTTAAAATGTTGTTCTACTAAAAAGGCGCATGTAGAGCTTTATTTGTGCCGCACATGATGTCAACACTGTAAAGAAAAAAGAAAAAAGCGGCTTTTTATTCTTGTTCATCAATGCATTATTATAGTCTTTCGTACACGCTTTCTAGTGATTAACTCATAAACTTAGTGATTCTCTAATTTCTTCTAGATCATAACATTGCTTACTCGCTTCTATTTACATATTTTGACGCATAGAAACTTAAAACCTATTGCGAGATGTTTACTTGATCTTGATATTTCAGCTTCTCTAGTAGTTCAACTTAAATTATTTCCACCAGTCACTGCATGAGTAAACATAAAAACACATATATAGAGAGATGCTGTCATTTAGTAAAAACTGGATCATTAATTTAAAATAGTCTATGTTATTGTATACGTATGACCTAATTACTAAACAAACTATTCTAGAATATGTTTCTTCTTTTTTCATGACAGATAAATTTAATTTTCGCAGAGCGAACGTTACAGAGCATAGACAATGTTCATACTCACAAAGCTAGCATTCTTTAGACAAATGAATGCATTAGATTTTCTCATTTGAATTTTTAAAACGAGCTGAGTTAATTGAAGAACCAATCGCTTTTATCAGATTAGTCTTCTAATCACACCGTATGAATTATTTATTTCCTTTGGATACGTCCCAAATTACCAATACATAACCGGTTACTAAGAGAAAAGTATATAATCGAAGTGGACATTGTATTGGTGTTGTCATATTTACGGGCGCGGTATGGCCTATGACATATAGGTCATTGTAAATATACCCCCCTAACTCTCTCCTTCTCTCGCGCTCTCTCTCTCTCTCTCTCTCTCTCTATATATATATATATATATATATATATATATATATATATATATACGAAGTCTGTCAAAAAATTATTTGACCTTAGGCCAGAATAATTTTTTCGAATAGGTGACGGGGTTGGGACCCTTATCCCCTTTTAAGTAGGATCCTTGTGGTTGCCTTCCCTTAGCCAACCGATCAATCTACTGCCGGAAACACCTTATGCGAAAAAAGTGATGATGCGGAACGCGACGGCGGAGATGAAGACCATTCATGAATAAGACTTTAAGATGTGTTTTCGGCAGTGGAGGGATCGGTGGACTAAGTGTGTTCAAGCACCATAGACTTAGTTTTAAGGGGATTAGGGTCCCAACCCCGTCACGTATTAGAACTATTTTTTTGACTTAATGTCGGATACTTTTTGAACAGGCCCTGTATACAACATATTGTAGCTATAGTTTTTTTTAGATTTTCTCCTGTCTCTTTCACTTTTCACCCTTGTTTCTCTCTCTCTCTCCCTTACTTTATTTTCCTTTCTCTCTTACTGTCTTTCTCTTTTTCTCTCTCTTACTCTCTCACTCTCTCTCTCTCTCTCTCTCTCTCTCTCTCTCTATATATATATATATATATATATATATATATACATAACATGTTTTGACTGTAGTCTCGTAAAAGAAAAACACCTTCTCATGCCAGATCGACAGAGACGAATATGTGGAGTAAGGTGGTCGAGAAAAGAATAATTTCCACATTAGTCGTAAGCAAGATTTTTCCGTAAATGAAATGGAATCATCAAAGTTATCACTATCGGAAAAAAGTGTAAAGAAATGAATACACGATCGACTTAGAGCGATATCTATGTATTCTGCGTACATCAGCAGGCTTGATAACGCGAACATAGCGGCGTTTAACTGCCACGATCGATAGCGAAATAATATTTGTATGTATTGAGAGATAGATATAGGGAGTGAGAATACATACATGGGATTTAGTCTTCATTATCAAAATACTTTATTACGAATAAGTGAATATAAGTTAATTTTTAGATTTACAAACATTTAATTGCTGTTGAAGAAAAAGAAAAAGGAAATTCATGATCATTAGACCACTTAAAATGAAGAACCCCATCGTGTTGTCAGACGCAATTACTTATTTAAATATATATTCATAAAAGTATGAATGAAATTAAAAATTCAAATAAAAAAATACATTTTAGTGGCAACAGTACGGACACTGATAATAATAACTAGACGAAGGTGTTATACTATATATCTAAAATGTCCTCAACAGCGTAAACCCACTAGTATATTACATGGTTAGTTGAACTTAATAGAGAAATTAAATTTCAGTTGGGATCAACTTGATAAACTAGAGTTTAGGATTATTAGACAGCAATAATAAATATAAATGTATATGATGTCACATTGCACAAAGAATGTGTTCACGAGAGGCAGTTTTGCTCTTGAAAAGCACACAACGTGTTTACATTAGATATTGAGATACGCTGACGAATTATGATGAAACAGTGATTATCAACTTCTCTCTGTTTTCCTATCATCCCAGTCATCAGTGATTTAGAACAAAGATCCATCGAATAAACTGTGTTGGCTTTACTAAGTTTTTTTTTAATACTTCTTGAAAGTATGAACGAAGCGCTTTGATTTAAGGATGACCAGCATTCATTCGGTAAGACCTAGAATAACTAGCAGATAACACAGTATGGAAAATAATTCAGAACTTAGATGTGGTTTGCTCATGATGACGGCTACGTTGTTTTCTGCAGGTATAGAACAATTTTGAAACTCAACAAGAATAGGAAAAGGTTCATTAACGTAAACGTCTCTCTAATCTGTTTTACCGCGTCATGACTCCAATAGTCATGTTTGGAATTACCGATAACCGTTCACAGAAAGTTAATACAATGTTACAACCAACTGTATTATATGGCATCACAAATAGTAACACCTATTTTGAATGCAGCTACATTTTAATAGACTATCCTTAACAACATGTTATATGTTCAGGTCAAGCGAACATGCTGTACACTTTAAAAAAATCATGTTATTTGACATTACAAGTGTCAGTTATCTAGCCAACAGTATGTATGCAGCTTTGTTATTATCATAACTCTATGTGTGTGTACCGAGGTTCTCGGTTGAAGTGAATAAATGTGCTCTACCTAACCTGCAATGAAACTTACGACGGGTGGACATCGCTGTATAACTGAAAGCTCCATTGAAAGTGGAAAGCACTCGAAAGCTTAATGGAACCTCCGTCTTGTCGGAAATATCTGTGTGGCATAGTGCTATCCTAAAACATTGACAAACCTCGTGAACATGTAGTTTACATTCGATCTAGTACGAAAACAAACTGATCTTAATATCTCTATGCCACAATATTTTAAATTAATTTGTGAGGTTTAATTTTTAAAGGGTAAACTCAGCTTGTTAGTTGAGTCGAACTATCCTTTTTGCTAGGTATTAAAATACCATAGATGTTTACGTGGTTCCAACATTGTCACATTTTACGCGAAATTACCCCAAACAATGAAGCAATCATGGACATCACTTTTCATCCGATTACAACACAATCTTGATATTTTTTGTCTTATAATTTAGTATATTAACACATTTAATTTTCGAGATGAGATTGGTAATTTGCATTATTTGTATTATTTGAACTACTGTTCTCATATATGCTGTTATTCTCACAATTAATCGGTCGGTATAAAATCCGACCTTCTCCAGATGCATCTTGTTTGACTCGAGAATATTTACGTCAAACTTTGAAATCTGTACAGGATTTCGAACAGAACCCCTTGTAAAATCACGCTTGCGCTCTATCCGTCACCTATGACCTGATTGAATCCTGAACCAAATCTGTGTTGATATATTGAACCTTCAACCTCTTGAAGATTGCCACTTAGAACTGATTATAACTTAGACCTTTTATCCGTTACGCTAAAGAGACCCGAGTTCGACAAGATGCACCTGATAATTCCAGAGCTTACATCGACCGACACGTTGTGAGAATTACATGCAAGATATTAACAGTAATCCGAATAATACAAAATAATATAAACTAGAAATTATTTTAAAAATGAAATTGAGAGTAGTTTAATAGAATTATCGGATTGTATCTTCTTTCGTGTGAATCGGATGATTCTGGTGTTGGCAATAGTTTACCCGATGTTTTTCTAGTTAGACATATTTCTGGAAAAAAGATCGGGTACTTACGGGAAGAACCAGGAGAAGGTTACCAACATCCCTTAGTGAAAGAATTACTGTGTAACCCACTGGATTTGAACTTGGAACACCCCGGTCTTTAATCCGTGTTGATACCCACTTAACAACCGTCACCGGCCATTGGATGGAATATTTCACAGCATTTGATATGTATACATGTAGTATATTAATACATAATCGTAATGTGTAATATGTTGATATCATTTAAGTGAATGAAATTTAAAACACTAAGAGCATGTAATTGTTGTAAAGAGAATAACGTTATTTAAACGGGAATATAGATAAATCTGTACACTGCTTTGAATGTTGCTCCTTTAATCAATCTCTTCCTGTTGCTAGGGTATTCGAGAATACCCTCTGTAAACGTACATGTATACTAGTAAACATATCAACTGTATAAAAAGGCAGTGATATTTGTTTGAAATAGTGAAATGTTGTTAAAAACGTTGTTACTGATTAACTAGGTACAGCATAAATGCAATACAATACGTTCAAGCAATTTTTTGTCGCTATTTGTATGAAGATATAAACCTCATTCCAAGTGTCCATACACGGTATTTACGTAATTAAAGTTGGTTTCGGAATGTGGGGTTCATTACATAAAAATCTGAATGTGTTAAGGTTTAAGGTATGATTCAATAAACTAATACTTATTGGGTCTAAGCCACGTAAACGTGGGTAGTAATGCATTTATTTTTGTTTCAGCTAGTAACTATGTAACTGTATCTCCACTTCCATTACGTGATCAATGTCGTAAAATGTTTAGATAAACATATACTATTTATGAAAATGTTTCGCACAGGAATGTACATTCTGCGTATTATAAAGCATGTTTTCGAATCATGAATTCGTCCTTAGTGTTTTTCAATAAAATAATATAATTTTGAAATTGTGTTGACATTGTCATGTATATATATATATATATATATATATATATATATATATATATACTACCTGATGGCAACATAATTATAACATGTATACTACGTGTTGCAAATTACCACCAGGACGAATTCATATACTGACATTAGTATATATATATATATATATGTATATATATATATATATATATATATATATATATATATATATATATATATATATATTATTTGTCGCTCCTCGAGAAAGTAGAGCACTGTACAAAAATACACACGCCTGTACAAGTAAATACGTAAACACACACACATATACACACATATGTACATATGTACCTATATATATATACATATATATATATATATATATATATTTATATATACATACACATATATATACACACACAACTACACGTGCACACACGCATACATGAATATAACCATAACACATATATACACACATACCGACACACACACCTTCAAGCATCTATAGTTGTTCTTAAAAATATGTACATATATACATAAATATATATATACACATACACACACCCAGATAACACACACTTATATACATACATATATTTATACACATCTATACACATGTAAACATATACAAGGTGCACACCAATTTATATATACAAGTACATACCTAGAATATATAACCTAGAATATAAAAATATAAAAAGTAAACACAAATATATACGTGTATATCTATAGCCGGATATTCACAACATACATACACAACGTATACATACATATACATATATACATACACATATGTATACATACATATATACAAATATATACATACACACATACACCAATACATATATAAAGCAGCCACATAGGCATATAAATGTAAATATGCCCATTTACGAACGTATACGTACACAAGAAATGAATATCAAAATAAAAATAAAAATACAGCGTATTGCAGCAGTATAAACATACTCAAACAAATCAGATAGCAGTTAAAGTATCCATACCCGCACACACACTCACATTACGATCGAATTATACACACACACGCATGTATACATACATACACATATTGCAACAAATATATATACATACATAAATCATACAATTTATACGTATAACGCATTACAGATACACGCACACTTTCATACGCATATAACATAACTATACATAAAATCCTTATATATGCATACAGACAACGTACACACATATGTATGTGTATACACATAAATGCATGCATGCACCAAATCAGGCCCACATGCACACACAATCTATATTTCAGTAATTAAAACCATTCATTATTGCTTCAATCTATCTCAGTTTAAATTACCTACATTTATACATGGTATAGTATTAATATGAAGATAAACACTATAAAGACAAGCAAACTAATAAAATAAGTGTATGTAATTACAATAGCTAATTCTATATATACATATACACATACACATACACACAAATATATATATATATGTATATATATATACATATATATATACATATATATATATATATATATATATATATATATATATATATATATATATATACATATATATATATACATATATATGTGCCAGTCAGTGCCAGTCAGTTTCCTTACTTGGTACGTTTTATGTTAATAAACTTGTTATCTTAACTCAACCTCGACTTGACATCTTTTTTCTACTGTTGGACTACTTCACAACATATATATATATATATATATATATATATATATATATATATATATATATATATATATGTATGTGTATATTTTTACATATATGTGTATATGTGTGTGTTGTTATGTATTTACTTATGCAGGCGTGTGTATTTTTTGTATTGAAATTATTTTACACATTGAACCTATTTTTATATATTAAAAGTATATTTATGCGCACGTATGTATTTTGAACATACCCTTGCTTGAAAGTGGATCAGTGTGTGTGTACCCAAGTTTAGATGTGTATGTATATTTATTTGTACTTGCTTATCTATTAACTTGGTTTACATGTGTGTATTTTTATATATAGATAAGATAGTTATACCTAAATAGGTTTGTAAAACAGTGGAGGTTATATAGATTTGAAAGAAATTCAAGCTAAGTAAGTAATGAAATAAAGAAAAAAGGAATAGGCAGGTCATAAAAAGAATTTAAAAAGATAGTAACTAATTTTAAGAGTCAACAAGTAAAATAGGTAATCCGATACTAATTCATAAGAAATAAAAAAATAATCAATCCCAAACAAAGATTTATTTAGAGGAGAAAGGTCTCCAAATCCGTCCCACTTCTCTGGAATCATTGATCTAATAAGTGAACCTTCTGTGAAAAGTGCAATCGAAAAATGTATTCAAATATGTAACCAAGAATATTTTCATAGATATAAATTTATACTTATATATATATATATCTATATATATGTGTGTATGTGTGTGTGTGTGTGTGTGTAGTATTAAATCGATAATTCCGAGCCATTCGTCCGATCAAATTTTCTGTTTTCTTATTAAATAAGTGGGGGTGTTACCTTCAAAATTATTACAGTTTCTACCATTCCGGACCTTTAAATGTTTAGCAGTTAGTCCCTATTGTTCAATTTACTTCCTTTTTTATTCAATTTTAAAAAAATATATAAATACATTGATCTGAGATTTATACACTTATACCGTCTTCTGACAATTATTATTGATTATTCCATATTCCAGCTTCCAGTTTTTCTATATTGCATTGCTCTTGCTTAGAACTTCTCACTTTTATACTTACTTGTTTACCAGCGATCATTCAATCGAATAAATATTTACTTTCATATAACCGAACAGGTTAAAAACAATAGACATATACTCAGACTATGTTCATTTAAATATATCAATATATATATATATATATATATATATATATATATATATATATATATATATATATATATATATATAAGTCAGTTACTATTATATTCCAATAACCATGGTTTTATTTTATTATTTTTATTTTTTCAAATTTCCAAAAACCATAATATTTCTGTGAGATATACTTTTTATGGTCCGTCTCATTTTTATTGTGGCAAACCACATGTGTATGTCTATATCGTATCTGCAACACTACAAAATTATCAGAAAACACTTCACAAAGCGTAAAATGTTCGGTGAAGCAGAATGTGAATTTGATGGACCTTCGGAATGCACCTACCATGATATTGCTGTGGGAAATCCCAGAAAAATACATTAGGAGAATAAATACTGATAATACGCGATATACTGCACCGAGTACTACACTTAACACTAGGGGGCAACACACCTATCATCCGTGGTAAATATCACTAAGCAGAAAACAGACGTAGAAATTCACTCTGGTACAACCCACCTTATGGCTTAAACATCCTCACTAACCTACCTAGACAATTTTACCAAATTATCGAGAGAAATGTTCCTAGAAACAGAAGACTAGGCAACATTATAAACAAAAATACAGTAAAGCTATCCTTTTCAACATCGATAGGCTTCACATCAACTATAGTAAGTTCAAATAACACAAAAATAAAAAAGAATAGTAATTTAGATACTAGTACAGTCCACAACCAATATAACAGCTCCCAATGTAACTGTAGAAATGTTAATAAGTTCCCTTTAGAGGGAACATGTTTAACTTTAGATATGGTGTATGAGTGTTACTTTATAGAGGAAAACAGAATTAGAACATGCATTGGGTCGATGGGCTGTAGTTTCAATGACAGATTTAGAAACCATATACACTTTTTCAAAGAACCTAATACAAATTCAAAAAGGTCTCTTCGACTTTAGCTAAACATGTAAGAGAACTAAACAGTAAAAACATAGAATACAGCCTTAAATGGTATATACTAGGTAGAGCAGGGAAATATAGACCTGAAAAATCTCAGAGATGTAACCTCTGTATTCTGGAATCCTACAACATAGTTATGTCTAAAGAAAAGTAATTAAATAAAAGACAGGAAGTAATTTAGAACTGTCTACATAAAACCGAATATATTCTATCCCGTTACAGACTCATATAAAATATATGTGGTAGTCCCCCTTTCATCATCATGAATATGAAAGTAGCTAAAGTATAGGAATATTATAAGACTATCTTGAAAATAGAAATCATAAACCTAATAGTAGTTGACAGAGTACTTATACGTCAATATAAAACATCTAGGTATAGTACCTATCACTCACAACTACAATTACCGAAGCAATTAATCTTATATCTAGCCTATAGTTAAATGGTTAGAGGGCCAGATTATTAGAGCATCAGTAGAAACTTCTTTTCATTTTGGTGTTCATTAGAGAGAAAATGGTAACATGTAAATATGATATTTTTTTAGAAGGAGTAAAAACTAATAATCATTTAAAATATAATGCCAAATAAATGTTCAATAGGAAAAAATAAAATAAAATGTATATATATACATATATATATATATATATATATATATATATATATATATATATATATATATATATATATATATATGTATATGTGTGCATATATATGTGTGTTTTTGGATATGTGTATATTTATATATGTGTGTGTATGCATGTGTATGTGTGTGGGAGGTTCGGACGCTCAGCGCGATAGTTCCAATTCGTTTTAATTGAGACCTTAAACAATAAAAATACGAATATATTAAATCTGAACTTCGATTAAAAGCTTATTTTAACGGAAATCATAAGAAATTATTTGATATAATATCATTTAACACATAATCTTAGGGTGTCGTCGTGTGTTGAAATACAACTATCTTTGTAGGAACAGTTTCAGAATTTAGAAAATGCCGCTTATCGCGTTTTGCGTTCGTATCTCTTAGTATATGTATAAAAATGAGCATATTAATAAATACATAAAAGAATGCAGACCACCTAATATTAAATATAAGCAAGAAATTAAAGCGCGACCTGAAAATGAACATTAGTGCTTGTCGGTATTCACATAATGATGCGAATTAGATTTAAAACGTACTTACAATTCAGTTTAACTATAAAGTTCTTAAAACAATTTTTGACTTCTCATAATACTTTAAAATGAGGTAGTTTATAAAAAATAAAATAAAATAAATAAATAAATATTTAATGGCTCCCTTCTGTATTTGGAATCATGTCTTGGTAACTTAACTATAAGATATCTTCGTTGTGAGCAACAACTCCCCCCCCCCTGGGTTTCGCATTTAATAGAAACTTACTACTTGAGTGAAGAATGTTTGTGTAATTAAGCTTATGTTAGTATTGATGAAAACGAATTATTTATAAATACTAAACATTTCCGTAGATGTATATTAATGAACATATTAATAAATAAAAAATAGAATGTACACGACCTAATATAAAATATAGGCATGAAATTAAAGTGGGGCCTAGTGTTTACATTTGTATTTGTAGGTGTTCATATGATAATGCGAATTAGATTTAAAACGTAATCGTTATTAACTTTCAGTACACATGTCCGTAAAATAAAATAAAAAAATTAAAAGCAACAACAACTTTTTGATCCTCATAATTCTTAAAGAAAAATAATAAATAAAAAAATATTTAATAGTTGGAAAATTGCCTCTGGGGTACAACTCCTGAATAATTTGGGAGATAGAACTGATCCTATAAACTACCGCCCAACTAGTCTACTCCCGATCTTTACTAAAATCTTTGAATCATTAATCAATCTAGCGATAGTTATGCACCTAGATTATGATAATCTTCTTTCTGATCATCAATACGAATTCAGACAAGCACGATCTACTGCAAATATCCTAATGGTCATCTCTGAACGCATACACCATACACTCGACAAGACAGGTGGAGCTAGGGTAGTAGCGCTCGATATATGCAAGGCATTTGACAAGATCTGGCATGAAAGGCTGCTAAAAAAACTGCACTCATAAGGTATTACTAGACAAATATTTAATGTAATTACATCCTTCCTTACAAGTTCCAGGTTGTACTCGATGACCGTTCTTCTAAGCAACATGACATAAATGCTGGTGCACCCCAGGGATCTATACTTGGGCCACTATAGTTCTTGATTTTCATAAATTACCTCATTGATGCCATTTCGACTGATATAGGGTTTTTTGCTGATTACATCACGCTCTACTCTCGTTATGTAGGCAAACCCGACGCGCACATATCTGAGGTAATGGCTGAATCCTTAGAAAATGACCTCCAGTCTGTAGTGGAATGGGGTAAAAAATGTACGGTAACTTTTAACGCCGCAAGGACAAAGCTACTTTCCCTCAATAACTACTAGAAACCTCTTAAACCACCGATTGTCATGGAATCTAGCACACTGCCTGAGAGTTCATCACTTAAACTCCTTGGCCTACCTTACACAGATAACATAAATTGGAATAAATACATTGAGCACATTGCCAGCGCACACCTGAAATTATCATATATATCTACAACGCCATCATCCTTCCATACATTGAGTATTGTTGCCACATCTGGGCTCCGGCATCATCCGTCAGTCTCTACCTCTTAGACAAGGTCCAAAAAATAGTCGGCAACTTGATATGTCCTTCACTATCCACCAAGCTCCAGCCCCTGTCCGATCGCCGCAATGTTGCTTCCTTGTGTCTGTTTTACAAGCACTTCAATGGATTGTGCTCTGATGAACTCTGGTACACTCACGACGTAAATTCACTAGACAAACCCGACAATCTGCCAAATTCCATCCATACACTGTGGAGGTCCCCCGATGCCGAAGAGCTTACTACTCCAAAGGTGTATTTCCTCGTGCTGCTTCCTGCTTTCCTTGCGTTACTGACATGCATACATTTAACACTAATGTAAACAGATATCACGCTGCGCAGCTCCTGAAGTATGTTGACCCCCCCCCCAAAAAAAAAGCTTTACCCTTTTTTCTCAGTAGCCCGTTACGTGTAATGTGGCGGCCATCCTTGTTTGCGGTGGCTATTTAAATAAACATTATAAAATAGTTACAAAGTAACTCTATTACATACATAAATGTATATAACACTTATCTTAGAGATCGTTTTGTTGCTTGTCTCGCTATATTCTTAATTTTCTATTCTGCGCTGTCGAGCCACTAAATGTTTTATCTACTAATATGCTAATCACAGTCGCCGTCTCACAAACCCCGGCTCCCTATGTATGATCGTTCATAAAAATAGTGTATTTTCATTTTGATCATTATCTAATTCATATACGCGATTCTGTATACAGTACAAATTACTATGTAAATTAGATTGCAAAATAAGTATTTTTATTTTCAGAGATATATATATGATGACTATTATGTATATGTCAGTCTGTCGGACTGTCTGCATGTCTAAAACCAACACTGTAATATTTACGATTATTGTACTTATTATGAAATAGTATTGTATATACTATTTCAGACTAAGATACTCTTTTTACACGCTCAATTCAAGGGCATGGTGTAATGTAGTGTCTGCTCTGTTGTCATGATACCCTCATCCCAGGCATTACCCCTTCCTTATTTGAGAGGTGTGTACGTAGTGTAGTATCTGTTCTGTTTTCAAGATATTATCCTCCCAGGCATTACATCCTCTTTTTTTGAGAGGTGTAAAGTATGTGTAGTATATGTTCTGTTGTAATGATACCCTCCTCCCTTACATCCCCTCTCCGTTTTGAGAAATGCGAAGGTAGTGGGGTATCAAGTCTTTTGTCATGATACTATCCTCCTAGGTATTACCTCTTCTTTTTTTAGATGTGTGGAGGTAGTGTATTATATGTTCTGTTGTCATGATAGCATCCTCCCGGGCATTACATCCTACTTTGTTATGGTGTGGAGTTTGTGTAGTGTATGTCCTGTTGCCATGATACTATATCCCCAGGAATTACCTCGCCCTTTTTTGAGAGGTTGGGAGGTAGTGCAGTATCTGTTCAGCTTCCAACTAGCAATACTATGCGACAGAATGGAGCATACATTTGCTAGTAAGAATAATAGAGAATGATAATGTATGTATATAGTAATGATAATACTAAGAATGGTAATGCTAATAATATAGATACAATAACAGTGAAAGCGTTATTATATTTAGTCAAACAAGAAGACTTTGACAGATACGTCACAGCTTATGCATTTTCTAATGCAAAATAGAATTATGTCATGTGTTGTGACCGAAATAATCAGAGATACGTCTGGTAAAGAATAAAAATGAACCGCTATGTTTTTATACTTCTTTGCTTTAGTAAGTGTTTTTCTGAAATACTTGACAGTGAAGGGAAATGCAGTAAATGTGATTTTAATTTAAAAAAAACCTCATCGATTATCAAAAACTAAATTAATGATGACGTATATGAATCAGATATTTTTTATATTTTAAATATGCACACTATTAGTTCAATCAAGAAGTACCTATCACATAACAAAAAAGGCGGGCATCATAGTTGTGCAAAGAAAAACAACAATTTATGTAAATAAGATTGCTCCTTAGTTAAGTAAAACGATACGTAATCTGGGATACTGCCTGTGAAAGAACATATTTACTTACCGTATCCACTAGGTAAATACATTATATATATGTCTGTAAGGAAGCCTACACCTCAAACAAGAAAATAACTATATTCCTCTGATTACTCACATCTTGATTAATGTTATATGACACCAATCAATCTTAACTCTGCATAATTAAACCTCTATTTAACGCTAAAAGTATTTCGTGTAAACTGTTATTTCCTACAGCGTATGTTTTTGATTAATTTCCACTATGTGTTAGACATATCCCTGGGGTTGTCCGTATGATTAATCTGTTTTATGATGAGTACTTTATGTGTTCATCATTTGTTTAGCCCCTCTTTTTCTGCTTTCTCTTTTATATGAAGAATACTAAGAACAAAAAGAACAATATAGCAGCCAGAATTACAGCACCCAGCTAAAGTCAAACTCTGTATCACTGTTGCAGGGGTGATGGAACGTCGTTGTACAGAGCTACGTCGTTGACAAAACTATAGTAACAATTCAGAAGTCATCATCAGGATCCGTAGTTCCTTTTCGTATGGCAGACACAAGTTTATCAGACGGTGAATCACAAATCGTTGAAATGAGGATAATACCATCTCTTCTGCGAGTGTGTAACAGCCATGTCTTTTGTGTTTGGGTCCGTGCATTACATAAAATTGAATGTAATATCTAGACATTTTAGTTTCAAGTTAGAAATCTGCAACAGTTCATTATTACTAATAATAAATAACGACCAACAATAAAGACTAAATGTAGACGAGAAAATCGTAAGGCACAATTTAAGTGGGGTCAATTTAGAAGTATAATTCTCTCCAGAAGCAAAAGAGTACATGAAGAATAATTCATTAGTGACGATTCTTAAATGTACTTTACTTTTAAAAATATCAAACACTATATAAAAGATACACTAGAGTAACGTATCTGCAGCACTCATGAACGTTTAACTTATCTCATAATACAAACCCTGTATGGAAAATGTTATATAGTATAATCTCTATGTATTTTCCTCATCATTTTTATTTGTTCGTTCTCACGCGTTCTTTTTATCTATTCTTTATTTTGATTGAATTCTCCTGACATTTACTGTATGTTTCCTATTTAATGGCTCTCTTTGTGAAAGATATACTCTATTTTCTAAGATACCGATCTTTTTACTTCTGTTCAATTCTTATTATATATAAGAGTGAAACTTAAACTTATAGACATTAGCAAGATGGCCATGACGTCTGCACACATCGGACGATTCGTTATTTGTATTAAATGAAATGAAATGCAAAATGCAATACTTTGAAATAAGTACGGAGTAAGCTGGTGGTTTAATCGAATTCTATTATTTGGATAAATAAAAGTGGCCATGTTGTGTTGTATCTTCTTTTACCATGTTCTAGTCGTCTTGCTTTCTTTTTTAAGGTTATGCTAAATGAGTAATTGCACTAAACATAACTCACAGAGTAAACACACTTGATTTAACGAATAAGTAGTGGATGGCCCAGAAATTGAATTAATGTGAGTTTATTGCATGGCGTTACATAATGTTTTGCGAAACGCATTGAAACGATGATCTATCTCAACACACTTTACATAACATTTTCTGTATAGTCTATGTCAACTTAATAGGACAAGGTGGTGGTTTTTTAGGGTTCACATATCGTTCGACATCAATCCTGAGGACTCTAAACAGCAAACAACGCAAGTATCACCCTATTTAACATTTGACGTATCTTCTGCCAACTCACCCCTGAACTATGTTTCCAATTTTATCTCTCACTCACCAGCCTACTACAAAGATATGGTTACCATGCCTCTGCTCCATATCTAATGCGTGATATCTCGCATCTGAAGAGTGATCAACGACGAAGATTCATTGAATACGGGATGTGCCATGAAAAAGACGACTCAAGAAGCTTAACTCTCTCTCTATTGAGCGGCGACATTTACATGAACATGTTGGTCTACAATCAACTCAACGTCCGTCATTAATTACTTATACACTCACTATTTACTCGTTCCCCTGAAAACAGTCTGCACAGGCCTAAATATGAAATCTCTCACCTCCGATTTCGATTGAACCGGAGGTGGGCTTATTTGTATATTAGGATATCTGGATCTTGCAATGACCTTCTATGATAGGGGGGTAAATGCGCTTACAAGGCAGTTATTCAGGGTACAACTAGAAACGTGCTTACTGCATTTAATCATGTGAAAATTCATATCATCCATTACAAAAACTGCAAATATTTATTGAATCTTGACAATTTAAGTTATTTCAAGATGATAAGGGGGTGGTAATGTTATTACGAATATGAAATTGCATCATCGCATTAGTCTATAGATTCTTAGAACAAGCTGTTCGTTTTTTACTATAATTGAATTTCTCAAAATCATACAGAATTCGAAAATATTATTTTAGCGCAAAACGAGCCAATATTAAAACACACACCTTGTGCACCAAACGGACTTTGTAGTAACGTAGAACATTGCAAATAGACAAATCAACACGGAACAACGTTTTAAGTTAGTTTTAACCCATCCTATAGGACGTAGGTGGCCACGAACAGTGTAGGTCAATGCGTATAATTTATATCATGCGTCGGCTATGGACATGCGATAGTGAACAGCTAAGTTCAGCAATAGCCGGTTAAAACATACAAAGGATGTACGAGATGACGCCAGAGCAATGATACAGACGAATGGATGCGAGAGGTTGCCCAGATATAGGTGTGCAAGTGGATGGGATAACGCAAATATCGTGCTTGATCGCATCATTTTTTTGTGTTCCGGTGTCAAGTGTCAATGTCAGTGTCACGTCCCGCTGGCAACGTAAAAGGATCGGAAAATCTGAAACATGATTCTGTTTGTCCTCGCGGCTTTATCAAATTGGTTATGACTCAAAGAAATTGGCAGTAACGAATGCACTGCCTCAGTTGAGACGTGAGTGCAATCCGAATGACTAAATAATGAGTATTGCTTGGATAGATGAGAACAGGCGTTCGTATATATCCAGTTCTATAAAAATGTATTACTTATTGCCTCCCTCTCGCCCTCATAGTATACATACATACATATATGCGTACATATATGCATACATATACATATATTAGTCTGTGTTAGTGTACATTAATTGTTCAAACTCAGAGCCACGACTCTATACGAAATATTGATTTATTAATATAACCAAAATCGAATATATAGAAGCTCATAATTACTTTAGTATCGGACATTATTAGAACGGATATATATATATATATATATATATATATATATATATATATATATATATATATATAAACTTATTACTTTTTTATGAGCCTTAACTCATCCTCTATACATGTACACACATACATATATATATATATATATATATATATATATATATATATAGAGAGAGAGAGAGAGAGAGAGAGAGAGAGAGAGAAAGAAAGAAATAGATAGAGATGAGAGAAAAGAGAGATATTGGTGTATATATATATATATATTAATACAATATTATTTATACAAATAGTTTGAGGTGCATATACGCATACATGTTTCAGATAAATCAAGACTTGTGCCTATATCTGCATGTCTTACCATTAATGTAAAATAAAATCGGATAAGAACATATTTTCAAGCAATGTTCGTCATCTGACGTAATTTTCGCCAGCCTATCAAACATATGATTCGAGTTTACCCTCAAAACTTTTATTTCGAAAATATCTCAGGATAGAAATTATTTTATTACTCCAGACTTTTTTACGAAGTGATCCATCCATAGCCTAACAATAATGACTGTATCATCTAGCCCGTTTAACATGAATAAACAGAAGTAGTTATTATTTAACCGCATATTTATTATTCTGTTTCTCTATTTATTATGGGTAGATTTAAAGATGGTTGTATGTATACAGTTGCTCTCAATATCTCTTACTTTTAAATCGTGACTGATTTGCGGTGCCCGCTATCTGTTTTTAAACTATATTCTGGTTCATCCACGTTGGTTTCCCTACGTTTTGGTTTTCTACATATTTTTATAAAACAAGATAGTACTAAAAATAAGAGGTATTAAACCAACGCGCCGATATACGTTCTAGTATGAATAGTACTAATAACTGATGATAGAATATACATAGCTTCACATTTTACTGCAGTTTCCCGGTATTGCTATAAATTAACGCTTACTATGTCTCGTCTGGACTCGACTAAACCATCGATTTATGCGAGTGTGGTACTATGAAATGCTCCCCCAACAAAAACCCCGAACAATGAGAACAAATGGCTCAGCAAGGCACACAAAAGCAGTCAGAAATCGGATAGGATAGAGAATCAGTGGCTGAGTTATTTTCCGCTTATCGGTTGCTGACAAAATACCGACTGAGAATTTCATGTAGAAACTTGACATATTTCTGAGTCAGAGTTGTTTGCATCCGTTTTTTTTACGATTGTTTATTTAAGTTTCCGGCAGTTGAAAAGTTAGCGAGAGTTTACAGCAGTTTAGCGAAAGTTTGCGGCTCGGAGTAGACACGATCATGTTGGAGTTAAAGTCGGCCGAGAGCAGCTCGGAGTAGACGAGCCGGTTATGTGATGAACTGACAAGCCACGTCAATAATGGCCTCGACAGACAATTATAATCTTAGTTAGGCAATCACGTATATATGAGTACTTAACTAAGATGTGGACGCTAGCGTTTGAAATGTTTTGTTTTTTTCCGCGCCGTTATCACACACATAGACCTAGAGTACGACTGATTCATACACAATGTATCTTACTTTGTGCTTACTCTTGTAGGTCCGCGTTGCTCTTAATTGGCGATACTTTTTAATCAGTGCACGCGCCCTCAGCGATCGGCAATTCGAGAGACGACACGACCAGGACGGGAGATGAAAATAAATAGTAATATACACACGCACTGGGAGTTATCGGTTGTCGAAAGATAGATATATGGTTCTACGCCTACTTTTACATTAATTATTATCATTCTGATGTTCAATAAATAATGAGAATATAACAAATTGTTGAATTATGAATATTTTATCATCATTTAGTATATATATATATATATATACTTTTAAAGTAAATATTATGTTTTACCTACATACATTGAGCTTTCATGCTTACACAATCTTCAGTGTACTGGATGTTAAATCACGTTGGTCGAAGGGCATACACCTGGTTTACAAATGTCCACTGATTCGTAGTCTTTCGCCTTGGTCGACGTTAATGAGCATGTCAATTAAGAGGGATTTAAATCTATTAACGCCAAATCGACAGTTGCATATAGCGAACAGTGGTGAGTGATTCAACAACAACAACAACCACAACAGACGGGGTCGAAATATCGCTTTTAAGTCATAGTAATACTGCTCGTTCATTATATATATATATATATATATATATATATATATATATATATAGGAATACATTTATATGAACATTCAAACAGCTTACGCAAATCACCACGCGTGTCTGTGCTGGCGCTAGGACAGAAATGCAATTTTAATGCGTGTTCTAATGTTTTTATAACATTATTAATATAATTCCGTTTTGTATTAAGCACTTTAGAAAATATATTAGTTATAAAGTAATTTTATCAATATACATGAATAAATGAATTAATATATATATATGCATATACATATATGTATATATATATATATACATATATATACATATATATATATATATATATATATATATATATATGCACCATTACTAAATAAATAATGTAATATGTTTATAAAATTGTATGTACAGGATTCAGTCCTAAACTTAGTAACCGATCATTATTAATTGTGTTACATAACTGATAGACTAAATCAGTGATAATATATTCTATAATTTTGTTTTGATTTATTTTTCTGCAAATACAACACAAAATGGTAAGCTCTTCGAGAAAATTAAGATAACTCTGATTAGATTTGAGATATATTTAAGAAGTAAAACCATATAATAAAATTAGATCAAAATTAAAATAATGATACTAGACATAAGGTTTAGTATAATCATATATTGACTTTAATCTTCGTACGGGAACATAAAAGTAGTGCAAAACTGTTCTGTTTTGGGAATTATTTTGTATCGCCCGCGACTGTTAAATAAGTAAATAGAAACCGGTATTACAACGAATAATAAAGAATGTAGACCGAGTGGTCTTATTGAGCTAAACCAGCTTATATTGGTTATTATTATTTGCTCTAAAATTGGGCAATACTTTCGGTAATAGTTGAAGATAGAACTCTAATGTTTGTGACGATTTGACGTTTATTATTTTAACTTTGTATTAAAACAATAATATTGCTCACGCTAATTCTTAAAATGTAAGATGCTAA
Source organism: Sepiola atlantica (assembly GCA_963556195.1). Lineage (NCBI taxonomy): Eukaryota > Metazoa > Mollusca > Cephalopoda > Sepiida > Sepiolidae > Sepiola > Sepiola atlantica. Next base: position 131,098,268 of record OY744515.1, read on the forward strand.
TTTTAACGGTGATTACTTGATTAGTTATATAAATACATGCAATGTAAAAATGTCAATTAGTATAAAATGTCGCTTTTTCAAACCTGAACCGCTGTTCCAAGTTCTGGTCGCACACGAAAGAAGCAGACAATCTCAACACGTATGAATTATTTTCTACCATGTCTATTTACTCCTCGACGTGTGTGTACACGTGTGTGTGTGCCTATGTGTGTGTTTGTGTATGTTTGTGCGTTTTAACATACTTGTGTGTCGATGATTATTTCAAATCTAGGTCCATTTGCGCACATTTGGTTGTTTTCAAACTGCGCAAAATATTCTTCATATATACAATGTCAATGTAATTGTTTCTAGGCCTAGTTCGTAGGCTATCGGTTACATGAAAAACTGCGTACAATCTCACCCGGGAAGTAGCTACACGCCATTGCAAATCTCAATACATCTATCTTGCTGACGAAGCACGTGTTAGAACACATATCCGCATTTCTTTTAACAGACAAATTAGTGTCGATAACTACTTTTCTCTGTTATTTGTTCCATTTATTTTTTTAGGAAACCGATAATTTACGTATTCAAATTGTCTAAGTTTTTAGAATTATTGAATACAACACCTTATATGTAATATAGGTTTTGGGTAAAAATACAAATCTGGAAGAGTGTTATTAGCTGTTTTATGATAGATATTTAAATTAAGCATTCGAACATTGGTTGATATTTCCTCTCCAGTATATGAACTGTATTTCAAATGCAACGTTCTCTTATTGAATTAAATAACATTAAGGTTGTCGATAGTAATATAAGTTTGATAACTGAAAACAAATTACATTTATTGATTTTGATATACAGTTCGGTCAAGTCTCGGAATAATAACTTATGCATATATATATATATATATATATATATATATATATATATATATATATATATATATATATATATATATAAATGGAATAAAGGATAAGTAAATCAACAACTAGCAAAAATAAACTCAAAAAACCATATTGAACAGTTCTACAAAAATATTTCGATCGTTAATAATACGACCTTCTTCAGTAGGTAGCAGAACTTTAATTAAAACATAAACGTTTCCAAATTTATACAAAGAACGCGATAGAAATAAAAATAGTCAAGTGTAATAACCAATAGAAATGTTCAAAAAGAAGAAGACGAAGAGAAGAAGAAGAAGAAGAAGAAGTAGTAGAAGAAGAAGAAGAAGTAGAAGAGGAAAGCGAGAAAACAAATCAGCAGTAAGCTTTTGAACGCTAGAAGTTGGTAGCGTAGATTAGTAGTAATTTGAAATTACTGACCAAGGAGTTACAAAACAAAGAGGGAGTAGGAGGTGTAGTAGTAGTAGTAGGAGGAGGAGGAGGAGGAGGAGGAGGAGGAGGAAAAAGGATTAAAAGTTATCCGAGGTCGTATTAAATTTAGTTCATTTCAATTAGAATTGATCTAGCAGAAGAGGTAGCGATGTTATAAAATCCTTGTCTTTGGATGATTGTGTTGTTATGACGTGGGATTGAACATGATTCTATGAGACGACGAAGTTTAGTGTCGTGTATATGTTTTATTAAAATTGCACTCTCTGTATTTAAATGATGACCACAAGAAATCATGTGGGTGCATAGCGCATTTGAGGTCTCACAATTTTTTATAGCACGATTATGTTCATAAATTCGTTTCTTTAACGGACGGTGTGTCTCGCCAAAATATATTTTTCCACAATCGGCGCATGGTATAGTATAAATTCAAGCTGTAGTGGGAGATGAAAGGACATTATTTTTGTTTTTATGTTTTTGTAAAATGTGTTTAATAGTGAGTGAGGTAGCTTGGATAATTCTGAAACCATGTCGTGAAAGAGAAGAGAAAAGATTTTTGTTGCGAGAATTAGTAGGGAGGAAAACATTTCTTTGTATGGGTTGTGTAGTATTAGGAGACGTTTTAATATTTTTGATATTTTTTTAGATGTATTTGAATAGGTTTCTTTTTAGCGGTAATAATGACATGTTTGGGATATTTTAAAGTTGTGAGAGAGGATTCTATTTTACTATATTCCTGAGAGAGATGTTCAGGGCTGCAAATACGCAAAGCTCAATTATCATACTATTTTTTATGTAATTATTATGATGTGAGTAATAGTGCAAGTAATCATTTTTGTTGGTTGGTTTTCGATGAACTTGAAATGAGAGGCTATTATTGTTTTTGAGGATAAGAATGTCGAGGAAAGCTAAAGATTTGTTTTGTTCACTCTCGAAAGTAAACTTTAAGGAAGGTTCAACTTTGTTGAGTGCTTGTGCTAATGTCTCTATCTTATGACTAACAGGGGAAAAAATTAAAATATCGTCAATATATCTAAAATAGGTGTCAGTTTTAGGAATACGGTAAGAAATAGGACCGATTTCGAGGAATTCTAAAAACAAGAATTCTTCGAAATCGGTCCTTTTTCTTACCGTATTTCTAAAACTGCCACCTATTTTAGATATATTGATTTAATTTTTCTACCTGTTAGTCATAAGATAGAGACATTAGCACAAGCACTCAACAAAGTTGAACCTTCCATAAAGTTTAGTTTCTAGAGTGAACAGACCAATTCTTTAGCTTTCCTCGACAGTTCATTTAAGTCATAAAGTTTAAAACAGCTTCAAGAAAGATATCAAAGGGTTTTATTAAAAACAATCCATGTGGTGAATGGTATTCCAAAAACAAAAATGTTATCCAGGCGGGAAATTTGTTTTCTATCGATGCAGTATATGACAGTGAAAAGTGTACACCAAGTGTATGTAAATTAATAAAACGATAAAAAAAAACAAATAATGTGAAAAGTTCAGAAAAAACTAACTTGGTGTTGAATATTATAATGTCCACATTTAGGGTCTTCATGAGTTGATACCAGTTGTGCAAACCATAACTTCCTGCTTAGATGCTAGCTCTGCTAAAACCAATTCGAATAAAATTAAACTGCCCTGACGCATTCGGCTATGTTATATATATATACATATATATATATATATATATATATATATATATATATATATATATATATGTATATATATATGTATATATATACAAAATACAACAACATACTTTACAATGTTATATGTATATGTATAATAAATGTGTGTCCAATTAACGCTACATATAACGCTAGCTATATACCTTGTGCACCAAACATATGAAAACACAAACACCACCGTATATATTTATATATATATATATATATATATATATATATATATATATATATATATATATATATATATATACAATTACATATATATGTATATATATATATATATATATATATATATATACATATAAGTATGTGTATGTGTTCGAGAAGGCATTAGTGGTGAATCTAATTCACATACGAATTTATATATACATAAAAAGAGTTACATATTGACATATTCATGTTGACCGTATATGAATGCATATATAAGTATACATTAATATTTATCTATATAGTATACTCTGAAATATATACCCTAGTATATAATAGATATGTAAGCATATTTATCTGTCTATATAGTGATAGTTCTATTCACAGGTGAGTCTATCTATATACATACTTGTATATAAATATATATTTATATGAATATATAGATATATACATGCATTCATATGCGTCTATGTGTGCATCGACAGCGTATACATTTGTATAAATATGTATATATTATATATATATATATATAAATATATATATATATATATAATTGTATATATATATATATATATATATATATATGTGTGTGTGTGTGTGTGTGTGTGTGTTGACATATATCCATTAAAGTATGGTATATTTAATTACTATTATAACAGTAAAACGCATATTGACAGACGTATGTGCTACTTTTTTTCTCTCTGGCATATTTTTACAGTGTGTCAAATGAATGTCAGATAATTTTGGTGTATCACATAATTTCTCAGTTTCACGAGAGTCGATCTCATAAAATTCATCTGTGACTTATATTTATAATAATGCAAACTGCACAGTATGTGTCATCTCTCGATTCAGAGTAAAATAAGTCTGGTTAGAAGTTAAAATGCATCATCGGTTTTACTAGTGAACATATATTAAGTTCATGTTGTTAATCGGAAAGTTCTTATATCGTGTGTTTTATTTTAGTTCTCTGAGGTCACGTGGCCGCTTCCTATGACTGACACTTAATTGTTGTTATGTATTACATATACAACATTTTGCGCATTCAAATATTTTTCATCTTTATAAACCTCGTGAAACATGTTCCTTCTCTCTTATAAATCACTTGATTATGTTTTTCTTGTTCGTATTGTCGTTGTATGGTTTTCCTGGATACACCGACCAAAATTGGGTTCATGAGATTTTTCTCAGTTTCAGTTTACTTGGGTTAATGTAATGACTTTCTTTTAATGTTTTTGTTTTCTTTCTATAGCATCTTTTGTGCGACTGGTTAGCGTTCGCGGTTCGTTTTCGCATTAGACGATTTTCTTAAAGAATTCAGCTGTTTTCATCATTGTTTATCTTTAAATATCAGCCCTCATCCTCATCATCATCATCATCATTATTACTATTATTATAATTAGTCACTTACACGATTCATTCCCAGTTAGGTGTGATGAAGAAAGGTTGGGTTCCCTGGCGTCAGAGTGGCAACATGTCTACCCAGATAAACAGTACTCTCCGTTACTTTTGATACTGTTTCAAATCACATTAGGTAATTCAAACTGCTGTTTACCATTGATTTCGCGCTGATCACGGCTGGGGTTTGAATGGCGCATGTTTGTTCTTCCAACATCTTCTATATTAAATTAACACCATGCACATATGTATCCTGCTTAAGCGAGGTTATTTTAATGACGTTATTTTTGATGGAACGGGTCACCGTCCTTCTAAATACATCTCCTTGTATTCCCAAGTGGGTACCAATCCGGTACTGACAAAGTTCAACGTCGCTTTTCTGCCGATTTAACCGGTACTAGTGATGTTATTCTACTCTATGTATGCGGTCACTTATTTCTGTCCATATCATAGTGCGAAAGTGTACTATTACTTTGCTTGTATGATGCTTTATATAACCATGTTGAGGAAACCTTATTAAGTCGATCGATGGTACGTGGTTTAACATATTAGGTCAGGATTTACTTCTAATGCTATGTGGTCTCATGACAGGCTGCCTTGATATACAAATAGATCGAATAGACTCGGGGCTGATTTTTAGTATACATCCCAACCCTGTACATTTTGCTAGGAGGCGTTAGACTGTTTCACAAATTATCACTTAGCCCAGTTTCATGTTTTTGTTTCTGAATGAACTGCCTGTATTTAAGATTAAACATTTAAAGAATTAGATACATCACTAATGTTCTAATTTCTGAAACATCGATATTACGGAGAAAATAGGGTCACATTTTAATACATTTATTTTTTCTTTACATTCCTAAGAAAACATAACACAAATGCTGATATAAGAATGATATATGTGCGTACTATGTATACGCAGGTAAACTTCAAATGTAGAATAAGGAAACCCAAATGAAAACTGACGTAAGTAGGTAACACAAAGGCACGTATGAATCGATACCGCGCCTACATTTTTATAGTATTTTTGAAATATACATGCTATGGGTAACATGTAAGCTATTTATATACACATCGGTGGATGTTGTGACTTAGATTCTACAAATGTGTATGGATTGGAGAGGATATAACGAGACGACAGGTAAATATCAAGATAGCAGTGGTAGATTAACTATAAAATACATGGTCGTGTTAAATCCTTATTGAATGGAGCAAGTACGCTTTAAAGAGTAGTTGGTAATTGTGCAGGTAGAATAATTTAATATGAGTTGGTGAAGTGATCGTTGAGAAAGCGGGTCTAGGGTAACTCATACTATTGACCGTTAGATGTTTTTTTAAAATTATTTTTGAGTTGAATATAAAAGTAACTTCTCATTGTTAAGTGCTCTTACATTATATCTGCCATACAATTCTTACATTTAATGGATACAAAAACGAACAAAGCATGGACGCTTATTTAGAACTCAATATCGGCGCAAGCATTCACCACCCGTTTCTCAATTTGTCTGTTTACCACATTGCTAGATTCTATAACGTTTACTGTAAACTAATAGGTCACCCTTTTTAAAGGCAAACCACTGGAAGATAAGAGTATATCATTTGACTTGATCTACAGTTGAAACAGCAATTCTTTCTTCTTCGTCAACAATAGTGATTTGGGAATTTTAGGACTTGTTGATTTCGGGGACGGCTGTTATTTTGAGTGGAGTTTATGTGAAGATTATCAATTATTTCATAGTGTTCATAATCATGTTATTCGTAGAAAAAATAAGAGTTACTTGTGAAATAAGTTGATACGGTCCTCAGGCGACGTGTGAAGTCGGTGATAAATGCTCGAGCTCAATTTGAATTCTAAATAACACCCTATGCTACAGACTTTCCTTACGATACTTATTTCCTGTCGAAATTAGATAGCAGCCAAAAAAATACGAGCACTTTATAATATGGAGTTACTCTTAAAACACCGTAATGATCCGATTGTTCTGAAATCGAATTTTCAATTTTCAATCGTCCGTAGTACACCTCGTCAACCATTCTATCTCTTTCAACTATTTAATTGTATTAGTTTACTTATTAATTTTTATATCATTTTCAAAGTTAAAGTAAATGCCATCATCATCATCATCATCATCATCATCATCATCATCATCATCATCATCATCATCATCATCATCATCATCATCATCATCATCATCATCATCATCATCATCATCATCATCATCACCATCATCATCATCATCATCATCATCATCATCATCATCACCATCATCACCATCACTATCACCATCATCAAACGTTTTCTTCGCATACTACAGAATGCGTTCTAGCATGTACTAACTGTTTCCAACAGCTTCTGTCTCTTAGTAGCTGACTGATTTTTGTGGAACTCCAGGATATGCGCTCTTCACCATTTTTTCTAGACATGTGTTGCTCACAAGGACTGTTGAGCTTTTACTGTATCAGTACCGTCCTAATACGTTCCATGTAACTAGAGATAGAATAGGCGTATGCATTCCTATTTACTTGCTTCTCCACCAGGACACATTTAGAGCTAAGGTGATTGTATGTGTCACTGAATGGAGCAAAACTGTCTCAGTCAAGGAAAAATCCACCTCGCAAACTGAGGACAAAGTAGATACTACACTTTGATATTAGTCCGACAGTCAGTAATGTAGTTTTATCATAACACATCGCTTATTACATTATCAGTTGGATTTACTCATCATATCACTCTCATTATAATATTAAAAGTGAGATCTTCCATTGGTTTGAACATAATAAGAGGTTTCTAACAATTTGTAGTTTTAATTTTTTAGTATTACATTCATAAGGTGTACGATTATTTAGCTGTTCAATTTTATTTACAAGTGTATGTTTCTAAAAAAATATGGATTCGTCTAAATCAGAAATCGTAATTTTCAAGTTTATGATTCTCATAATATTTATTATTAATTTGTGATTATATATGACAGACAAATAATTGTGCTAACTGCTCTTTAAAATGTGTGTAACCTTTCATACGTTTCTTCCTTCTATTGTAATTTACCGCAAATAGTAATAATAATGTTTTAGGACGGACTGCGAAGTCCAGGGGAATCGGACGAAATAGGAGTCAGAGTCAGATAAAGGAGAATGTTCAGAAGTAGAGCTAAATTAAGATATTTTAATCTTCGACGGATCAACAGACAGTCTGAATATTGGAAGATTTTAAGCAAAAAGATTCAGGATCAGATATTTTAGAATTCAAAGAGTCTAAGTTGTAATTTAGGAATCCAAGGAGTCCAAGCTAGATCTTATATCTTCTGACACTGAAATCTTGATTTTTGAATACGTGAATGATACATTTCTGAAGATATGATCACATTAAGAATATGCATGTAGAATCGAAAACTAATCTAAAAGGCAGAATTTATTTTTGCATAGAAAATCCGTGTAGTATCATTAGAGTATTCTTATTTAATATTGATCACCAACAATCTAAACATCGTAATTAATTTAAGATTTATATATTTTGTAATTATTTTGTATTATGCAATTATTTTATTCTGGTAGTGGCCGTTTCCTTTTAATCTAGATATGCATGATGCTCATCATTCTCTGGCTTTACATCCTTTTATAACTCCACAGTCATTTTCCATAACATCGATTGCTTTTATTGCCATTACGTTTTATTATTTTAATTTGTAAAATGATTATCTGATCAGTTTTATTATGAACATTTTAGCTATCACTCTGTAGGAGCGATAAAGATACCTCCCTTCAAAGATTTCTCTTTCGGTAGAAGATTCAGAGCTGTGCTTCTTTAGCATATGGTCAAGCCTCGAAATCTGGTTACAAAAACTGAACTAGACGTGTTTCTCTCAATGTCCGAGAATAATACTTTCCAATGCTTTTGATAGCGGTTTATCAAGTGCAACATACCTGCAGGCTCTTAGATGTGTACCACACACACAAAAACGATATGTTCATCGTGATAAATTATTCGCATGTTCTACATGCATTACTTGCTTGTGTTAAAATGATATGCGTTCAATTGTTTTGGGACATCTGTTAATATTGTTTGTGTTTTTTTACTTTCTTTTATACTATCGTTCTGAAGACAAACTGTGCATAAACGCATACGTATTAAACCATATCCCTTGTGTTGTCTTTTCATGCCGACGTATGCGTACTATAAAACAAGTTTTAAGAGATACGCATTTATTTACTAACACCACTGTACCTATCTTGGTAGAATAGGAATAGAAAGTATTCAAATTTTACAGTTAGTTTACGTGTGTAAGTAGTTTTGTGTGTACGAAATGTTGTTGACATATCTGAAATTTTGTACATATTTCAGGCAAAATGTATCTATATGTCTACCTTAACAAACTAAACAACTAGACATGTGTTTTTCATTAAAAATACAAATAAGAATACGCAGAAAAATAAAAGGATTAAAAAAGTAGCTAAATTAAATGTTGCTGCCGCGAAAAGTGGCTCTGGGCTTGTAAAACCTGAGAAGATAGTACGATCGCGGAATTTGAGTTCATCTACATTCGACTAATAGGATTAGGAGAATACACTTATATTGAGGTTGCTTATTGTCAATAAAATTACGAAATATTTAATGCCCGTTATAAGACTGTAAAGGATGGGGAGTCGGGTGTTTTGGAAGGATTCGGAGTCGAAGTCGTATGAATACTTTGTAGTCAGACTCATATTTTGTCATCTTCGAAGAATCAACGAATCGCTTCATATGGAAGACCGTAAAATAGGGATTCGCAGTCGAAGTGAAATAATGTATAAGTTTAATAGTAGGAGTTCTAATCGGAACTTTTGGAATCGTAGTAATTATGAGTACGGTCACTTATAAGCATGGAGAGTACGAAGCAAGAGGTTTGTAATGTCGTCGATGTCGGAGTCGGGATAGGAAGTATGACAGAAGTTGGAGTTAAATTCGTATTTTTTAATCTCCGAAGAATCAACATATGGTTTTAGTATTGGACGATGATGGCCACCCTACCAGGCTTTAATAAATGTCTTCAAATGGCTTAGCTTATTGCTTATCGCATGAGGCGCTACACCTGGAGAATAGTGACGGGGCTACTCAGGCATTTTTTTGTATAAAGTGAGTGCGCTTATCCTAACGTGCTGGCTTCAAAAACCACACCGGATATTGTATCAAACCTCCTAGTAAGAAGGTAGATATCATGAAATTACTACTACTGAATTACAATATTCTGTCACCCATATTCTTACGGGTAGATGCCCTTTGTAAGTTGGGTATGTTTCATTACTATTCTCCGAGTAGAGGTCGAACTGTCCTAATGTCACAAGGAAATAATTGTCTGTTTGTTATTGAATGCAAATCAACAAGTTATAAGCACATTAATTTACAACGATACTAAAGATTAAACCATATTGGAATGTATCTGGTTTCTTACGTTGTTTTCCAATAACATGTTATCTGTGAGTCTCGCTCTGTAATCAAATTTAGCACAACTATATAAAGAAACCGATTAGATCTTGAATTCGGAGGATTACTATTTTATAAGGAGTTGGTTTTGACTCCATCTTTGTTAGCGTCAGGGAGCAACGAGATTGGGGCCACTGCTTTTGGAGCCTTCCACCATTTACTTTTAGCGTCAATGTTTAAGTAATTTCTCATCACGTTGATCGGGTCGGTATTTTCTCATCCTCTTTGCGCCTATTTCATCTGACGTTTCTTCTCGCTAGTCTACCCACAGGAGACAATGTGTCTCAAAGACCAGCTACATTACTATCGTTTGCTCTTTATCCACCGTGGACTTGTTCTCGTTTTCCGTGCAAATTTTAAATAATTATTATGTATAACTGACTTGTGTTTACCATTTAGCATACCTTCCCTCAATCCATGTTGGATTAAAGTAAAATATTAAAAAAATAAAGTATTTGCAGATTCACACTACTTCATAGTCATTATTTCATCAGATCTTTTTTATGTTGATGTACATTTTGATATTTGCAATTCAGTCAAATACAAGAACTTGGAAATGTACTTTTAAAGGAATCAGATATATCAACTGCTGCGTTATAGTGAAAAAAAGTTAAATCGAAAAGAATTTCAGCACTAATGTACAAACGTGTCACATGTTAAGGTTCTCTTACAAGACATTACATATGATTAGCTCCATTGTACAAGTATAGCCGAGTATAACTATTAAAATATATATGCAATCTCCCCATTTGGAATAATGGTAAGAGTGGTTTTGAATAAGCCGTGAGACTGGAGTAAAATCTTCGGTTGAGTTATACCAAATACTATGAAAATGTGATACTAGACGATCAATTGCCAAATACACAGTTTTATAAGTTACGAATATGACTCCCATGTGATATGGGAAATATAATACTATAGTATAGTATCGGAAGCGTTGGATGGTATTGAAAGATGTCAGAGTCGTATGGTATGAAATGAGTCGAAGTCGTATGGAAAGAAGTGATATCGTATCTGAAGGAGTTCGTGGCATGGGAAGGAGTCCGACTACTTGGGAAGATTTCAGAGAGCAATCTTCGGTTAAGTCATACCAACAACTAGAAAATACATACTTGGCGACCTATATTTAAACACTCAGTATTATAAGAAAATGATATGACTATTATATGGTATGGGAAGCGTTGGATAATATTGGAATATGTCAGAGTCGTAAGGTATGAAACATGTCAGAGTGGTATGGGAAGAAGTCAACTCGTATGGGTAAGGAGTCTCATGGCATTGGATAATGTCAGAGTTCAATCTTCGGTTTAGACATACCAAAGACTAGAGAAATGATACTTGACAATCAATTGGTAACCATAATTATTATTAGTTAATAGTATGACTATAATATAATATGGATAGCGTCGAATAGTAGTGGAACATGTCAGAGTCGTAAGGTATGAAAGGAGTCAGAGTCTTCTGGGAAGAAGTCAGATAGTATGGGAATGAGTCGGATGAAATGGGAAGGAGTACGATGGCATGAGGTATCAGAGTTTTATCTTCGTTTAAGTCATAGAAAAGACAAAACAAACTTATACTTAACGATCCATTTCGAAACACTCAGTATTATAAGTTAAGAATATGACTATGTCATGATTTGGGAAGCGTAGGATTGTTGAATAATGCCCCTGTGGGGTCGGACGGATCTTGAAGTGGACGCATGTGTGAGAAATCGTTTGGTTTAGTGCGGGTGGCCCCGTACAGTTGAGTGCAAAATGGGGCTGTTCTCACGGTTGGAGCTAACAGACGCTGACAGGGTCACCACGTTCAGGAGACTTCAGATTAAGGTGCAATGTGCGCCTGCGATAAGGGGTTTGTGACGTCACGGCCTTTTGTGTGGGAAGCTGAGTTTTGAGTCTGGGTTTTGGAAGCGGGCCGAACGGACGATTTCTCTATGTAGTCTTTAACATGATTAGGGGAATTAAATTCCCTAAGAGAATACAGATTTATTATTCACCTTTCCTGGAATGGTTAAGGACTTAAATTAGGAAGTAACTACGATAAAGTAGGAATTAGGTCTCTCTCCCAACGTTAGTGAGACACCACCATCGACGATAACTGACGCCTGAAATAAAAGAATCAAAAGATTAAAAGATTGTTTGTCTTGTGAAAAGTTGTCTGAAGGTTTTTGTTGCAGACACAACAGACGACATCAAGACGACACCCCTCCACGCAACGAGGAAAGAGAGAAGGTACGAGAACATAAAAGGTATGCAACATATACATTTTTGGTGTTACAAATTACCAGTTGTTTAAGCGAGAGCTGCCGCAGCCCATTGCGGAACGGGTATGAAGGGCGAGAATTGCCACGGAGGTATTCCGGGACGGCTATGCAAGAAAATAGTATTAGAAGGTGTCAGAGTCGTATGGTATGAAAAGAGTCGGAATCGTATTGAAAGAAGTCAAAATGAATGGGAAGGAGTCGGATGGCATGGGAATATGTCAGAGTTAAACCTTCGGTTAAGTCATACAAAAAAATATAACGAATGATACTTGACGATCAATTGCGAAGGACGGAGCCTACTATATTTAGAATATGACTAGTATATAGTATGGAGAGCGTCTGATAGTATTGGAAGATGCCAGAGTCGTATGGTAATAAAGAAGTTGAAATCGTGGGGGGGGGGGGAGACACATCGTATGGAGAGGAGTTCGATGGCATGGAGAGATGTTAGAGTTCAATCTTCGGTTTAGTCATATCAAACACTAGAAAACCATACTTGACGATTCATTGCTTAACACTTGATATAAATTAGTTAAGAATATGACGATATTAGAGTGGCATGGTATGACAGTACTCAGAGTCGTATGAGAAGAAGTCAAATCGTATTAGAATAAGTCGGATAGCATAGAGGAGGAGTACGGTTGATGAGGAAGATGTCAGCATTCAATCTCAGGTTAAGTCATACAAAATACTGGAAAAATAATACTTGACAATCCATTGCTAAACACTCAGTATTATAAGTTAAGAATAAAGTGTAAGTATATCAATACTGGTTAAATAACTGGCGCTCCCTTTTAGAGATCAGTGTAGTAGCTAATGAAAAGAGACTCTTTATGTCACCCTTTACCACTTTGTCTTTTTGTATATGGAAATAAAACAGACTTACCGATGGTTTATTGAGTTTGTAGTACTAAGATTGTTACTATTAAGGGCATACCAGATGTGTGAAATGCCTCCACACCATTTTAAAACCAATTGCTCAGATTCCGTAAGATTTTCACCAGCTTTGATTATTAATCCGTGGTAATGGTATTGTATCTTAGGTTGATTGTCGGGTTACTTGTGACTATAAACAGAAGCCATCAGAAGCCACGACTACAAATAATAGACGGAACTTTCTCACACGTCAACAAACAAAATCAAGACATGGGCAGTCATGTTCACTACGTTTAACTGATCTTAGTTACCTATACAATTTTATGGGGCGCTTTTCAAGTCGTGAGTTTGTTTCCAAGAGAAAGTGTGAGAAATCTTTCCTCAGCGATATAGAGTAAACAGTGCATAGTTACTTATACATTATTGCTTTGAGTGCTTCCCACCAGAAACAATTACATGGTCAGAATAACGCAAAGTAAAATTGATACTAATCACCATACGCTGTTGATCTCATACTGGAAACTTTCATATTTAAAAATTCTAGCATTTCTATACAGCAATTGTTACACTTTAATTTACGGAGAGTACATTACACCTTTATACACCCGTGTTGTCGTGGTCAAATATAGGTTATTGATTGTCTGTAGACACTAAACTATTTGGATTCCAATGTTTAATTTTTAATCAGGTTTATTTAAAACAGAGACTAACAATCACAGAGGCAGCGTATTTTCGCATGCGTGAAAGAAGGAACAGATAAGTGCAGTGTACGTCTGGCAACACAGGGCTACATTGACCTCGTTGTCCGCATTTGTGGTATGGAACACATACGTTGATTTTTTTTACTTTAAATCTCGCACCCTAAGTGAGAGAGTAATCTTCCACCGAGAATCACGTGGTCTCGTTACTTTTGCCTAGTATCATCCTGTGACCTTTAAACGTTTCCATTCATACACAGCCCTCATTATATACCACTTTCCCTCATAAGTATATCAACTTCTGAAATTTACAGTAAATACAAGAAAGCAAGAGAAGCTATTATTTTAGCCTTTCGCAAAAGGATTGGGACATTTTTTCTAATTTTAAATGAATAACTTAGAAAGTTGTTCTTATTTACCACTCAAATATTACCATCAAAACGGGTTATTGTTATTTTAATCATTAATAGAGTAAGCTGTGTTTAATACGGCGTATAGTACTAAAGAAACCTATATAGATCTTCAAATATATGTATAATTTGCATACTGTCATTTGTAACTGCCAATAATAAATTAATGTTTGCTGTTATTCAATTATGATTATATATTTTATTTTCTCTGTGTATGAGCCACAATTTCGTCGATTATTAACAGTAATTAATTCAAGTAATTTAATGAAAAGATGAATGAACTATAAAAAAAACTTTCTTAAAATATCAAGGGAGATAATTTAGATTAATTTAATATGTATTAGCCAGCCAGAAAAATATACCGATAAGGTATAAGAGTTCAAAGAGAGGGGTGAGGGCGACGTCTCTCTAGACTATTTTATAAAAATGTGATTTGGCTTCGTCATAACTTCACATTCGCTTTCTCTAGCGACGATAGATTTTCTTTTGTTTGTAGCTTTTGAAGGGCATACTTTATTTATGCAACTAAAGAGCAAAACATATATTGATATATAGTCTTAAATGAAAAACGTATTCTACTTAAAATACACCCAATAAAATTTGATTTTCTGTTTTAATTGTAAGGTCTTTTTTTAAGTTTAAGTTTTCTTTTACTTCTTAATAAATTATTTTATCTACATTTCTCGCCTCCTTCCAGTATAAACTAAATGAAAAAATAGACATGCTCTTTTTTGTAATTAACCCCTACCTTTTAGGAAAATAGGTATTTCCTTTCATTTGGCGTTAATTCTTATTTCAGTCATGTAAATTATTAAGAGTGGAATACGTTTCGGCATTATATATTATTAATTTATACATTTTTACTTATATCATGTTTTAATAAAACACAATAAATACACACAAACCCTAAGTTATGTCAACCTGCATAGTACAAATAGAACGCCAAAATTAATTTAGGTTGGAAAAATATAGTCGCCATCTAGATAAGTCGAGTATCTAAGGAGGAAATATACCTCATGGTCATAAACATTTGTTTTTAAATATGAAAATATATGAAAAGAAGTAATCATTCTTTCTTAATTAGCATACTTCTCTCTGGTCATAAAAGTGGCAACTATATTTTTCAGACAACTTTTTTATTTCGGCATTTAATGTGTACAATAAAACTTGCCAAACCATACTCGTATGCATTACCTTCAACGTTTTATGTGTTGATGCTCACATATATTACCACCACTATTTTGAAAGGGTGTATTATAGTATCTGTTCTGCTTTTATGATACCATCAGACCAGGCATAACCACATCTTTTTGTGAGTTGTGAGTGGAATCTTCCGAGGCTTTACGCCCTCTTTTGTAAGATGTTTATGCAGTATATCTTCATTCCTAACGATACATTCCTCATAGGCATTAGCTTTTCTTTTGTCGGGCTGTATAATATATGTTACTTCCTCAATATATTATCATCAAATAGTTTATTTTTACTTTATAGGGACCAGGGTAGTGTATTATCAATTCTGCATTAACTGCTCTTTATTATTTTTTTATGGGGTGTAGTGTTCGTTCGTCATATTATTCTCCCAGTCATTACCTCTTCCTGTTTTAGGAGCAAATATATGTAGTTCGTTCATAATGATATCAGCCTCCGGGCCTAACACCCATATGCAACCGGAAAGACTATACATTTACTAATATTGAATACAATTTAAGGAAAAACACGCATGTGTTCTTTATAACTCGTCTAGATTGCAGAAAAAAATACCTTAAATACACATTTCATTTTTTTAGCAAACAAGGCTACTTGTTTAACTAACATAATGTATGTTTTTACTTCCTCATTTGTTTATAAGTTTTATTATTTGTCCAAATGATGCTAATCTCTGTATCCCAAAGGGTTATAATTCTATGTGTCGTGGTAATTATAAGAACGCAAATACTCTCACTTACGCCACTTATGCAAACACCCATTTAACTAGCAACAAAGATACCGCCAACTGACGGGATGAAAGGGGCCGCAACCGATCATTAGCACGTTTTGTGGTATGCTCACAGTTCCAGGGAATTAGTTGTGCGACGTGTTATTATATGATTTATTGGAATGCCCTTCGTTATTTCAAAAGCGAACACCGTGACTCGAAGAAAAACGGTTGGAGCTGACTTGGGAGAATTATGATTATTATCTTTACTTTGAAGTCCAATTTAATTCATTGCCAGCTCAGCGATAAGGCAAGGTATTCTAATGATGCTATACCATAGTAAGCGCGATTAAATCATAGTTATTCCTCTGCAATGTTAGACACCAATTCCACTGAATAGTATTAACTGATACATTCACCAAATAACATTGCATAAAAAAACATAGTATCTAATCAGACAAATTTTAACTCACACTCATAAAATATCATCATGTTTGTACATGGCGATAAAACAAGTACGATAACATATTTAGGAATATTTGAGATGAGTATTAGTAACTAGTATGATTAAGAAAGATATTCGTAGGATAGTATGAAGGCGAAGAAATGTATACTGCACTATATCCCACAGACAAAAGTAATCTCTGACAGGATGGCATCATGGCGAACCAACATATTCTACACAATCCCCAACGCCAGAAAGGATTGCATCAGTGCAACATAATAGATACTATACTACCACCATACATTGGAAGATGGTCGAGTAACACAGTTCATACTACACTATCCTACTTAATTAGGCATCGAAAGGCATTAGTCTGAAAGAGTATGGTAAACGGAATTAAGCATTAAAAGATGGTCTACTAGTAACTTAATATTATAATTTCGACGTCACACGGACAATTCTATATCAGTAAGAAGTTTTGATTAGTTACACTACTATAGTCATCGTAATTACCATGTCTAAATATCCACCTACATAATAGTTTACATTGTTTGTTAAGCGACTTTTTTTACTTAAGTTGAAGTGTTAATCTGAACTACATGCGATAATAAAACGATATCATTAATTAACAATCCATCCGGTCATACTAATGCGAACAATATACTCTAGGTGATACAATCAAGGGTGCAGATGCACCTCCCTGGGTTCGACATGAACACAATGTTTGTGATTTATTAGATGATCATTGAACATTTGTATTTTTAGATTATTCCGACGAATATTATCAGCTTAAATATAATCATAACAACACTTCAGCCGATATAATCTCAGACTTTTCTCCAGTAAAACTTGTCGAACTAGAGAATATGTATGCAATTTTAAGCGAAGCACTTTTTTTATGACACCACTAAATAAGTCCAGGTCATTTTTAATTAAAAAAAACCCATAGGCAAAATTCGATGTTATTCAACATAATATCACTTTAAGGAGATACACTGATTCGGACGTTTCGCTAAAAATTAGATGCGTGTTCGTAGAACAATCTGTCTTTAGCCTAAAAGTACACTAAACCTTCCGATATCACTTCCTCATTAAAGATACATCTCTTTCCCTGGAGCCCACTTTTAAAGTTTGCAAACAGGCAATAGTCGCTGCAGAGAGCCAGATCTGAAGATAGTGTATGTGTGCAAAACAATTCAAAGTTCAGTCCATGTAAGTCTGTTTTCGTTGCAATCAACTTGTAAAGAAATGCATTTTATTGGTAAATGAGCACTTTTTCCTATTCATTTGTGACCGTTTTTTCTAGTTGTCCATTAAAACAAACCAATGATGCCATATCATTTCAGCTATTGGTTGTTCTTCCGTTTTTAAAGAAATCGATGAACAAAATACCTTGCCCATGATGGACTTGAGGAAAGTCAGAGATTACATCAACAGAAATGTTGTGAATATGACATCCAAGATGAGAACTATCCTCATCTCAAAACTTCCGAAATTAGTTTGTTTTTTCTGTAGACATGTCTTTTTAAATATACGTCAATTCGTTCCCGAGTGTATACGGATGTAAACACGCTTTCGTAATTAAAAATATCAAACATACATTTATTTTTCATCCGATTATATATTTTCTATTATAACTGGAGATTACCTATATTTCTGTTTGAAGCCTAAACTATATTATTACTACTGTAAATCTACTTTTGTACTACATTTGAATGATCAATTCGATTTACTATACTTGTTCAGATTAATGTACTATATTCCAATACTACATTTAGGGAGTAGTGTAATATCTGTTCTATTTTAATGAAACAATGCTCCACGGCTGTCTGTCCTAATTATGGTGACTGGAAGGCGAATGTAGTATATGTGTTGTGGTCACTATAACATCACCTCAAATAATTACCTCATTTTTTTTTGTGGCGGGAGTAACTAGTATTTGTTCCATTGTAACTAAGCCGTCCTCCAAGATATGATCTAATTAATTTTGAGTGGAGTGTAGTATCTGTATTATTACGATGTCGCCGTCCTTTTATGCATTAAATCCTTCTTTTGGGGCGTAAGTAGTTATGTGTTCATGAAAGCACCATTTGCAAACTTAACTTTAACATCATATATATTAGAAACAAATATACGACAAGAGTAACATTCTATTCATAACCCCTATAATTGTATTTTATTCGCCTCCGATTATAATCGGAAAGGGTTTGTGTTGTCAGGGAATCCATAACTCTGTTTTTCGTTCGGTTGTCTTTTTTCTCAATACATAATCTTTGGGTTTTTTTTTCAAAAAATGTTGCATCTAGTTGTACTGGCCATGGGCGACGAAGAACATTGACTGTGTATGTTCGTTATCCGCATAGATAAACGTCCTAAATGGCATTTTTGCAAATAGTTAAAAATTCCTATCCGAAACAAAACGCTAGGAATATTTCTTATGTACAGAAACTAAGTGCGAGTAAGTAGTTGGAAAAATAAAGAAGAGCCATCAGAAACAACTTAGATGACGCCTCATGTAAACAAGTAGTCGGGCTTACGCTCCCTTGTGCTTTATTCAGGAACACCGTCCGTGTACCGCCATTGTTCGAAACGTGGTGCAGGCCAGCTAAGGAACTGGTTCTATCCAACAAGTTTTAGCGTCATTGCAAGCACAAGTGCATCTAAGATACAAAAACACCTTGTTTTTCCACAGGCAAACTGAAAAATGATATCGAAAATTGTAATAGTGTAATATAAACACTAATAATTTTTTTTACACAGAATCATCCAAAAGTTATTATTAATGGTTGTTTACATATTTTACGTAAGACTAATTACAGGAGAAAACGTTAGTTTTTCATTTTAATAATTTCTGTTTGCATAAACTTTTTAAATTTAATCGTAGATAAGTTTTTAGATAATAGAAAAATAATTTAAAATTTAAAATTTGAGGCATTTATTGTTTTATTATCAGCAATCAACATATACTTCTTCTTTATTATTTATTATCAACAATGAACATATACTTCTTTATTATGGTTTATCAACAATCAACATACACTTCTTTATTATTTATTATCAACAATCGATCGATACTTCTTTATTTGTTATTATCATCAATCAACATGCACTTCTTTATTATTTATTATCAACAATCAACCTATATCTTCAT
This sequence comes from Sepiola atlantica, assembly GCA_963556195.1. Classification (NCBI taxonomy): domain Eukaryota; kingdom Metazoa; phylum Mollusca; class Cephalopoda; order Sepiida; family Sepiolidae; genus Sepiola; species Sepiola atlantica. Next base: position 131,118,039 of record OY744515.1, read on the forward strand.
TTGTTATTATCATAAATAAACATACACTTCTTTATTAGTCATTATCAACAATCAAACTATACTTCTTTATTTTTTTATTATCATCAATCAACCTATATATATTCATGTTTATTTGCACAAAAAATTGGAAACTCTATGTTTCATTAATTGTACACCTTGTTGTCGGTAAATAAAACCCAAGTCTCGCTACTTTTCAGCAAACTATGTATTCAAACAATATACTACCACTTCAGGTGTTGTTTCTCTGTAGATGCACCTCATGGCTCGCTGTTTTTTTCAACACGTCGTGAAGCTTTTTATACATCTCTCTTCATTTTTATGCAGTCTAGCGCACAGTTCTGTTCATTAATTAAGAATGAAACAGTCAGATAATTACAGACTCATCAGTTTGTGACATTCTACGTTCGTATAACTTATGGCAACATTAATTACGTGCGAGAGACTCATAATTTAATGAGAGGCTAATTTTTTCCACATCAAACAAATGAGGCTTGGTTAACAATTATTTGAGGCAGACAGAACAAACTAATTTATAGCTGCTCTGGAGATTTGCGGATACAGTCGACAATACAAAATGCAATACATAGAATCGGTAATAATATCAACACTCCTTTCTGATTATATCAATATAAGCCACACATAAACTTAAGTTCATCACTGACTTGTCTACCATGTTTATTTTAGTAATTTCTCACAGTCTTTGTACGTATACTCGTTTAATTATATTCGAGGACATTTTTGTGATTCTTTTCCTAAAATATGAGTTTATACTGTGAGGATTTCAAATTCACAGAACGTTACCTACCGATCTATCTAGAAAAGCCTGATGTGACATCAGCCCTAGACAGGCTATACCGGCTTCCTCCGAGTGACGATGTTTACAAGAAATATTAAATTCACAAACAGTCTCTAGCCACATGTATATCCCGGTGATGGGAATATGAAAGACAGCACATATCATTCCCAAATGTCCACCGATATAGTACTGGATAGGCTCAACGCCGCTAAACTTCAGTGATCTCACGAGAACCGGCGTGTAAACGCCAGTATGTAGTTAATGACTTAACCACGTCCATGATTGCTATCTGCGTGGTAATCTTTTGGATAATGTCTATCAAAATAATCCGTGCAATATTCGTTAAATAAAGAAGAAAATTACCGCCTAAATCAACGCAGTGTCAGAACGGGAGTGTTTTAGACTGACTGACGATTTTGCACGCCGTATCAACGTATGCTTATCATACGACAGCGATAAAAAAGAGGCTGTTAGAAATTAATCACGGTAACTTGGTGAGCATTACAGGCATGCATTGAATTAATGTACTTAATATAGATTATTTGCAGAAAGGATTGTGGTAATAAAAAAAAACGGATTCTTAAAACAAATATGGTAAGAAAAGGGAAAACACGTATAAACAACTATTTAAAAATCAATAATATAATTCAAAGTAAGACATACACTATTCCTTTGTGTTTACACCTCTAACAGGTCAGCGAGATTAATTTTAATTTAAACAGTTATCCAATGGTATATAAAGCTTGAAATGCTTTCAAAAAGTTTAAAGTTGTTTAGATTATATGCAACTATTTTTTTTCAATAAAAGCAAAATTCTCGGATATTTCTGTGTGACTTTAACTGTCAAATGAAGGTGTTGTTACTCTGAAAAGTAAAATGAATCAACTATATTGACAATATATATATATATATATATATATATATATATATATATATATATATATATATATATATATATATATATATGAAACTAAAATGGAATAAGCGGAAGACCTATAAAGCTCAACGTTTCGTCCAAAAGGGCTTTGTCAAGAGCGAACGAAAAAAGGTCTTCCGCTTATTCTATTTTTGTTTCATACCGTCTGATTATTTTATCCTTACATCTATTCACACACACACATATAGAATTTTTGTAGATACGAATTAATAATTTGCATAAATTGGATTATTAAAACAACTGTTCTCATCTTGCGTATATTTCTTACAACGCTTCGGCCTATATAACTTCCGACCTTCTTCAGGTGTATCTTGTCGAACTCGGGTATGTCTCTTCCGAACGCGTGAATGTGAATATAATTTCGAAACGAACTCTTTATTTTATAAACATGGTTTTCTACTGTCAGCCATGTCTAGGTATATATATTCAATAATTCGCAATTTCTAGTATCGCCTCGCTGAGTATTAAACCTTCACAAGATTGCAGCTCGAACTTAATTTTACTCAGCACTTTTCCGTTTCGCCACGGGTCGTGGAAGGCAATTCTAGTAAAACATTTGAGAGGCCTTATACCAATTCGTGTATTTTAGATATGCAGTCTTACTATTATCACAATTGTTCAATACTTATTACCACACATTGCGTTACATTACTATATACTAGGTACGTGCAAAATCAATGGCCGATACCAAAAATGTATACACATTTTGACTCTACATTTACTTTAAACTTCACGAGAATTTAGGAAATACACCAATTTGAATGAAATGTTCAATATCTATTAATAAACAAAGACGGAATATAATAGTTGTTTAACAATTTTAATGAACATTTATGTTTTTTTCAAACAAAGTACACCTCTACAAAAGTTATATTTTTAAATATTAATTAAACACATAATTTCTTTATGAAAAATAAACACTATAGATGTTTACAATTACATTTTTTAACGATATTTTTGTTATTTTTTTTAATGTTACGAAAAAGGACACTAAATTCCGTGTTAATAAAACCACTATAACTCTAAAGAACAATTAATGTCTTGAATTAGCGATATTATAATAGAATGAAGCATTCTTTAATCAATATTTTCACCAAAAAATATGATTGCCAAAAATAGTGCAGGTGATTTTAATGATTAAAGTAGCTGGCAAAAATATAAAATGCGACATAATTGTATTTCCTTTTATACATTAATGTGTCATTATTAGCGTAATTTTGTAATTATTTTTAAACCTTGAAAATAAAGCAAAAAAAAACAATTTGTGAATCAGGATAATAACGAATACAATAATGTAAAAATTGAATAATGTCTACTAACGATTGTATGGAAGATTGTTCTGTAATAAACAGGCGGGATTATACCTCCCACCAAAGCTTACTAACACTATCACCCTCAAAACTTTATTTTCAAAGATTGCTGCATTTCGTTCATTCCACAATTCACCGTCAATTACATGGAAAGATACATCGTAAGAGTGTCTTTATTTTTGGAATTGTGTAATTAATAACTATTATTAAATACGTTAACACAATTATTTATTAATAAATTAATATAGTTAAAATATAACATAAAATATAACATAACTCTGAACTTTTCATATGATTTGTTTTATCTTTTTTCCCGCCTGGATAACTTTTTTCGTTTTTTGACCACCATCCAGCATCGGATTATTTTGTAATCAACCTCTTTGATATCTTTCCTGGACCTATTTAAAAAATGTTGACAATAAACTGTATAGGTTTACAAAAAAGTATATTTTGGGCCGATATATTTGATGTTTTATATACATTTATGTACTTTTATATATATTTTTTAAATATATTTTAACAGTGTAATGTCTATTACCTGCAGTAATGTCATTGCGGCAATAATCCTCTGAGGAGAAGATGTTTTTTTGAAAACTCATGAGTTAAGCGTTTTAAAAAATCAATCAACATTTACAATATCGTATATAGTGGTTACCATAATACCGAAATTAAATATACAAAACATGGCCCTAATAATTACAAAAATCTAAAAATAAAAGAAAAATAAATAGAATCTACTATACAGCGCCATATAACCAGATGCTAAAAACTAAACTGGGCTAACAATTCATGAATCTGATTGAAAAACACTTCCCTGTAACGAATTCCCTGCATAAAATACACAATAAAAATAACCTAAACCTATCCTACAACTGCTGCGAAAACTTAGAAATGATAATTAAGACAAACAATAACAAAATACTAATTGAGAACAGCAGAGATGAAGAAAACAATAAACGATTACATAAAAAGTGAAAAAGAAGAAGTTCTTTTGTGAAGCCATTTCTATGCAATTTCCTTTGCCTAGCTATTTGAATTGTTAATAGCATCCTTCTTTATTTCACAAATTTTCCATTTCTATACATATTTAGAAGTTAATTAAGTCTATGTTCCTTCTCGTCATTACTTTAAAGTTTTCTCCAATTAGTGTCAACCGGATTTGTAATAATTCGAAAATATCTTCCTACATTGCATTGACATGAGTTGTATACTTCATATTTCCCCTGAGTAAGGACTTTAGATTAAAGCAGCATCAACTTATATGTATAATATAAGAACATATGGGTTTTCCTGATTATTGTTTAGGTTCCTCAAAATTTCCATGAAAGATCCACATAAATAAGTGAGATAATCTAATGCACTTTTAACTTTTATTTAGTTTCATATACAAAATATTATTAAACATAATTTATCAATTTTTAAAGATTTTGAAGTTTATTGTAAAATAAAAAGAAAAATGAATTCAATTTTGTTATTAGTATTTTTTTTACATAATCAACAATTGATGGAAATTGACATTGTAGAAATTAACACCTTACTTAAAGAAGGCGGTAATAATCTCGACTTTTGTACGTGTCCCAACAAAGCCCTTAAGATAAAATCATATGAGCTAATGAACTTTCGGCTTTGTATTTAATTTCATGTAAGCAATATCAATAAACATTTTTAATACATTTTAAGTTATGGTAATTGGTATGGCCCTGTAAATGGGCCAGAATGAAAACTCGGATACGGTGTTTAGGTAAAACGAATATATTGGAGAAAAGTATATACAACAGAAGGAAACAAATAAGTGATACTCGGTGTTGAGTGCCAGTGGATTCAAGGTATTTAATTGCCTCTCACCGCAGGAATATGTGACACAAGGTAGGAAAGTTGAGGAAGAACTACACCAGCGCCCTTAAAGAAGGAGCACTCTGGCCTAGCAAAAATAGCCTAGGAAACCCCGTCGGCATTCTCCGGTTAGGCCGCCTCAGGCAGTAAGCGATAAACTTTGTCCTTTCAAAAGAGGGGAAGATATGCCTGGGAGGGCCCACCTCCTTGAACAAGAAAGGACATTATACGTCAGCCCAGCAAATAAAAGGCCATCGAAATGGGGCAGATCCTGCCTGACTGATTGTTGAGAACGAATCCTCGACTGGTATTACCCCATCCTGACGTACTCAATAACCGAAGTTAATGAGATATTGATCGGGCTGGGGTTGGTCTCAACGGTATGTAATTCCCTCCCACCGCAGGCATATGTGACACACGGTCGGGAAAGTAGGGAAGAGTAAAGCCAGTGTCTCTAAAGAATGGGGCACTCTGACCTAGCAAAAATAAACTGGGCAACCCCGTCGGCATTCCCCGGTAAAGGCGCATCAGACAGCAAGCAATAAACATAGTCCTCGGCAAAGAAAGTAGGCAGCGCTTCGGAGTTTGCACCAATTTTCGACCAACCCAGGACAATTCAGCCAAGAAGATAAATCCCACCAAAATGGCCCCGTTTCTGCCGGACTGATTGTCGAGAACAGAATTCTCGACTGGTATTACCACTTTTTACACGCCCTCAATCACCTGAAGTTAATAAGAGACTGATAAAGCTGGGGTTGGGCTCAACGGTATTAAATTCCTCCCTACCGCAGGAATATGTGACACAATGTCGGGAAAGTAGGGAAGAGTCCAACCAGTGCCCCTAAAGAAGGAGTAATCTGGCCTAGCAAGACTAGCCTTGGCAAGCCCGTCGGCATTGTCTGGTAATGGCAATTCAAGCAGCACGCACTACTCTTACTCCTCCCCAAAGAGGTGAGGTGAAGCCTGGGAGGGTGCACCTACTAGAACAACCCAGGACAGTATGAAAGACCACCGAAAGTGCCCAGTTCCTGCCGGAATTATTGTCGAGAACAAATTCTCCACTGGAAATACCTTACCCATCCCGACGTCCTCAATCACCTGGAGTTAATGAGACACTGATCGGGTAAGGGTTGGGTTCAACGGTATTTAATTTCCTCGCTACCGCAGAAATATGTAACACAAGGTCGGGAAGGTGGGGATATCAAGTCAGTGCCCCTAAAGAAGAGGTAGTCTAGCCTAGCAAAACTAGATAGGGTAACCCCGTCGACATTTCCCGGTAAGGGCGCCTCAGGCAGCAAGCAACATACTTACTTCTTCCCAAAGAAAAAAGGCAGTGCGTGACATGGTTCACCTTATAGAACAACCCAGGACAGTATGCCTCAGCCCGAGAGATAAAATGGAACCGAAAGGGTACAGTACCTGTCGGACTGATTGTCGAGAAGGAATCCTCGACTAGTATTATCCCATTCCGACGTTCTCAATCAACAGAAATTAATGAGAGACTGATCAAGATGGGGGTTGGCTCAACGGTAGTTAATACCCCCGCACTGTAGAAATATGTGAGACAAGGTCGGGAAGGTGGGGAAGAGTCAAGCCAGTGCTCGCAAAGAAGGAACACTCTGGCCTTGCAAAAATAGCCTGGGCAACCCCGTCGCCATTCCCCGGTAAGGGCGCCTCAGGCAGCAAGCAATAAACGTACACCTCCCAAAAAGAGGGGAGACGAGGCCTGGGAGGGTGCACCTCTTAGAGCAACTCAGGATAGTATACCTCAGCCTGGCAGATAAAAGGCCACCGAAATGGTCAGATCCTACCAGACTGATTGTCGAAAACGAATTCTCGATTGGTATTAACCCCATCCCGACGTCCTAAATCAACCGAACTTAAAGAGAAACGTTATGTGTCCAGTATTTTTTTAGAATATACGAATCCAAATGTTCGCTATAGGTGCGCCACCATCACTGTAAATTTGTAATATGGATTTTATATGTAACCTGTTATTTAAAATATAGGAATCATTAGGGTATATATTTAATTATGTTTGTAAAATATTAACACATTAATACACCTGTTTTCGTTCGATTACCGACATTAGGCAACATTGAACCTGGTCAGTACAAGACGGAGTACCATTTGGGTGTACCAGACGTGCTATGTGGAAAGGCAGCGACGCCTTTTAACAATACCAAGCGTCGTCATGCTGACCCTGACCCGGATAAACATGTGACTTTGGACAGCTTAAGAATTACATTCAAAATATCTCGACCATATCAAATGTTTAACTATGTACTAGGTACCAGGAAATTTGGACGGAACATGTTTCATTTTATTTATTATTATCAACAGGTATTTAGAAGAACGTTTCCCAACCTATGTTTGGTGGGACCCCAAGGTTTATTCAAATGTCTCTAAGGTATTCTCTAAGATACGTTTGCACTTTAAGTTCATTTTATTTACGTAATATAACTCAGCATGCTTAATACAGTTAATGTATTGTAATATTGTTATACAGACAGCATTATATAACACGCATTATGCTATTAACACCACCGTACTCATTCGGAAATTAGACGATCATGTTAGATTTTATAAAATAGTCTATAAAGTTACATTTTCTTACCATGTGTATTATTTCATAGGATGGTTTGTCTTCATTTATTTTATATATTTACAACATACTAAGTAAATGATTAATAAATGGTAACTTTTTTTGTTTTTTTGGTTTTGAAGTCAAAATATTTCTCATGGGTGGGGGAGAGTGAAAAATTAGGTGGCTGGAGAGATACAGGGGTCGGGGAAAATTTTAGGGGTCAGGACGAACTTTTTAGGGTTCAGGCCAAATCTTTTTCTTTTTTTTTGGTTTTGAACTCAAAAGATTTCTCAGGGTTGGGGGAGAGTGAACAATTAGGGGGCTGGAGAGATTTAGGGGTCGGGGAAAATTTTAGGGGTCAGGCGTAACTTTTTAGGGGTCAGGCCAAATTTTTTTGTTTATTTTTGTTTTGAAGTCAAAATATTTCTCATGGTTGGGGGAGAGTGAAAAATTAGGGGGTTGGAGACATTTAGGGTCGGGAAAATTTTAGGGGCTAGGCGGAACTTTTTAGGGGTCAGGCCAAATTTTTTTGTTTTTTTTTTGTTTTGAAGTCAAAATATTTCTCATGGTTGGGGGAGAGTGAAAAATTAGAGGCTGGAGAGATTTAGGGGACGGGGAAAATTTTAGGGGTCAGGCCAAATTTTTTAGGGTCTGCCCAAATTTAGGGGCGGCGATATGTCTGTATTTAGCTTCCACACCGGGGCGGCGATAGGTACTTATTTAGCATTCAGCAGTGGTGATAGGTACTTATATAGCATGTGCACATGGTCGGTAATAAGTACGTATATAGTATGCAAACCGGGGCAGTGATAGGTATGTATTTAGCATGCGCACTGAGGAAGCAATCGGTTCATATATAGCACGCGCACCGGGGCGGCGATAGGTACGTATATAGCACGCGCACAGGGGCGGCGAAAGGTACATATTTATGTATTTAGCATTCGCACCGGGGCAGCGATATGTACGTATTTAGCTTCCGCACTGGGGCGGCGATAGGTACGTATTTAGAATTCACACCGGGCGGCGAAAGGTACGTATTTAAAATTCACACCGGGGCGGCGATAGGTACGTATTTAGCATTCACACCGGGGCGGCGATAGGTATGTATTTAGCATTCACACCGGGGCAGCGATAGGTATGTATTTAGCATTCGCACCGGGGCAGCGATATGTACGTATTTAGCTTCCGCACCGGGGCGGCGATAGGTACGTATTTAGAATTCACACCGGGGCGGCAATAGGTACGTATTTTGAATTCACACCGGGGCGGCGATAGGTATGTATTTAGCATTCGCACCGGGGCGGCGATATGTACGTATTTAGCTTCCACACCAGGGCGGCGATAGGTACGTATTCAGAATTCAGGGGTGGCGATAGCTACGTATATAGCATGTACACACGGGCAGCAATAAGTACGTACATAGCATGCTCTCTGCGGCGGCGATCAGTACATATATTGCATGCGTACCGGGGCGGCGAAAGGTATGTATTTCGCATTCGCACCGTAGTGGTGATAGGTACGTATTTAGCATTCGCACTGGGGCGGCTATAGGTACGTATTTAGCATTCGCACCAGGGCGGCTATAGGTACGTATTTAGCATTCGCACTGGGCCGGCGATAGGTACGTATTTAGCATTCACACCAAAGCGGCAATATGTACATATTAATTATTCGCACTAGGGCAGTGATAGGTACTTATGTATCATGCACACCGGAGCGCAATTGGTATGTCTTTAGTATTCGCACTAGGGCAGCAATAGGTACTTATGTAGCATGCACACCGGGGCGCAATAAGTATGTATTTAGCATTCACACCGGGCAACGATAGGTACTATTTAGCATTCGCAACGGGGCGGCGATAGGTACTTAAATAGTATCTGCACCGGGGCGGCGATAGGTACGTATATAGTATGTGCACTGGGGCGGCGATAGGTACGTATATAGTATGCGCACCAGGGTGATGATAGATACGTATATAGTATGAACAGCGGGGTGGAGATAAGTACCTATATAGAAGGCGCAGATAGAGGTGTTACTTTTTATAGAAATATGTCATACTATTACCCTGGGCAATAGGAGAAATGGTGGGGAAGAAACAGCTTTTGCAAAAGGCAAAATTAGAAAGTAGCGGCGAAATGGGGCGACCAGGAAAGAGAAAGGTAGCAGATAAAGAGACGGCTATAGAGAGAGGGGGCGGACATAGAAGTTTGAATATAAAGATGTTACACACACGATCTTTCTTCAAATATATGTTTTTATGACCCCGAGCAACGCCGGGTAGCCCCGCTAGTATATATATATAGGATACAATATGTCACCTATGTATATATTTTACGTTTAAATTTAGAATTTTTTGTGACTGACATCTGATTGACAAAATATTGTAAACGAACAATATGAATTGTATTAAGTATTCCAGTAAACCTATTTTTTTGTTCTTATTAGCAGTAGACGTGTTACCATCGAAACGCTCGTTGATAATAATGCAATATTATAAGTTCAACTTTGCTAATTTTGTCTGATCCCCTCTCTAAGGACTAAGGACTTGGGCGGAATCTTCGTCGTTGGATTTTCTTGCAGATTCTTCTGGATTTATCAATTACATTTGAACCCTATACAACTAGGATCTCCGTGTTTGGTGACTTTCATTTACACACCCGTTTGAACTTTTAAAAACCTTTCAAAAAGAACTTGTAAAAAAAACCTTTTTCCAAATTTTGAATATTGACTGTTCTTATATGTCAACTTATCAATCACTACTTCCTCTGATGATAAGATGTTGATCTTTGAAAAGCCGTGCTTAAGGAATGTAATTGAAAGAGAAGAAGAAGAAATATTTTTATTTACTAAATGCTTCTTTTTCTGAGCAACTGAAGATATTAATCTGTTTCCATTTACAGGTCTACTATTTTTATTGACTCACATTTTGATTTCCATAATATCGGACAGACTGTACATAGTCATGGCATAAACATTTTTTGTACAAGCATACTAATTAGAAAATAAATATGAATGACGCATTACTTTAGAGACGTGTATTATTATTAAGCATTAACGACTTAAAAGCATTGTAGTTTACGAAAAATCACGTGTGAAATTATTGTTTGAAATTATTGTTACTCCTATTTCTATATTTTGTACGTAATTTTGGGTTGAGGAAATGGCAAAATATCAATTTAAGTTTGCATTATTTACACACATCTCATGTATTCGGAACACCCTATTTCATAGAGTCAGTTCAGTAAACATTATATGTTTTATTTTATGTTGGGTTGATCTTAATTAAACGCGTACACCATGGATTTTGCATGACTTACATCAATGTAAAGTTGACACAATTAAATGTATAGAATCATATAATATTATATTATAGAACACAGTATGAAATTCATTGTTTACTAATGACGAGTAGAATTAAATCGACTCATTTCTAAAATAGTAAAGTGGTAATTAAAAGTAAAATTTCATGATAACTATAATAATAATGAGTTTAATAAGTCCACGACTATCTGCGCATATATATTTTTTTATAATCGGTATTATATGTATACACACATCACTACATATCCGTATATTTATATACATGTATAGATACACACACACACATATATAAATATATATATATATATATATATGAATGAATATATATATACATATATATATATATATATATATATATATATATATATGTATACGTATATATATATATATGTATATATATACTAATACACATACACACACATAAACACACACACACATATATATATTTATATATATATATATATATATAAATATATATATATATAATTAAAGTCAAAGTATAGATCTGAGTTAAGTAAAAATGTACAATTCAAAATCCTACCTTCAAATATGAGGGGGGTGTAAATCAATTTAATAACATTATATACTCAAACTACTTCAGTTATTTAAATCAGCTCAATCATCGAACCTTCAGGTCAAACATAGCATTTTCTGATGTTCTGAAAGAACACTGAAGCAGTAGCGTATTGGGATTTAAAACATAATTAATACAACAATAACAAGTATTGTTCGTCTTAGAAACGATCATACGCTAAATATTTTTGATCTAGAATTCTTCAAACTAGTATAAATAATGTTATGAATTTATTAAACTTATTTTCCATCTCTCTCTTTCTCTCTCTCTATGTATATATATATATATATATATATATATATATATATATATATATATATATATATATATATATATATTTATATATATACATGATAATAGCTTAAACTAATGAACAAGTTATGAATGTTGGAAGATATATTCACTGAAACACCGTGAGCAACATGGAAACATTATCGTTTTGTAAATTAAAATTTCTAGTAATCCTCTCTCGTTCTATTTCTCCATATATATATATATATATATATATATATATATATATATATATATATATTAGTGCAGGGAAGATTTTTCTGTTTTATATTGCTGCTTTTATGTAGTACAACCCTTAGGTGTTTTTGACACCAACAATTAGTTCCATACCTCTCCGTAAGGTGCACTACCCACACTAAACAAATGTTTAGTAATATATAAATTAAAATGTCAGTGTGAAGCGGCATATGTTGGTCATACTCTTCAGCGTTCAGAATCGAGAATGGCACAACATGCCGTTGCTTGTTTTTACAAGTAACGGGTTGTTAACAGAAATACATTACAAAGTATATCCGCACGTATACAAAGCAAATCTGGGCGCTGACAAATTCATGAGACTTACATTGGCATGCACTTGTATGACAACACAGTGTCTGGTGGTACGTACGATGGGGGATCCAATAATTTTCATATGCATATTTCCTAACTGTGAAATCTGCATCACAAACTCGGAAACTGATAATACATTCATTTGCCCGATTATGTAAAGGTGATGGCGTTAATTAAAACTCAGTTATATGTTTTTGTCTTTTGGAGGATGAAATACATTCCTCACAATAAGCAATAATAACAACACATAATATAATTATTAATTTACACTTATAGGCAATTATGCCTGACGAGGCTTAAAAAACATACCGCGTGAATTAATAAATGGGTTCAGTTCGGAACTTGATATAGCTTTCCGTGTTTAACATGAATATTCTCAGTTTTCAAAAGATGCAGATGACAAAATTATTAGGGTACCTCGACCGAAACGTTGTAAGCATAACACACAATATTAAAACAGTAGCAGGAAGTATCTAAATAATACGAAATATTTTTGATTCTGGTTTCTGAAACGTTCAGAATATAAGGCCTCCAGGTTTTCCAATGAAATTCATTTTCATTTGAACAATTGTATTTCCTATTCTTGCATTGAAATTACAGTTTCTGTTCATTGGATTATCTTGATTTCCTTCAGTCATTGTTCGAAAACGAGTTATGTTATGGCCTTTAGCATTCATTTTGTTGTTTCTCGTCAGGTGGCGCCATGAACATTTAGTTTTGACTAAACTCATTTAAAAACGAATAGTTTTTATCCTGTCACTTAATTACCACTAAACGGTTTTAATTAAAAGAGACAAACTTTAACGTTCATATTCTTCTTATTATTGATTAAATAACTATACTAATAGAAATGACGTGCGTCTGTCGGGAAACTGTTTAATGCTATCAGACCTACTAACTTCAAGTTAATAGGAATAATCGATTTTTAAACGCTGTATAGTCCGAATGTGAGTCAGCATTATTGTCTGGTAGCTAGGAAGTGGGTGATCATTCGACATTAAATTTGTATTAGACAATGATTCTTATTTCAAATATGTTGGACTTTTCTTCAGCTTTATTACGTTTTACGCACACGTTTACAGATTGGGCACATTTAATCGCGAAAGAAATATTTTGTAATTTTAACAGCATTAACACAAGAAATAGTATCACATTCCAAATTGGAGTACAATCTGGAACAGCGTTCCGGATTTAAGAAGCCTTCCAAAACAGCGGTTGATAGAAGGTCATGCCAGCCGGCATGTTGCATTTTGACGGAATACCCCATAGGTAATCTAGGGGGACACAATGCATGTTTTATCTCCTGGAGTAATTCTATCACGGAGAAACACTGTACTGATGTTTTTCTTGGGTTTTCGCACTAACAGATTATATTTTCCGTCATGCATTCAGGACCACCGACTAATAATACTGTTCACCTCATAATAATAAGTGTTCGTTGACTGGCGTCATAAAATAGCTGAACCAATTACGTGTTTATGATGTTTTTATTTCTAGTTTCGTGTCTTGTTTTCTCGTTAGTAAAATTATGACAAAATTACTTCTTCTCTTCAATCGTTTTACATTTATTACAGTTCAAAAACTCTCGTTATTATACTTAAATGGATTCTTCAGCGATTGTTGAAATAGTGAATGAAAACTTGCCTTTTTCTAATACACTTTTCATCAACAAATGGATCAGATATCTTCTTCATCGTTACTCGTTTCACTATGAGTCGCTATGTAATATCCCTGCAATCTAATTACTTTCTCTCTTCAGTCAAATAAGGATTCATTGGATTTTTAGATGGACTTTCGAAAATACAGTTTTGACGGGTTTCTTCAATCCACATTAGCTTGAAATGCAAAGCATTTGTGTCGAAGTATTTGTTTCTTTATTCCGTTAGAATTCAATTTGTTTGGATTTAATTTGCATAGCGTTGTTTTGTAACATGATTTTTTTCTAATAGTTTCAATTTCCTAGAAATACATTATTGATTAGCATAGAACATTAGTTCTGCTTTTTGTCGAACGGTGACCTTATGATCGTTCACTTTCGTAGAATACAATTTAGAAATAATGCAGCTTTACTTATCACTATCAATGAGCATGTTGAGCTCTGTTTTAAATCGCATTCATTTACTCTGCCAATTGACTGCGATTTTTGATATTAGACCAGGAATCATTCTCACTTGCTCACTGGTTCAGAATCTTGAGAAGCATGCCCTTCCTATATCTAGCCGCACCGATGAGTCGTAGTCCACCGGAACCACTGTCTATGTACGGCTATGTCTTATATGTGCATACGTCTCCCTATTTATGGATCTCTACTGAAAACAAATCATCGTTGCTACTAAGCGCAATGCAAGGAACTTGCGCGAAATAATTTAATGCCTTCGTTTATTTAAATATTTATTTTTTATTTAGCTCACCTCAAACAAGACAAGTTGCCACTGCAGACGTAAAGGACTACGCAGAATTAGGGTTACATTTTTGGGGGTCATTCTAAATTCAGAGGTCTGAAGCGAGATGCTTCTTCACATTAGTTTTGACTTTCTTCATGTCGGTACAGTCGGGAAACAGGGAGAAGGGAAGAAGTTCTAAAGGCAGACATCTCGAGGAAAAAAGCTATTGGAGTGCAAGGCTTACCCGAATCTGAGGACGTCTACAGCGAATAGATGCGAATTAGCCACTTTTCGGGTCTGTCGAGTGTATTTACTTCGAGGGGGCACCAGAGCAGCAAGTACATCGGAGCACATTCCATGTAAGTACTTGTAAAACAAGCACAAAGATGCAAAATTGCGGTTGTTGAGCAGGGACTGGAGATTGGTAGATATTGAGGGACCTATTAGATTATATACTATTTTTGACCTTGTCTAAGACTGAGAAACCAGTATATAGTGTACCAGCTCGGAGGTTACAACAATACTCCAGGCATGGACCCCTGGTTGCTTTGTGGAGTTATAGTTACTAGTATCTTAACGTTTGTAAGCATAGTTTATTTAAAGATATAATGTTTCTATTCCCAGTAGACCTTTGCTAAACTCGTGTGTTAAGACAAGCGACATCAGTTCGTCAAGGTAGCTGGTGACCTCCCGTCTATGTTTATCTTACATTTTACAAATATATAGTATGGATAATATCAAGCGTATATACTATATAAGAATTAGAAGAGGATACTGAATAAATGTATATATAATAACACACAATCAAACCACTTATGTGGCGAGTTTTAATATTGCGTTGATATTATTGAGAGATTTCATCCCAAATAAGCTGAGGACGTTAATAATTTGAATATTTACAAATAACACTGTTTTATTTAGAAACGAGTCTACACTTATCAAAGCCAAAGGCCCCTCGAGATAGATGTGTTTTTGGTTGGATAGGTAGACGGTAATACATCGAAGGGAGTTGTAACGATGGTTGTAAGAGATATTGATTGCTTACATTGGACTTGAAAACGGCAATGTTATAGTCAGCCGATAAGAAGCCTCATGGTACTGTGTTCCACAGACGGTCAGTTGTAGGAAAGAAATATGCTCATCTAAGTTTAGCTTTATTCTATGTGCACAGCGGAAGAAGGGACATTCATTTACAGTTGTTGACGCGAGACGAATTTTTATTTTGAATGTTTTACTGGGGGGATAGAAAGTTGATCAGTTGAGCACCTGCAATGAAAGTTACAATTGAGTAGCGAAAAGACTAGTAGCGTCTCTTCTGCGTAAAGAGGTTGTAATGTAGAGAAGAAGACATCGCCCACTGGATTTGGGAGTCGCTTTTCTACTCTGTCAAGTGTGCTCTATGTTGCACCTCTCGAGACATGACAACAGTTCTTTATCGTGAGACGTATTTGATTATTATACAGGTAGAAGTCTGCGCCAGGAGTGATATACTTTTGAGAGCAGTAGATACACATATGTTATGATGAGGGAAGAAGACGTAACAGTTTTTGTTGGTGAAATTCGACGAAAAATTGCGAAGGTAAGAACAAGTGTAAAATAATATATATGACAGTGTAAGATTTATAAACTGTTATTTTGCAAGTCGAAATTGGGAGTAAAAAGCGTAAGTAGAAATTCATGAAAAACAAAGCATATTACATTATGGAAACAAGTTCTGAGTATGTATTTGATAAATAAGTATTATGATCATAGATACATAATAAAGTGCTATATTAGATGTACTTTCACAATCGAGAACAACTAGAAAAAAACTATCAAATATATATGTTGTAACTTACTTGGATAATTGTGTGGAGTGTGTGAAAATTTGAATCTCTAAGGCGGTACCAATGCACCTTTGTTGAAAACGCCGTTCAATACGAGACAAGGGTAAATCCACCATATCCCAATATAGAAGAATTCAATATTGTTTAATAAAATAATTATTTATCAACGTATCGAACCCTTTTAAAGAAAAAGTTTTATTTTTAAAGCGGTATGCGTCGAGAACTAAAAGAACTAATCATAATAGTAAAATATGACACATTACTATACAATCCTGCATGCGTTCTTAAATAAATATTTAATTGAAATATATTGAATTCTTCAATATTGTCATTGTGTCTACTTCATTGTTTCGCATACAAACGGTGTTTTGAGGTAAATTTCATGGTCACCGTCTTTCAAAACCAATTCATCACAAACCTTAGTGCATTAGCACCGTCTTCGAAATCATACAAATTCATATATATATATATATATATATATGTTTGTAATACATATGTTTTTGATATTCTTTTAGGAGACTATTATTTCAGATAAGTCGTTTCTGTTTTGAATCTGAAGCTCAGGAAACTGCAAGCACAATGGTCCTTATAAAATCAACTCAGCTTACGTTATATATATATATATATATATATATATATATATATATATATATATATATATATATATATATATATTAAGATAGCTTTTTAGTTAATTACAAATTACATTCATAGAATACAATTCATTTACATTTTTTAAATATATTTTCATGTGAACTACTATTATAAAAATAATTATAAGTTACTACATTTTTTTTAATAAAGATTGTAAATGACACAGCTAGAATTCATGAATTATATTTCAAATATGAAATTGCCAATTTATTAATTGTCTAATTTTAGCCTCACATATATTTTTAAAGTAATTTCCCTACTTATTAAAAATTGCATAAGAAATTATACAGTTTATAGATGTAATGTTGCATGAAACACTAATAATAATTATAACAGTAATACTATTTATATTGGGTCTGCATTGAAAATGAAACAGGATGTTTTCACATACAATTTACATATATAACTATTAAAAAACTAATGTAACCCTTTAATTTAAGAACATTTTCTCCGTAAAAATATACAACGTCTATGATAAATCGTATGACCAGTTTTTATAAAAGATATGGAATTGACTTTAGTAATCGTTGTATAACTTAAGTACTGCTTACTGTAAAAATTAACTTTATTTATTTAATGATAAGTCAGAAATCATCGCATCTATCATCATAAAATTATATAAGAGTCTGACCATTTTAACGTTAATTAAAGCTACTTTCAACATACATGATGAACACAAACAGCATCATACATTAGTATCATCATACATTTGCAATATCTGCAATATATAAAACACAAGCATAGATCAAATTTCTTTGAATACAGAATATTTATTTTAATTTGGGTTTTGATCAATAGTTATTACAAATGGTAGTATTATATAAAAAATTTCCTTGAACTAAACAAATGTTAATTCTTATCAATTAGTGTCATTGTACTATAAGTTTCTCCTACTAAATCACTGTGAACTACATCAGCAGTCTCAACTTCAAACATTGAATACAATAAAACTAAGAAGTAACACCTGAAAACAGCGTACTCTTTTTAGTATGTCTGTATATAAGTGAACAGCCACAGCAATAAATATAATGTAAAAAAAAAGATGGCAAGTTTTTTCATTTTTTAGTTTTACCTTAAGTTACTATATATATATATATATATATATATATATATATATATATATATATATATATAATGGTAATAATCCAGGTGAAAAAAAATAACAAGTAAAGGACCCCTTCCGAAGCAAGCATGAGCCGTATTAGCCCTAAGGAACGTACCCTCATTTAGAAAACATCATTTTTGCTTAAAAAACTCAAAACAGTGTAAAAAACAATACTTTAGTTTTTGTAAGTTTTAAGAAGTGTTTTTCGGCTAAAATTTGTTTTGTTTATTTCAAAAAATCTCGGAAGTGTCAGTCTACACGCACATAAAGTTTGGTGAGTTTAACTTTTATTTTGTGGAAGTTATTCAAATTCAAGTTATTCAAATTTAAAGATAGCACCCTTATTTTGGCCCACCCTGTATATATACACAGAAATATATATATATATATATATATATATATATATATATATATATATATATATATATACATAAATTTATATATATAAATATATATATATATATATATATATATATATATATATATATATATATATATAGTGAGAGAGAGAGAGAAAGAGAGAGAAATAAATGAACTTATGCGACGTTGTCTGGTACCGTTTTATTGGATGTTTGTTCAAAAGTGTTTCTACCAACTCAACCGACGGATACTGTACTGTATACGACTGAAATCTGCAAATAATTTACAAAATATCTGGTTCACTTTTCAGAACTTCTCGATGTTTATTTTATAAATACGTTAATTCGTAATTTATGTTACACTGATGATAATGGCACAGCATAAACATGCCACATCTTACATACTATAACTTAGGATGATGCTGAGTCGTTTCTCAGTTTTTCAATAATTTCACCTCAAAGGGAAAGAAAAAATGTAATCCTCAATATTAAATTAATTGAAATAAGAATTAACATGTGATGGTTTGTTGTTAGTAATACATTATTTTGATAGTCATCTTTGGAAATTTTGAATGTTTAGAAAGTTATTTACAACGAGAAAATTATAGAAATTAGAAACGTTTCGTTTCTAACAAGAAGTTAAGTATTCATAACAGTATAGGTTCAACGTCGATAGCCAATTTGGGGAGATATATGAAGCTGAGAAGCAAACAAACAAAACAAACAGAAACGAAGGAAATCAAGAATTCGAGAAAAGAAGTTCCCTCGTAATAATACAAACAAATAATCTTTGAAAAAGTTTCCCACCAATAAGTTGCTTCAGAAAAAGAAAGAAGTCAAAAAAAGATTAAGTCATAAATGTCGCTGTGAGAAAAGTAGACGATTTGTTTACATGCGCCTACGTACGCAAGCGTATCGTGAGTGTGTGAATTCAGAAATGGAATTGTACATATAACACCTGACGAGGGATTTAATTGCGAATAGTAACAGCATGGACCAAGTGAATCCATTTAAATTTGAAATCGTAAAATAAACATAAAATAGTCTGATTAAACCACTTTGTTTTAATTATCACCTCTACGCGTTTCATGCATGAGAAATGTGACGGTGAATCATTATTATGATTACTCCGATAAACATTATTATTGTTAGTTTGTGTAAAAAGGTATTCGTCTCTGGTAAAAAGAAAAGTAGGAATAACGAATCAAATATAGCTATATTAATGAAAATAGCTAAGCAAAAAGAGAATATTAAGTATGGGAAATGTTAGCATCCGTGGCTCATTCAGTAAGCACGTACATATACGAAAGTATATACAGATATAGCGACTTTAAATAATAAGTTAATTTGATTTGAAGGTGATGGAAACTAATTATTAATACTTGGTCTCCATCTGGAAGTTAATAATGTGATTTTCCTTTTATATTTCCCATGTCTGTGATTAACACATATTATATCGTACCAGTAGCAGAAGTATAATGTTGATAGCCACATGGGTTCACTATTCGTAAATACGTTGTTTTAAAAAAAATCATTTAACGATGAAAACGTATTAATTCCTTAATGGAAACAGGTTTGGATTGGATGTTTTATAAAACCTATTCATCTATAGTAAAGGAACATTTTTAAAAACAGGGAATAATAAAGGTGTATTTATGAAATGTATGTTTTAAAATACTAAACACACCGTAAAGTTTGGAAAGATAAATATCACAATCCACGGCTCATTCGGTGAAGTCGTAAATAATACTACGGTATAAAACTGTCAGGGACATTTACAATAATGAATGCACTCATGTTAATTTTGGTCTGTGGAAAAACTTTGTTATGATTTGCTGTCAGTCAGCAAGCTATAAATATTTACCACCAATATTACTCCTATCTTTGTTTAGAAAATGTTGACAACATTAACAAAGTAATGTTGATAGCAACATGGCTTTTACCTCGGCAGTGAATGTTGTAAACATATAAAGTTGGAGAAATTGTAAGCAAATTTATCAATAATTACACGATGAAAAACTGTTAGGTTTCGTAATGGTAACCGCCCAAGATTTCGACAGTGATTCATCTTTAGAAATGAAGAAATACCGCTTTTATCCGTAATACTAATCTATGTTTCTACCAAGTAATATAAATACACGTATAAATGTAAGTTTGAATTATTGTGAAAAACAATGTATTATTATTTGTAAGATATGCATAGTGTAATTGTAGAAATCGTCATGGATATAGAATACTTTAAAAAAAATGATGAACACCTGTTATTTGGTTCAAGTGAGTAAGGCAAATTATTTTCACTTGAAGAGTATTTTTAGACGGACTAAGTTTTCAGATCAGATACTAAGCAAAATCAAGTGTAATCGTACCAATATACAGTTGAAATATACAGTTGAAATATGCAGTTGAAATATACAGTTGAAAATCAAAACTAAAATAAATGCCAGTTTTAAAAAAATATTACTTATGCAAGGGTGGGCGATATGTAGGTTGACTTTAAAAGTTAGATTACTTATATAACTCTCTCTCTCTCTCTCTCTCTCTATATATATATATATATATATATATATATATATTAGTCCACAGGCACCCTGTATTATATCTTTTCCATTTGTATATTTTCGACAATTGACGTTCGAACCTTACAATTATCTACAATAGTGTAAGATCAAACTGAGGGCCGGTGCAAATGAAGAAGTTTTGTCCATTTAATTTCAGGAACAAGATCAAGTACAGAAAATAGGTGATTCACTTCTCTAATTTAAGGTATGACAATGAGACGGACCAAACACAAGAAAGTAGAAATGAAAAGGCCAAACCAAAATGCATAGAACGAAATGGGCAGCAAAAGAGAACATACTGGAAACGGAATGCTACTTAAAAGCCGCACCCTCACAGAAATATGAGACATGTGTACTGACTACTATACAACATAACTAATGATAGCAGATCAAGCAAGAAAGATTCTCAAGAAAAGGTGGGTATCGAAGGTGTAATGAACGGGAATCAAACAAAATATAAGTGGTGTGACAGATCAAGAAACTTGACGAATACTCTAAGAAAAATGACGGGTAAAATATAAACACTGAAACTGAAATAGACGAAGACTACGAAACCACAGAACACAGTGACGAAGAAGCAAAATAAGTTGAACACATAAACAATTAATTTCCAAGACCAAAATAAATCCCCCACCCTTTAGGAACGATGATTAGAAGAAGTAAATAAAGTAGAAACATAGAAAGTACACAGACTCCTCGCGTACATGTTAACAGGCACTATCAGAGAGAGATAGGCAAAGAGTAATAGAACGTTACTTCTCCAAGACTACTTGGAAAACAACGGTTCAAAGTAGAATCAACCGAACCATTTAATCCATAGTTAATGGGAAGAATATATGGATCCAAACCATTCGTCACGGAATGAGTGACATTAATTGAGTAGCTCTTACTCAAACTGGAGCATGACAGGGCAGCCCAAAATAGGCGTGTATAACGTTTATATCAGGTCAAAAATGCACAATAACATACGATGAATCTGGTATTATTCCTTGTGCAATTAAACACTTGTTTCCCGCATTTAAGTTATAAAGAACACAATAGCAATTTTCGATTTTAATACAAACATTGAATAATTAAATAAAACTAATAAATATCGGCATATTCTATGCAATGCTTATAAAAGACAACACCTTTTATGTTTAGCAACTATTTGTTTTAATCCGGATAGTAGAATGGGTATTTCTTCTTAGGAATTCTTCATCTAGTGTAAACGATCACAAAACCTATATGAGAACTCAAGAAAAAGGTTATTGTTTAGTAATAATTCATATCAATTACATTTTCTTTTCATTAAACGTTGATAGATTATTTGAACAAAGTATTTCAGTTTACTCGCAGATCTTTGAAAAAAAAACTCAATAGACTAATGAAAGTATGTGTGCGTTTTTTAAATTATTTTTTATCTTTCACAGTGAATGACATTTCAAAAAGTGAATGATTACATTCTAACCTACAATTAATCATTCATCACATGACATATTATTACACACACACACACACACATATATATATATATATATATATATATATATATATATATATATATATATATATATATATATATATATATATATTGGATGACATACACTATTAATAAATCCATCAAGTATTCAAACAAGGCATATACGAACACACTTTTTCTTTTCCTTCATCCATGGATTAAAAAGAAATAATCCGTTTTCATGAGAGGAGAATCAGAAAAAAATTATTACTGCTCAGCATTTTTTTGAAAATATCAAAAGTTATATATATATATATATATATATATATATATATATATATATATATATATATATATATATATATATATATATATATATGTATATATATGTATATATATATATATATATATAAAGTCCGTACAAAACTAAGAATAAATACACCCATGGCAAATTAAATACTTTTCTATTATTCATCTTCTTATATTATTGTTCTATTAAGTTTATCGGCATTGGCTAACTACGATACGATCTAATATAATTATATGATATGTATCTTTATTATTTCGTGTGCACATATATATATATATATATATATATATATATATATATATAGTATTTTTTGGTTATGTAAGCAAACTGTACTGTAAAGCTCAAGCGTAGTAATCTTTAATTTCAGAGCAGTTATGAATTGAAATATTTTTCGGCAAAAGTACAACACATCTCATGAAAATACAAACTGTGCTTTTTTATTTACGATAAGATACAATCGTTTCGGGCATTGTTCATACAGACTATACTTGGAGAAAAACAATGACTTAAAGTGTTTCTAAAAGGAAAAATACAAGAAAAACAAATATTTTTTCATAAAGAAACGTCCGAAGTAAGGTCGTTGATTTTCTCTTAATCTGAACATTCATCTGTTGATAAATTCCAGACATTGGTTTAATAAATATCTCGTCTCTATGAATAATGATTAAATCGTCGTAAGGTTTTGAGATAGAAATACCAATATTGCTCTGTATGAATTGTATTATTTGTCAGAAAATATCTCAATTTCTCAATATAGGTACTGCGTATAGTGGTAATATATTTCTAATATAAATAAATTTACTCATCATTCGGTTAACCATTTCAGAATTGTTTTACCGAAATTCTGGCACAATACGATAACATAAATTTATTGATGTACATATTGTGGTAGAAGGTTTGCACAGTTATAACTTTTTTCTAATTTCAGAGTAGCCAGAGATAATATATTTTTTATTCTAAAAAAACAATAGAACTTTTAAAATCAGTAACTGTTATTCTAAAAGAAATTACAATAAATGACACGGCTATATGACTGCCACCTGTTGTAACTCCCTGTGAAATAAGTCATATGGATACTCTAAAAATATTTCTTAAGGGTCCTTCCACAAAACAGAAACGATCAGATTCTGGAATATCAAAGACTGTCACCATCCGGCATTTGAAAAATATTGGTAGGCAACTCTGTAGAAAACCTGTCCAGTTAAGCACATCAATCTTTGAAGCTACTGACTTTCGTTACGTACCAAAATAAACGAAGAATGTTATTCTTCATGGGTTTTCTTGTAGTCCCACTTACAAAGCCTCTTCTTACACTAATACACAATCATTTAAGAATAGAATGGGCAAATAAACATATGAAGATTTATATGAGTAAGATTTTTTTCACTTATTATTCGCGGGACACACTTACTGGCTAGGAAAAACTATGGGTGTATTCAGGATATGAGAGTAATTATCGTTTGAGACGACAACAAAAGGGATGTGGAGTCAT
Organism: Sepiola atlantica; assembly: GCA_963556195.1. Taxonomy (NCBI): domain Eukaryota; kingdom Metazoa; phylum Mollusca; class Cephalopoda; order Sepiida; family Sepiolidae; genus Sepiola; species Sepiola atlantica. The sequence continues at coordinate 131,142,366 of OY744515.1, forward strand.
GATATGTACGTCTATCATTGGAGATAGACTCGTTGATTCTATAACAGTACCCTAACAAGTAAAAATATGCGTCTACTGCCTATTGCAATCTCTTGAGAAAAGCTGATGCTTGGCCCAATGAAATACATCTTGCTCTACTAACGGGTGTTGCTTCATGAACGACACTGGTTTTCCCCCTCAAGCAATTATCTGTCCTCCATTCTCCCAAGATTTGAAAACAAAAGGACATGTTAGGTCTAGCATCAAACGGAGTGTTTTTCCAATGGCGTCATTTGTCGTCTAAAACGGACTCATATTAAGAACTGATATAGCAGAAAAATGATTTGTACCAGTCACTATACATATAATTCCCGATTCAGTCAATAACAGACTATTTGATGTTATAAAGTTCCATCATGGTCATATGATAAAGTATTTGCCCATTGTAGTTTTGAACTATATCTTATGATATATTGAACTTATATGAATAAGTGAATTCTTTTTTTCTGAAATCAAGAAATAACACTTTTTGTTACAAATTTGTTAACGCTAGTTTCAGCAGATTCTCCTTATCTCTCCCCCTCTCCTTCTCCCCCTCTATTTATCTATATCTCTCCATCTCTCTCTCTCTTTATATATATATATATATACTCCCAACACACACACACCCCCCACCCCCCCCACACACACACACACATATATATATATATATATATATATATATATATATATATTAGTATTTCATGTATTCACATGACATTTTATAATGAATTTATAATGTTTTATGTAGCAATTTTCAGTATATATATATATATATATATATATATATATATGTTTGATTCGAAATGGATGGAGACTTCTGGACGGGATGCATTTAGTAAGAGAGCTCAATGTAGAGCAAGAATAACATTTAGAGGGAAAGCAACTGAACCCAACATTTTAAAGAAAAACTATTTATCTTGGGGTTGCCATCAGGTTATATTGTCTTGCTTTCCATTCGTATACGAGTAGAAATCAATCACCTTACGATACTTTCCCAGGCGAAATAAATTATAGTTGAAATGGCTAAAATTTGTTAGTTTAAGTTTTTTTCCTTTTAAAATCATATATATACATATATAAAATAGTATTTATTTATATATCAACGTGTATTATTCATTTAATAATTGGTTTGTAAAGACAATACACAAGTACAAACGTTTGAAAAAGTCATATATTTATATATTTATATATATATAATTATATATGTATATATATATATATATATATATATATAGAGAGAGAGAGAGAGAGAGAGAGAGAGAATAGAATAGAATAGAATACTGTCAAGTTATCTATCTGTATAATTCCACTGATGACAAGATCTCGATCTTTGAAAAGCCTTGGCTAAAAGAAAATAATTATACACATAATTTTATTGCAGAATATACCTTGCATTGAACAATCGAAATATGGGCATTTGTACATGTTTATCACTCTTCGTTCATCGCTCTCTCTCTCTCTCTCTCTCTCTATATATATATATATATATATATATATATATATATATATTTATATGTTTATATATATATATATGTATATATATATATATATATATATATATATGTATGAGGAATAAAAGAAACTACGTTTCAAATAAAATGTAAAAACAAAAATGGAATATAGAATAAGCAAATCAACAACTAGGAAAAATAAACTCAAAAACACATATTGAATAGTTTTACTAAATTATTTCAATTGTTAATTAAAGTTCTGCTACCAACTGATGATGATTGTATTTTAACAATTGAAATATTTTGGTAGAACTATTCCATATGTGTGTTTGAGTTTATTTTTCCTAGTTGTTGCTTTGCTTATCCTTTATTCTATTTTTATTTTTACATATATATATATATATATATATATATATATATATATATATATATATATATATATATATATATATATATTAAAATTACTCGGAAGAGAATCATCGGAGTGTAAACTTCTAATAAATATATCAGTAGCCTTATTTGTAGGTATCATGAAACGCCACTCATTTTTTTAGTATTATTGTGTTGAACAATAATGGACAACATCCCTTAATCACCATATTGCCCATTAAACTCGATATAGTATCGCATGCGGTCTTCGTGTAAAAGAAGAAAATTATCATTCAGAAAAGTTAGAGAGATTAATAAACAAAGACAGAGAGAGAGAGAGAGAGAGGGAGAGAGAGAAAGAGAAAGAGGAAGGAAGTGAAACAGATCCATAGAGAAAAGAGTAGCGGGTAGAATAATACCGGAAAAAGACCGATCGGATGAGAAAGATTGAGAATACAGAAGAATATTTTAGGATATATATATATATATATATATATATATATATATATATATATATATATATATATATGTCTATCTCTCTCGTTCTCTCTCCCTCTCTCTCTCTCTCTCTCTCTCTCTATATATATATATATATATATATATATAAAATATAAAATAGTACGCCTTCCTGTTTTATGGGTTCACTACTATTATATTACACGTGGTTTTTTAATATCTTACCACTGTCTACATGATTGATATCTATTTAGCAAACCATATGTTCTTTGTATTGAACATAGTGAAATACCGACTATTAATTATCGGAATGAGGTAGAAGACACCACCTAAACTGACTATGCATCTAAATAACTCAGTTGTTTAAACGCGTATATTCAAATGGTAAAGTGTAATTGACGCATGAGCGCAACTAGTGGGTTTCGTTAAAAACCGAAGCCAAGTTCTTCATTTGACTGTCAAGACAGATTCCAATCGATCGCCCAAAGATTCAGTTCATAAGTTCCTCACGGGTCACTGAATTGATTATCGATTCACGCCTAGCTAGCAATGGTTATAAATGTTAAGTTCACCCTTCAATAAGGCCTAACCCAACTTGACTCATTTCTGTCTGAACAAATTGTTGGCAGACAATTATATAGTTTCTGTCAATGAATTTTATGCATGGATATAAAATGCAAAATAAAGGATGGATTTCTACGACGAGCGTTGTCCAGGTTTTTATTCCTTGATTGTTATTTTCGGGCCGTTCCCACTTGTGGACAAACGAGTCAATCTGATTGAAACTGCTTCTCTGTTGATTCGATTAGTGACCAATACTAATCAGTGTGTAGCTGGGACACCCGCGGGAAAAAGGAAAAAAACACACAAGAAAATAACATACAACAACATAGACGTTAGATAGATAAAAAACAGAGACATTCACACACAATGAGGAAGATAAAAAGAAAAAAAGTCCATGAGAAACAGAAAGAGGGAAGCGACAGTGGCGAAGAAGATTCGATGAAGAAAAGAGAGAGTAAGAATATTGTAACGTCATAAAATGTATGCGAGGTATTTCTATAAGCATACTAGTTTAATCAGTTAATGGCGTATGGTTCTCATGCGATCATCATCAGTGGAATGAATACATTATTGTATAGTCCTCAACAATAACAAGTATTTTAATAAGTAAAACATGACTATTCGCTGGGAATTCTACTAGAATGAGTAAATTATGTATAGTCCATATGCGAACCTTCCTACTTGAGTAACTAAAGAATATAGAATTGTTGTGATCAGTCTATGCGATCATTACCACCTGAAGAAGTGTGATCTACTGTTTCCCTACTGTTTTCTACTGTTTCAATATTACCTAAAAAAAGTAACGAGCACTATTAATAGAAGCTGTTGTAGTAATGTAGTAGTAGTTGTAATAATGGTAGTAGTAGTTGTAGTAGAAGTAGTAGTAGTAGTATTAGTAGAAACAGTGTTACTGGAATGTGTAAAACATATATAGCCCCCTTACTTTATAGCATTTGAATAACTATATATTGTCTGATCTCTTGCACTCATTGGTGCAGGGATAAGTTCACCATTTATAGTCTAGTCGCGATCATTACTACTTGAATAAGAAATCCACTACCTTCTATTTGCATTCATTACTACTTGGATAAGGAAAATATTTAAAACCGCTTACAATAATTACTACTTGGATAATAAATTATGTATCTCCTCTTGCGATTATTATTATTTAAATACGTAAACATATATTTGTGTCTGATATCATCACTATACGAACAAGTTAAGCATGTATACCACCCCCTCAATTGTCAAGACTTGGATATGGTAACCTCTTTATTAACACTACCGTAATAATTGTGTATGGTTTTCTATAAAAGCATTACAATTAAGATAACGGAAGAATGCATGGCCGAACTGCGATCCTTATTATTTGCATACCAAAATAACACATGACCCGCTTGCGATTATTAATACTTAAATAAGTAATGCATATATGGTTCCCGCAAACTATTTCTACTTAAAAAGGAAATCTTTTATTGATACCCTTTGACCATTACTATTTGCATACGTATAGCATGTAATGCGCTTCAACCTTGTATCATATATGCAGAAAACAAAGTTGTCATGAGGGTGAATGAAACCTTACAGTTCAACAAATCGTATTCACATATTTGAGCTGCATGCTCGTTTTGAACTCGCCATTGCGCGATCCTTTCCAACTGAAAGTGGTCTGTTGTGAAAATATAACTCAATTTGTATTCTTTCAAAATGACTGAGTCGAGACGAAACTGATGAGAAACAGAGAAAGTATATTAAACTCGATCTTTCTTCTAGATACCTGATCGTGGGGAAGAGACACAGAAAGATCGATACTAACTAATCATATGTTATCAGCCCATCTCATTGTCACGTTTATGCGCTGCGTGCCCCAAACGGGGTATTCTTCTTTCTCTCCCACTCTTTCTGTCTCTTTGAGAAATGTGACGTCATATACCTTTCGTTTCATTATCACAGTCTAACAATCTTCACATCGATGTTTTGAAGTTAACCTCGCCTGACGATCTAATTACTGTTATACTCTCCGAACAATTGTATATACTACTCGATCATAACTTCATGAATAACTACGAGTGTATGGTATCTTCTGATGTTTATTGTATGAATAAATTACTTATTAATGTATGGTCACGGCCGATCATTGATCTTGTTTTGCACCACATTCCTACACAACTTTGTACATGACATCAATAAAGAAAAACACACACTAGTTCAAGTTAATAAACGCATCACAGAATATTGTTTTCACGCCATACTCAAAGTGAACCTTTTCTTAATTCAAATGACTATGTTTTGTTTGCAGAAAAAAAATTGTTTCACATTACAAAGCTACCAATTATTTTCAAATAGTGTACTTATATTTCATATTTTCCAACCAATCATCTGAGTAAAGTCATGGCATAAAGATTAAATGTTGATGAATATATACATAATTGTGGGGTTTCCTTTTTTATTTCATATATATATATATATATATATATATATATATATATATATATATATATATATATCTGTGGGTGTATTTATGTATATATATATATATATCTATATATATGTATATATATGTGTGCGTGTGTGTGTGTGTGTGTCTCATATCTATAAATTAAGCTCCCTGGAAGAGAAAATAACCATTTCTCATTGGTGTAAAACAATGATTCTCTGTAACGAATCGATTTCTCATATTTTCCGAAAAGCATGATCAATATATACATGTAAACGGTGATTGTAAATATATTATGCTTTCATTTCTACTATCAGTTGCGAAATACTTTGGTGAAAGATGTTAAGTACCTCATATTGCGTCGTATGGCAATGTGACCATACTGTCTGGTGTTCGAATCTTGGAACGAATATATTTTTTACTTCTGTCTGAGGATAACTACACATGTTAAGACAAAGAAAATACTTCGTATTTTTATGTTCGATAAAAATAAAATTGTCCGTAATTTTAATAAACTGTTCAAAATGTTAAAAGTGTCAATCATATGACCCTGGTTTTAAACGGAGGGCGAACGCTTTTACTTGATAACTTACAAAAAAAAGAAAGAAATACAGTGTAATACCCAATCGCATCGAATGTGAACACTTAGTTGGCGAATATGATATTGATATTGATTGATGTATACTGAACAATTGGTTGGCTCAGTTTAACTCAGCGACAGTGCCGACCTGACCTGATTAATGTCGGGCGAAGTAAAATACGCTATATTTATACGGACAGGGCACCAAACAAGGTCGATGAGGCTTTTTTTTTGTTCAGCTTGAAACCACGGGACCTGGTAACCGGGCAAAGAAGCACGT
>OY744515.1:131153523-131183523 GCA_963556195.1 Sepiola atlantica
CCTCCGAAACAATTTTTTTCATTCTCCCCCATACATATAAGTATTTTTAATGAAAAAGTTTTTTAAAAAATGTTTGACCCCCCGCCCACCAACTTTTTTTTACCCTCCCCCATACATAGAAATATGTTTAGTTAGAATAGAAAAAGAACTAAAAAAGCTTTTACCCACACAATTATTTTTTCAACCTCCCCCATACATATAAATATTTTTGATGAAAAAGAAAATAGTAAATAAAAAATTTTGACCCCGACTTAATTTTTTTTTACCCTCCCCTATACATAGAAATATTTTTAGTTTAAAAATGGGAAAAAAAAATTACACCCCCCCCCCAAATTTTTTTTTCATCCTCCCCCATACTTATAAATATCTTTGATGAAAATAAACGAAAAACATTCCCCCACCCACCCAAAAATGTTTTTATTTTACCCTCCCCCATTACATAGAAATGTTTTCAGTTAAAGAAAGAAAACAAATTTCTGACGTGTTTCGGTCATATCAAAGAACAATAATGCAGAATCCTCCGGGTCCTATATCGTAGAAGCACACCAGGTGCTAGGTCCTATACTGTAGAAACACCCCTAGCCCCTATAGTGCAGAAGCACCGATGGTCCCTATTCTTCATAAGCCTCCGGCCCCTATATTTTAGAAGCACGCCCATTGCTGGGTCTTATACTGTAGAAGCACCCCTGGTCACTATACTGCAGAAGCACCCGTGGTCCCTATTCTTCAGAAGTCTCTATGTTCTATATCGTAGAAGAACCCCCCGGTGCTGGGTCATATATTGTAGAAGCATCCCCGGTGCTGGGTCCTATACTGTAGAAGCACCCCATGTCTCGATACTGGAGAAGCACCCATTGTCCTTATTCTGCAGAAGTCTACGGGTCCTTAATTGTAAAAGCACCCCCGGTGCTGGGTCCTATACTGTAGAAGTATCCCTGGTCCCTATACTGTAGAAGCTCCCCTGGTCCCATACTGGAGAAGCACCCATGGTCCCTATTCTGCAGAAGCCTCTGGGTTCGCTATTGTAGAAGCACCCCCAGTGCTGGGTTCTATACTGTAGAAGTACCACTGGTCCCTATACTGGAGAAGCACCCATGGTCCCTATTCTGTAGAAGCCTCTTTGTTCTATATTGTAGAAGCACCCCCGCTGCTTGGTCCTATACTGTAGAAGCACACCAAGTGATAGGTCCTATACTGTAGAAACCCCCCTAGCACCTATAGTGCAGAAGCACCCATAGTTCTTACTCTTCATAAGCCTCCGGCCCCTATATTGTGGAAGCACGCCCAGTGCTGGGTCTTATACTGTAGAAGAACCCCTGGTCTCTATACTGCAGAAGTACCCATGGTCCCTATTCTTCAAAAGCCTCTATGTTCTATATTGTAGAAGCACCCCCGGTGCTGGGTTATATATTGTAGAAGCATCCCCGGTGCTGGGTCCTATACTGTAGAAGCACCCCTGGTCTCTATACTGCAGAACCACCCATTGCCCTTATTCTGCAGAAGCCTCTGGGTCCTAAATTGTAGAAGCTCCCCCGGTTATGGGTCCTATACTGTCGAAGTATCCCTGGTCCCTATACTGTAGAAGCTCCCCTGGTCCCTATACTGGAGAAGCACCCATGGTCCCTATTCTGCAGAAGCCTCTGGGTTTGGTATTGTAGAAGCACACCCGGTGATGGGTCCTATACTGTAGAAGTACCACTGGTCCCTATACTGGAGAAGCACCCATGGTCCCTATTCTGTAGAAGCCTCTTTGTTCTATATTGTAGAAGCACCCCCGCTGCTTGGTCCTATACTGTAGAAGCACCCCTGGTCCCTATACTTGAGAAGCACCCCTATTATCTATACTGGAGAAGCATCCATTGTCCCTATTCTGCAGACGCTTCTGGGTCCTAAATTGTAGAAGCACCCCCGGTTCTGGGTCCTATACTTTAGAAGCACTTCTGATCCCTATACTGGAGAAGCACCCATGGTTCTCTATTCTGCAGAAGCCTCTGGGTTCTATATTGTAGAAGCAGCCCGGGTTATGGGTCTTATACAGTAGAAGCAATCCTGATCCGTATACTGGAGAATCACCCATGGTCACTATTCTATTATTTTATGAACTTGAGGTATTAGGTAATTAAATTACAATATGACTCAGCAATTTCAAATTACTATAAAATATAATGAAAAATAACTGAATAACCCTTCCCCACCCAATGAAATATGTCGCGTGGACCCCTAAGGGGTGGGTTTATAGATTCGGGAATACTTTAATCATCTTACTCTGTGAATTTTACATAAGAATACACTTTTATATGTAATGTATATTCTCTAACATTGTTTTATAAACCTAAAGTGTGTGTTTAAACGTGAGTTTTCGTTCTTCCTTAGCTATCCTCTAACAAATAAATGTCATTTAACACCATGAATTTTTTTATGAATTTGGGGTATTACGTAATAAAATTACAATATGATTCAGCAATTTCAAATTACTATAAAATACAATGGAAAATAACTGAAAAGCCAGATCACCCTCCTAATGAAATATACCCAATGGACACTTTTATATGTTATGTATATTCTCTAACCTAGCAAGACTACCCGGCGTTGCTCGGGGTCATAAAAACATATAATTGAAGAAAAATCGCGTCTGTAACATCTTTATATTTTACTTCTATTTCTCTCCCTCTCTCTATAGCCGTCTCTTTATCTTTCAAATTTTCTCTTCCCAGGTCGACCCATTTCACCGCTACTTTCTAATTTTGCTGTTTGCGAAAGCTGTTTCTCCCCCACCATTTCTCTTACGTTGCCCAAAGCAAAAGTATGACATATTTCTATAAAATTACCACCGCTGTCTGCGCCTTCTATATTGATACATATCTCCGCCCCGGTGTGCATACTATACAGGTACATAACTCCGCCCTAATGTTCATACTAAATACATACCTATCGCCACCCCGATGTGCATACTATATATGTACCTATTGCCGCCCCGGTGCAGATACTATATAAGTACCTATTGCCGCCCCAGTGTGCATACTACATAAGTACTTATTGCCACCCCGGTATGCATACTACATAAGTATCTATCACTGTCCCAGTGCCGTTGCAAATACGTACTTATGTCTACCCCAGAGCAAATGCTTAATATGTACTTATGACTGGCCCGGTGCGAATGCTAAATATGTACCTATCGCCGCAGCAGTGCGCATGCTATACACGTACCTATCGCCACCACGGGGCGCGTGCTATATACATACTGATCACTGCCCCGGAGCGCATACTAAATATATACCTATCACCGTCCTGGTGCGCATTTTATATACATACTTATTGCCGCCCGTGTGCACATGCTATATACGTACCTATTACCACCCCTATGAACTACCATACATGTACCTATTGCCACCCCGGTTCACATACTATATATATATATATATATATATATATATATATATATATATATATATATATATATATACTCATCACCGCACATGTGTGCATACTATATTGTACCTATCGCCACCCCTGTGTGCCTACTATATACTTACCTATCTCTGCAAGGGTGCACATACTATATATGTACCTATCTCCAGCCCAGTTGGCCTTCCCAAGAACTCATATTAATGCGCCCCTGTCATGTCAAAAAAAACAAAATAGGGTTTGCTCATGTTTTTTCACTATCCTAAAAAAAATAACACATATTAATGGTCCCCTGTTTTATCAATAAACAAAAATTAAGTTCATTTATGTAGCGTCACTATCATAAAAATAACTCATATTAATGAGCCCTGTTTAAGTTCAAGAAAAAAAAGTTCTCCGACCCGCAAAATATTTACCCTTCAGCCCCACCCCCAAAATAGATGTTACTCTCCCCCAACCCCAACAATTATTTTAGGTTCAAAAATAAAAAAAATTGGCCCCATCACCTCAAAAAAATGTTCCCGACTCACCTCTATTTTTTACCCTCCACCCCAAACTATTTTTACTCTCCCCAACCCTCAGAAATATTTTAAGTTAAAAAAATGAAAATTTGGACCCCTCTCCCAAAAAAATTTCGCCCATCAATTTTTTCCCCTCCACCACCAGGGGAAAAAATTGGGGGGGGGCGGCATTTTTTGGGGAGAGGAGTCAAAATTTTCTTTTTTTTTAACCTAAAATAAAAACCATGAGATATATTTTAAGTTTAAAAAAAAAAATTGGCCCTACCCTCTAAAAAGTTTGGCCCTACCCCCCAAAAAATGTTCCCCGACCCCTGTCCAGCCCAACCACCCAATTTTTTTTACTCTCACCCAACCCCGAGAAATATTTTAAGTTAAAATAATAATTATTTGGCCCGACCCCGTAAAAAAATTGGCCCCACACCACAAAAAATTCTTACCCCCCACCCCAAACCCCCCCAAAAGTGTTTATCCTCCACCCCCACACAGCCCTCAAAATGTTTACTCAACCCCAAACCTTAGAAATATGTTAAGTAAAAGTTAAAAAAAAATTTGTACCGACCCCCTAAAAAATTGGGCCCGACCCCTAAGATTTTTCTCGACTCCCCTCAATCTCTCCAAACTACCCCCCACCAATGTTTTTACGTCTCCCCCAACCCTGCGAAATATTTTAATTAAAAAAAAAATTTGGCCTGACTCCCTAAAAAGTTTGGCACGACCCCTTAAATGTTCCCCTTCCCCTCCCCCATCTGTCCAATCCCACTGATTTTTTTATCATCCCCAACCCTGAGAAATATTTTAAGTTAAAAAAAAACCGAAAAAATTTGGCCCAACCCCTAAAAATGTCCCCGATCCCTCAATCTCTCCAGCCCCTCCCCCAAACTATTATTTTATTCTCCCTCAACCCGGAGAAATATTTTAACTTAAAAAAACAAAAGGGAAAAATTTGCCACGACCCCATCCCCCATCTCTCCAACCCCACTGATTGTTTTTACTATCCCCAACTGTTAGAAATATTTTAAGTTCAAAAAAAAAAAAGTGGCCTCAACCCTAAAAAGGCTGGCCCGACCCCTAAAATTTCCCCCGACCCCTAATATCTCAAGCCCCCTTCCAATTGTTTGTTATTGTCCCCCAAACATGAAAAATATTTTAATTAAAAAAAAAATTGTCTCGACCCCCTAAAAATTTGGGCCGACCCCTAAAATGTACCGATTTCCATTCCCCCATCTCTCCAACCCCACTGAATTTTGTTTACTCTCCCCCAACCTTGAGACATATTGTAAGTTAATAAAAAAAAATTAGGCCCGACCTCCTAAAAAGTTTGGCCTGACTCCTAAAAATTTCTCCCAACCCTGAAAATATTTTAGCTTCAAAAACAGAAAAAAACAAAATTTGGCCCGTCCCTAAAAAGTTTGGCGCCACACCTAAAATGTTCCACGACCCCCAATCTGTCCAGCCCCCCCCCCCCACACTTTTTTTTTGCTCTCCCCCAACCCTTAGAAATGTTTTCAGTTAAAAAAGACAAAATTTGGCCCGACCCTTACAAAGTTTGCTTGACCCCTAAAATGTTCACTGACTTCCTGCCCCCATCTCTCCAACCCCACTGAATTTATTTTTACTATCCCCCAAACCTGAGAAATATTTTAAGTCAAAAAAACAGGACAATTTGGTCCGACCCCCTGAAAAGTTTGGCCCGATTCCTAAAATTTTGCCCCGACCCTCCTCCCCCATCTCTCTAACCCCACCCTCCGAATATTTTTTTACACTCCCCCAACCCTGAGAAATATTTTAGGTTAAACAAATATATATATATATTTAGTCCGGACACCAAAAATTAGTTCTATCAATGATATTGAGCACTTTTCTCCCGAACAACGCCGAGTACTTACTGAAATCACTCTTACTGATTTCCACTCATTTCCATGGGCACACTAGTCTGAAGAGCAGTGTAGATGCTGTTAAAATATTATACAAACTAATCACTACAGTAGTTCTATCTAGGATATTGAGCACTTTTCTCCCGGACAATGCCGAGCATTTAGAAAATCTAAGAGGCTTCTAGAGCACTATTACAATCACTATTACCGATCCCAACCTCCTTTTCATCTGCACAATAGTCCGAAGATAAACGTAGATGGCGTTAAATTATTAGGCAAACTTATCACTACAGTAGCTCTATCTAGGATATTGAGCACTGTTCTCCCGGATAACGCCGAATATTTAGAAAATCAAAGAGGCTTCTCGAGCACTACTAAAATCATTCTTACCGATCCCCCCCTCCATTTCATCTGCACAATAGTTCGAAGAAAAACGTAGGTGGCGTAAAATTATTATACAAACTTGTCACTACAGTAGCTCTATTTGGATATTGAGCACTTTTCTTCCGGACAACGCCGAAGCCTCTGGGTCCAATATTGTGGAAACGCTCCGGTGCTGGGTCCTATACTGTAGAAGCACCCCTGGTCAGTATACTGCAGAAGCACTCATGGTCCCTATTTTGCAGAAGCCTCCGTGTCCTATATTGTAAAATCATCCCCGGTGCTGTGTCCTATACTGTAGAAACACCCCTGGTCCCTACTCCTGTTGCAGCACACATGATCCCTATACTGCAGAAGCACCCATGGTCCCTATTCTGCAGAAGCGTCCGGGTCCAAAGTTTTGAAGGAAAACAAATGTTGAAGTGAAATTAATTTTGTAGAGAAAAAAAAATTCAAAACCTATAACGATGAAGTGATATACCTATTACTGTTACGTCACGTGCACAAGAATAAGTTGGTTGAAAAATAAATTATTATTATATAATTATATTGGCTGATTTCCAAATTGGTAGTAAATAACATTGAAAAAGCGTGAAAAAAACAGACCGGCTGCCGAAAACTGGGCCCATTGACCCTCAGCAATTATTATTTTTTGTGTAATTTTGAGATATTATGATTCCAGGTGTTGTCCGGTCCTAAAGATATACATTTTTTGACATGTCGCCGCGTAGTTTTTGAGGAGAAGCTTAACATACATACAAACACACACACATACAGACAACTGCTTTTATATGAGAGACTAGCGGGGTCATAAAAACATATAAGTGAAGAAAAATCGCGTGTGTAACATCTTTATATTAACACGTCTATTTCTTTCGTTCTCTCTATAGCTGTCTCTTTATCTTTCTACTTTTCTCTTCCCTGGTAACCCCATTTGCCCGCTACTTTTTAATTTTATGTTTTGCGAAAGCTGTTTCTTCCCAACCATTTCATCCTACGTGTCCCAGGGCAATGGTACGACTTATTTCTATAAAAAGTACACCCTCTGTCTGGTCCTTCTATATAAGAACTTATCTCTGCCCCGGTGTGCATAATATATACGAATCTATCGCCACCCCGGTGCGCATACTATATACGTACCTATCGCCGCCCCAGTTGACATAATATATTCATACCTATCGCAACACCGGTGCAGATACTTTATAAGTACTTATCGCCGTCCTTAGTTGCAGATACAATATAGGTATCTATCGCCACCCTGGAGCAAATCCTAAATACGTACCTATCGCCTCCTTGGTGCTGATGCGAAATACGTACCTATTGCCGCCCCGGTGTGCATACTGCATAAGTACCTGTGGCTGGCCCAATGCAAATACTAAATATGTACATATCGCTGCCCTGGTGCAAATGCTAAATACGTACATATCGCCGCCCGTGCGAATGTTAAATACGTACCTATCGCCACCCTGGTTCGAATTCTAAATACGTACCTTACGCCGCCCCGGTGCCCGTTATATATACGTACTGATCGCCCCCCCCCCCGGAGCGCATGCTAAATACGTACCTATCACTGGCCCGGTGCACATGCGATATACATACTTTTTGCCGCCCATATTCACATGCTATATACGAACCTATCGCCGCCCCTGAATGCTAAATACGTACCTATCGCCACCCAGGTGTGAATGCTAAATACTTACCTATCGCTGACCCGGTGCGAATGCTAAATACGCACCTTTTGGCCCCCTTAGTGCATGTGCTATATACGTACCTATCGCCGCCCTACTGTGTATGCTATATACGTACCGATCACTGCGCCAGAGCGCATGCTAAATACATACCTATCACGTGCCCGGTGCACATGTTGTATACGTACTTATTACCTCCCATGTGCACATGCTATATACATACCTACTGACGACCCAGTGTGCATACTACATATGTACATATCACTGCCTCAGTGCTGATACTAAATATGTACATATCGCCGCCCCAGTGTGAATGCTAAATATGTACCCATCGCAACCCCTATGCACTACTATATACGTACCTATTGCAACCCCAGTGCACATACTATGTATATACCTATCGCCGGCCCGGTATGCATACTATATTTGTATCTATCACCAGCCTGTTGTGCATACTATATACCTACCTCTCTGCAAGGATGCACATAGATATGTATCATGGATATGTAACATGTACCATGTATATGTATCATGGATATGTATCATGTATCGTGTATATGTATCATGGATATGATTCATGTATCATGGATAAGTATCATATATCATGTATCATCGATATGTATGATGTATATGTATATTTATTATGCATATGTATCATGGATATGCATCATGAATATGTATCATATATCATGGATATGTATCATGTATCATGTATCATTTATCATAGATATGTATCATGTAGCATTGATATGTATCATGGGTAGGTATAAAGTATCATGGGTATGTGTCATGGATATGTATCATATATCATGGATATGTATCATGTATCATGTATATGTAGCATGGATATGTATCATATGTCATGTATCAGATTATTATCATGTATCATGGATATGTATCATGTATAATGTATCATGTATCAAGGATATGTATCATGTATAATGGATATGCATCATGTATCATAGATATGTATTATGGATATGTATCATGTATCATGTATCGTGAATATGTATCATGGATATGTATCATGTATCATGAATATGTATAATGGATATGTATCATGGATATATATCATGGAATTATATGATGTATCATGGATATGTATCATGGATATGTATCATGCATTATCTTACATGTATTATAAATATGTATCATGTATTATGTATCATGTACCATAGATATGAATCATATATCATGTATCATAGATATGGGTTATGTATCATGTATATGCATCATGTATATGTATAATATATATGTCTCATGTATTATGTATCATAGATATGTATCATGTATCATATACCATGGATATGGATAATGTATCATGTATATTGTTGCATGTATATGAATCATGTATCATGGACATATATCATGGATATATATATATATATCATGGATATGTATCATGTATCATGGATATGTATCATGTATAATGTATCATGTATCAAGGATATGTATCATGTATAATGGATATGCATCATGTATCATAGATATGTATTATGGATATGTATCATGTATCATGTATCGTGAATATGAATCATGGATATGTATCATGTATCATGAATATGTATAATGGATATGTATCATGGATATATATCATGGAATTATATGATGTATCATGGATATGTATCATAGATATGTATCATGCATTATCTAACATGTATTATAAATATGTATCATGTATTATGTATCATGTACCATAGATATGAATCATATATCATGTATCATAGATATGGGTTATGTATCATGTATATGCATCATGTATATGTATAATATATATGTCTCATGTATTATGTATCATAGATATGTATCATGTATCATATACCATGGATATGGATCATGTATCATGTATATTGTTGCATGTATATGAATCATGTATCATGGACATATATCATGGATATATATATATATATATATATATATATCATGCATATGTATCATGTATCATGGATATGTATCATGTATATGTATCATGGTATGTATCATAGATATGTATCATGCATCATGTATCATACATATGTATCATATATCATGTATCATACATATGTATTATGTATCATGTATCATAGATATGTATCATGCATATGTGTGTGCATCATGTTTTATGGATAAGTATCATGGATATATATCATACATATGTGTTTTCTATCAGCGATATATACTATGTATATGTAGCATGTGTCATGTATCATACATATGTATCATGTATCATACATACATATCATGTATCATGTATCACGTATCATGTATCACGGATATGTATTATTTATCATGGATATGTATCATGGATATGTATCATGGATATGTATCATGGATATGTATCATGTATCATGGATATGTATCAGGGATGTGCATCATGTATCATGGGTATGTATCATGGATATGTATCATCTATCATGGGTATGTATTATGGATATGTATCATATATGTGGTTTGTATCATAGATATGTGTTATGTATCATATATATGTGTTATGTATCATAGATACGTATCCTCTATATGTATCATATATATGTATCATCAATCATGCTATTCTTCATCATTTCTAATTCCCTCATGATATTATTCATCATTTTCAATCCCCTCATGAGTGTATTCATCATTTTCAATCCCTTTATGATGTTCTTCATCATTTTCAAACCTCTCATGCGATTCTTCATCATTTTCAATCCCTGATCATATTCTCTATAATTTTCAATTCCCTCATGATATTCTTCATCATTTTCACTCCCCTCATGATGTTCTTCATCATTTTTAAACATCTCATGCTATTCTTCATCATTTTCAATCCCCTTATGATATTCTTCACTATTTTCAATCCCCTCATGATATTCTTCATTATTTTCAATCTTCTCATGATATTCTTCATCATTTTCAATCCCCTCATGATAGTCTTCATGATTTTAAATCCTCTCAATATAGTCTTCATCATTTTCAATCACCTCATGCTATTATTCATCATTTTCAGTCCCCACATGATATTCTTCTTAATTTTCAATCCCCTCATGTTATTCTTCCTCATTTTCAATGGTTCATATTCGTCAGAAGCATCCTGGTCCTATATTATAGAAGCACCCCAGGTGCTGGGCCCTATACAAATCTATCACTACAGCAGCTCTATCGAGGACATTGAGCACTTTTCTCCCTCACAACGCCGAGTACTTTAAAAATCAAGGAGGCCCCCTGAGCACTACTGAAATCACTCTTACCGGTGACTAGGTGTGGATGTGATTGAGCAACACTTGTTTCACTACACACTCTTAACGTTGCCTTGCTATGATGTTATTGATGCATCCGGACAGAAGTTATGGGATGACCTGATATAAACGTGTACATATGGCAAGGGATTATGGGACATGTTCAGATAGTCAGCACTTTTATAAAGTCATTACATAAATACATTGGATAATTTACAAATTAATACTAAATAACATCAAAAAAGCGTGAAAAAAGCAGACCCGTTGCCGAAAACTGTCCCCGTTGACACCCAGTACCATTTTTTTGTGTGTGATTTTGAGATAGTATGATCCCAGGTGTTGTCCGGTCCTGGAGAAATCAACTTTTTGACATGTCACCACGTAATATTTTAGGAGAAGCTTCACATACATACACACATACAGACAGACAGACAGACAGACAGACAGACAAGTGCCCTTTATTTACGAGATGTGTATAAGATTAACTAATAAACTAATTAACCATACATTATCACATGTGCAACTCAGCTGTAAAGGTTAAGGGTGAGTAATGTTCGCTATATTTAGTTTAATATTTCTTTTAATCAAACGAGTAAAAGAGTGGATCGAAGCCCTTTATGAAAATTTAGATACTCTCCGATGTTTGTGAATATTGAAACAAATACCATATATCAATAAATAATTATCCACGATATTCCAATTACTTTAGGGTATTTATTGGGTGTTAGTAGTAGCATAATACGAACAAATCCTGCCGTTACAAAACTGAAATATTTAAGCATGCATTACATTTGATCCATATTTATTAGACACCAATTAAGCAAGTTGTCCTTGAATTTTTAATTCTACCTGAGGCCATTGACTCAAAAGCTTTATATTTATTAAAAAAAATATTTTCAAATTTATTTTCATGATTAACGACTAAATATATTTTGTATTTATACCCTGGCCAGATTTGGTGTAGCACGCAGTAAATGTAATGAACGCAACTAATTGTTCAGTTCTTGTTTAATTTATGTTTAATATTATCATTATCTCTTACTCTGAAACTTTTAATGCGGTTATAACTTTAGTGATTTGTTATTAAAATTCAGAGATGTATTCACTAACGATTTTTAAAAATTTAAATTAAATTTCATTTTCATTTTCGTCTGAGAAAGGGGAAACACTCTTGAACAATAGTAATTAATTATTTTCCTTATATATACAAATATAACACTATTTTTTACGTCTCCAATATATCATTTCTTTTAAAGGATTTTCAACACTTATTTGAAACTTATAAATCTTTTACTTCACTTTTGGATATATATCATTAAATTGCAGAAACGTAAAAGTGAATCTATATAGTAAAATGTGTTATTCTATTCTATGTTTTCTATTGTTACATTTTTTATGAATTATATATTTATTAATATATTTATTTCTTCATGTATTCTATTATTATAATAATAATAATAATAATAATAATCATAATAATCATAATAATAATTATTATTATTATTATTATTATTATTATCATTATTATTATTATCATTATTATTATTATTATTGTTATTATTATATGATTTATCTATTTGTGTATATATATATATATATATATATATATATATATATTAAAAAGATTATTATTTTCTCATTTTCTATTTATAAAGTTTATTTGGGGGTACTTAAAAGTACCCCCAAATAAATATATTTTGTAGAGAAAGAAGATGAAATGTGTATCTACACACTAGGTATGTTATTCTATTAATATAACGATATTAATTTTTATTTATTTTATTGTATTAATAAACTTATTACATGATGTATCCATCTAAACAGCAATGCTGTCATATTGCATATAACAGTAAATGTGAATGTGGCATCCAGTGTACATATATAACACCTCATAAGCGGAGTCAATTATAAAGGGAGTAATTGCAACTCCATATACCAAGTGTGTTGTTTTACTGATGATTTTTAATCTATATATTTTTAACTGATTCAAGTTTACTTAGAATTTTGTTAATGTGATGTGTGTGGGCTGACGCTTAATACGGTATATATTGTACTGTATATTATATTATAAATGAGGAATTCAGTTCCAACCTACTATTTAGTTCAGGTTGTCACCTAGAGATGAATAGAGCTTATTTAATTCGAAGACGAATTTCAACTGAACAGCGATCAATATGTCTCAATCAAGAACGATTAAACGAAAAACGAAGAGGAAAAAATATGTTTATACTTTAAACAAGGGTGTATATCACCGAAAGTACTAAAGTTTTTAAAGTAAATGAGTAATTTATTTTTTTAAAAAACATACATAAATGCGGTGTCCAGGTTTTCATTATATTTTTTTCAAAATATTCTCCTGATGATTGCTATTTGATCACCGCCTCTAAGTGTGACTTTTCATCCTCCTTATTCACGTAACCGCGTGCTACACACAGCGGCATATCAACATTAATCGTCGATAACATCAATACGAATTTCCTGTTGACTGCGATAAATTTGTATCAATGAAGAAGGATTAAATTAAAAAAGAAGAGGAAAAAGTATTGTTGTAATGTTGGCAAGGGTGTATATCACCGAAAGTACGTAAAGTAAATTAGTAATTTATTTTAATAAAACGTGAATAAATGCGTTATCCAGGTTTTCAAAATATTGGTTTCAAAATATTCCCCCTATTATTGCCATTTCATACGCGCTCTAAGTGTGACTATTCCTTTCTATCTCTCGGGTTCTCTCTCTCTCTCTCTCTCTCTCTCTCTCTATATATATATATATATATATATATATATATATATATATATATATATATACATAGGATTCATAAGTCACTAAGCTATTTATTTTTGAAATTCTAAAGTTAAAAAAATACGGTAATAAAACACAGAAAGTTTATTTAACAACTTCATACCTGGAGGTTTTGAATTACAGCAAATTTTCCAAATTTTCACCTTCGTTCTGCATGCATAGCTCCATTCTTTTTTGCAAGGAATTTACGACTCTTTGTAGCATATTTGATTGATTATGAAATAAATATATATATATATATATATATATATATATATATATATATATATATATACATAAACAAATATATAAACGAACAAATTTAAAATAACAAATAGCAGTAATTAGAGAGTAACATAACAATCATCAAAAGTTCATAGTATGTTTGTGCATCATATGGTAATCATGATTAATAGCTAAGTAAAGTGACTTATGAATTACCCTATATATATATATATATATATATATATATATATATATATATATATATATATATACTATTTGATGTATCCACATAACATTTTATATATAATATATATGTATTTAGATAGGAATTCATACCTTTTTTAAAGCATCCAAATAAATTTTAAAGACAAGGGGTAAGGTAAATCAAAATACCTTTTAAAGCATGTGAAGACGCGATGATGTTTTATTAAAAAGAAAAAATCGGAACTGATTTTTTTTTTATAAATTGCCATTTTTTTATAGTTTATATTACAAAAAGGTATGAACTCCTATCTAAATACATATCCACGTGCTGGCGTGATTTCATACGAGAAAAAAAAAACACCATGAGCCGACTACATCTGAGACCGGCAGACCATTAACATCTGATCTAACTACACCGAAGAGTCTGATTTTACTCGGCGAAATATATCTGTAATATAAACTAAAAAAAAAATGCAGTTTATAAAAAAAAATCGGTTTCGAATTTTTCTTTTTAATAAAACATCATCGCATCTTAACATGCTTTAAAAGGTATTTTGATTTACCTTACCCCTTGTTTTTAAAATATATATATATATATATATATATATATATATATATATATATACGCACTTCTTACTCTTATGTGGAATTAGCGATGGAAACGTGCATTGTTGCTGGACGAAACCAATTAAAATTTATTTGGAGATGGGACAACGCAAATAGAAATACTCTTACCCAACCACACGGAATTAATTTGGAAATATATATTGGACTCTATAATAAAAAGGCCAACATTCGAAGTTGATGTATTGTATTATAAGGTCATAAACATTATAAACATATTTTATATATGAACACATTAATTAATGGCGTAATCGTTGAGTGAGTATCAACATAATAGTAATATATCTTGATGAAACCGTGTGCGAACACGACCGAAACATAATCCTTTTCAGTAATATGATGGCGGATGTGAACAAGTATCTAAATATCCATCTATCTATGTTTTATATAAAGTGAGAGAAGGGATTACCGTCATAAATTTATATTTAAGCTTGTTATAATCAAACCATATACATGTTTAGTATTTAGTTACCATTTATTTAATGTTTTACCTGAAAACATATCATATCTTTATACGTAAACACATCTCATAATGTTTATCGAATTACAACACGCACTTATTTATTAGATATATACACATATTTGAATGGTTTATTTTTATAGAAAACGCTCCAGAAACGGCATGAAGTCACTTGATGTAAGGGGGTAAAAACTACTTTAAAGGCGAAACACAAGACAACGATAAGTTTTACTTGGATAGTAATCGACCCAGAAAACATAAACATTCTCCCTTTATTCAGTTAAATCCCTTATAGAATTTGAGAGCAAAAGTACTAAATAAACGAAGGTAGACTTTCGAGTAAGCATTAGGTCACTTTCTACTCTCCTTGAATCTCTGCAAATTTCAGCCCACCAAAGAGCACAATATTTGTATTTCCGCTTTCATTTTGTCCAAGTTGATTCTGCTTGTTTAAGAACATTTTGAATTGCCGAGTCTTAAATTGACTAGCGGACTGGTAAACACCAATCCTTTGAAGCGAAAACACGCGTAGGCTTAAGTAGGCTAAACTAGCCGTGCGGTGGTGTGTCGTTAAAAGAATTCTGGTGTTTACACATGAAGCCGCTACAACACAGTCATAGACGTACATAAATAAGAGAAGCGTGCTCTTAATTATGACTCTAAAACACAATCTAATAAAATGTACCAGATTATTCCAGTTGATAACACACATTAACGTAGCAAAAACTATTTAATGCTCTCCTGGTGGGGAATGTCCTTTATAATAATACAGTAAGTTTCAATCAGATGTTAAACATAATTTCATTATTTCAACTGAATAGAACTACGCAAAAATAATAATTCAACCAGATTTTAGTTGGTTTCATATTTACATTTTTCTACACTTTCACAATTATGTTCAGCACTCTATTCTGATGAATATATAGACAAATGTCAGCTATAAATATATCTTACACAAATCTATTTTCAAAAAGTAAACTGTGTTATATATACTCAATACCATTATCGCTAGTGTACTAATATAATGTATTCGTTGTAATATATCATTCTTAGTATAAATGTGTGCGGTATACTGAAATTATTAATTATATATATATATATTAAAAAATGATATTTAATTCCAAACACGGTTATATTACAACACTGTTTATATAAATGCTCTTTGTTCAATAACAAGCAGATGTGAGGCCATATAGCATATTGAAATAATTATTGAAGTGCATATAGAACATACGACAAAAATAATAACAAATAATAATATTAATTATTTTATTTAATAGTGTAATAGAATTTAAGGAACTACTCCGCAACAAATCTACACGTGAAGGTTCTTTCAAAGCTGTAAAAATTTCAAGTGCCTATTCACTACAATTCATCCTTTTTATGGTAGGTGTTCCCTTTAAATGAATGCCATCTATAAAAAAAATTAACTACAAACACACATTTTTTTTTACCAAGAACAAAGTGCCTTACATGTGAAACACTCACCGCACTTCAAAGCTGGTAACGTTATTCTCTTAACAATAGCTGACATTAAATCCTCATGAATATTTTAAACTAACATATTCTTGATTCAATCTTATGATACAACTGATTTAATTTAAAAAAAAATTAATTGCAACTTCAGGGAGTTAATAAAATACTTTTAACTACAGGAAATGTTTCTTCCGTTATAATTCACACCTTGTCCCAATCGTCATATCGTTGTGTCTGTTATATTTCCTAAGCGCCAGCTAATTTATTATTACCTAAATCTGACTTCGTCTTTAAATATCAATTCATTAATTCAATCAACAATTACTAATCGGATGGTTGCATCACACAGTACTATTCTCTGTCATCATAATTAGCTGCGACTACGGGTTAATAGGAAGTCATTTTTAATATGTAGACTTGACTATTTCGACGCACATTATTTAAATGTGTCTTATTGTCTAAAAAAACCTCTTCCTAGTTATTAGTAAGGGCATTAAACATTACAAACCAAGCATTACTATCCACCAAAAATAACGGACGACATACTGTATGTTTAGTAAATTGATGTCACCGAATTTAAATATGTCATTATGTCTCATATAAGTTAAGTTCGTTTTTATTCATAAAATAAACAAAGATTACGTTTCCTCTCACTTCGAACAAGTTGTTTATCCATTATCCTTGGTGTCCTCGTTTCTTTTAGTAACTTAAAGATGATATTAATTTGGCATTTTTCGATGCAAATTATTACGGAAATTATTTTCTAAACAGAAATGATAAATCTCGGTGCTTGTGAACTGTATGCCCGAAAAAATCGATCAGAGAAGCGTCGTACGACGATTGTTGGCGAGCGTATGATCAGCTAGGTGGCGAATGATTCCATCCTTTGCGTGGGAATTACAAATACAATTGTCTTGATCTACTAACAGGTGCCATAACTAACAACGTAGAACGAATGTGGAGTGAGGCGAAGAAAAGAAACAAGCTTGAATGTGGCACCCACACGCAAATTGTGGAATCGTACCTAACCGAATTTATGTGGAAACAAAAATCCCGAAAGGACACTGGACCAGGAACTGTTTTTCAACAACTTGTCGAATGTTACCCAGTGTAAAACAGTAATTTATTTCAAAAACTTTATTTTGCGTGTTTCCTGTTTTTTCTTCTTTGATAATTTTTTTTAATAAATCATAATACTTTTCAAAATCATTTTATGTTTCATTTTATTTTTTAATTTTTTATAATTACAATAGTAAAATCCATGTTAATATAATCATGGTTGAAACTTGAAACAAGCACCAACATGTATTCTGATTTCCAAATGTAAATGTGAATCAGATTTAAAGGATAATTTGATGGCCTGAAGAATAATTGGTTATAAACTCGGCTTATTTACTCGGCGTTTTCCCGGGTGAAAAAAAAACTTTTTTCAATTTACTGAAACTTTATTAAGTGTTTTATGTTAAACGAAATGATATAAACTTCCGTTACAATAGTTTAGTTAAGACGAAAATAAAAATTCTAGCAACAAAGTTGCATAAATATCCCAAGTAAATAGTGAAATATAAAGTAAGTTTCATAAATATATGCAATCGAAGGAAAACTATAAAATGTCTACAGGAAACATTAACATTTCGCTAAGTTAATGTGGAAAATGAGGTACTGATAAAAAAATTGTTTTGATAAATTCTACACACATTAAGGAGGCTACATGTATCGCGTGCCATTGAGTGCAACGTGATTAGATCTCGAGCTTAAAACTTACGTCTTATGATGAGTTTGCCGTATTAGCGAGGTAATTTGCATTGAACGGCCTAATTGTCAACTTCCTGTGACTATAAATCAAAAGAAATGTCAGCCGCTGATTCTTCCGTCGATGCATATCTTTCGCTAATCAGTTCGACAGAAATTGGGCCATTGAAGTGGCATGTGTGTCTGTCGGGGGGCGATATTTGTTCTTAGATTTCCTACGAAGTATGCGTCCCAGAACGTAGCTACCTTCTTTGGGAAGGAGTTATTATTTTGTTAACTGCCTTTGGCGCACTAATCGAGAAATTCCGACGGAGTTGTCAGAGTAATTTTAAACCAACCAGACATCCCCCTTTTTCCATAGGTGCGGGCCTACTCTCTCCCTTCTGACTTTGTTCTACATCTTCTCGCGGTAGGAAGGAGTGAATAATAGGCGATGAGTGTCGTGACGTTATAAACACTACAGAAGAAACGTGTTATTTTCATCAGTTAATGTTTCATTGTTGATTTTTACTCAGTCAAATTCGAGTAGAGGAACAAGACAGTAAAGTGTGAAACCGAAAAATTGAGTCACACAAAAAAAAGGGAGTCATCAAGAATCTTCACCTGGACGGAATATTGTACTGGCATTTGTGTATGTCGTTCTTGCAGTTCACAAAATGTTGGTGTTACTATTGAGAAATGGAAACAAACAAACGTTAGTTGCTTACTTTAAATTTAATGTACTTAGCAATTTTAATTCAAGAGGGCTACACAAAAAATGTGTTCAGTACTACAGTATCAATTCACGATGGTACTATCAAGAATATTTCGCAAAAAGAACCAACATTCTGTCGGAATAAATGTGAAAATGTTATTATGTTATAATATTTTTATAAGGCTTTATGAATGTTAAATTGGCGGTAAATCGCATGTACATTTTCAGGTGTAGTTCCTCGGGTTGTCAGCTAATTTGTAAATAACGTTTTATATAACAGTTACTTAATACATTCTTTTTATAAGAATTATGGTGATGTAAAAAAAACTATTGTTGGAACATTTTTTTTAACGCTCTCAAATTCGGGATAATTTTCTTAAGCGTGACTTACGAGGAATCAAAATACGTTCCCTGAAAAACTGAAATGTATATTTGATTAGATATTTAAACACACACAGGATATAAGAAATCAGATCTGATTAAAAATTACAGATTTAAGATGTTACATTTTAAGAACGAAGATACTAATGACCAACTTCGAAAATCCGAAAATATAATTGTATATATTTGAAAGGAAGACGAGTATAGAGATATTTGGGCTATATTTTATGAGTTTTATCATTTTGAGAAAATAAACAAGCAAACAAGTAAATTAGAATTATAGGCAAGATAGTATACCTATTTCGTTAATGACGGTGTTTTTTTTAAGGTGATCACAATTAATTAAGTAAATAATGTTTTTAAATTTATTAGATATTATCAAATTATAATAGGTTAACTTAAATGTATGTTTAATATAAACTCGATACGTATCATGATCTTTAAATGTAAAGGTGATCTTCCTTTTAAATACTTATATTACTTAGTTGTTACTGTAATGCTTTTATGCCATTTTCAAAATAAGTAAAACACTGTATATTTTTATTTCGTCATCTATAATGTGCTATAATATTCCCGTTAGTTTCAGTTCCTTATTTGTATTATTGTTCTGCATTTTATTAAAAAAAAAACTATAACGACAAAAATAAATTACGGACATTAAAACAATAGGGACGATATCTCCCATAGAACTTTAATGTCTTTAATATGTGACATGCGCGGATTAATTGTCGATTTTTATTTAATCTTATTTGTCATTCCTAATACTTTATGTGATTAAACACCGATGAAAAGTTTGGTTCGCAAATAAAAGATGCGCTTTATCTGAATTACAGCCTTCGCATGTCAAATAATGTGTTCATGTTCTAACAGATAACCCTAAAATACGAAACTTGACTCAGTGTTATAGTGAGTTGGCTTTGCATGCAAAATGCTTCACGCTCAAATATCTGTATATGCGCGTACTTTCTGCTACTAGACTTACGTAATGTCACGTCGAGTGACACGTAGTTTTATAGTGTACAACAATTGATTCATTTAAATCTAAGACACTCTCTCAGAAAGCATTACATTACTTTAAAGTAATTGATTTGCGAAGCGATAGCGAGCTTCCAAAGAAAGCTAGTATAGAAATGAAATTAATTTTGACTTCTTGGTCTAGCAGTCCCAATCTATTCGTTGTTTTCATACTTCATTGTAATACAGCTTTATATTCCAGTAGCTTCGTTCCAAGAACCGAAGGTTTGTGGAACTTTTCATCAGCTGAGTGTGTTCCTCTTGACTAAAGTCAATACATAAGTCAACATGAACCTCCTTTCTTTGCATATTTCTCTATTCGTCGTTCCCAATATAAAATGGTTTCATTCCTAGTCTGAAGCGATTTAAAATAAATAAGTTTTAATGTTTTGGTATTTTACATATAGTTTATGTAAATGCTTGTAAAATGTGATTTAGAATGATAATGATCACAGTTGACCTAAGAAACATTTTCTATTATTAATATACACTTGTTTAAGTGTATAGTGTTTTTCATTTTAATTAAACCATTACTGTACTTGCATAGTGTTGAAGTAAATACTAATATATATATATATATATATATATATATATATATATATATATATATATATATATATATACACACATATATATATATATATATATATATATATATATGTATATATGATGAGTTTAAGGGAAAATGAAACAGTGTAAATACAGAATTAGTGATAACATGTGTAAACAACCCCTACCCTTCAATACACACACACGTATACACACTCACACATATATGCTGCCACCGATTACAACTGATTTGAGAATATGCGATTTACCCTCAGTTGGAAAAAAAACTTTCGACGGTTTTTTTTACACATTCTGTTGCATGTACATTCCCTTTCCACTACTTCATTTTTTCTATCTATCTATCTATCCATCTTTCTATTAATCTATTTATCTATCTTTTTATTCTACCCTTTTTATTATATCTCTCTCTTTTGACTTTATTTTATTTTATTTTATATTATTTTATATTTGGATTTTGTTCTTAACGGTCTCAACCACGTGACTTCCCAAACTTTGACATTTTAAATTTCTTTTCTTCTTCTTCTTTTTTCCCCAATTTATTGTTCAACATCTGCGACACTGGTTCTTTCCAAATATGATCTAAGGTTAAGCTCTGATGTTACATCTACCTGAGGAGATCTCAGTTTATAATAACTGTTGATCGATAACATCGACATGCCAGTGTCGCAGTTTTGTACATGTCTGTGTAAATAAAAAAATAAT
Source organism: Sepiola atlantica (assembly GCA_963556195.1). NCBI lineage: Eukaryota > Metazoa > Mollusca > Cephalopoda > Sepiida > Sepiolidae > Sepiola > Sepiola atlantica. The sequence continues at coordinate 131,175,470 of OY744515.1, forward strand.
CATATATAAAAGCTCTATTTGATATTGATCACTTTTTAATAAACCCGGTTAAAATTCTTTGGATTATTACCCTGTGGATGTTTTACCTTGATTATATATATATATATATATATATATATATATATATATATATATATATATATATATATATATATATATATATATCCCGGGAGTGATCCGTTGCTCTTCTGATGAGCTTCATAGATTGACCATCCTGGTGATTATATGTTTATTCCCGTTTTTTTGTGCGGCTACATTAAATTATTTTCAGATTTTCAAGAAAAATAAATCAACACTTGTGCATCCCATTGTTTACTTTTATATATATATATATATATATATATATATATATATATAGTAAGCAATGAAAATATATATGGCAATCAAGCTACACAGAGGCTCCCGATACATGAAGTACTAATATATATATATATATATATATATATATATATATATATATATATATATATATATATATATATATATATATATCTAGAGCGAGCAAGAGAGAGACAGAGACTATATATAGAGAGGGAGAACAATGCTTATTCATCAAGAAAATTAGCGAGGTCAACTTCGATTAGCGAATCCAGTGAGTTTCCGTCCATTAAGTCTTCCTATTTTCTCCAAGGTTATGTGGCCATTATTGCTGAAGCCATTTTTCTCATAGTCCATTAAAACCGGGACAATATTTACATTTGCTCGCTCCATCATCACATTTATTTTCATTGCCGTCTTAGATAAGTAAACCACATTCTTCACTCGCTGAATAATCGATGCTGGAAGAAATATTACTGCACATGCGTTGTGCGTCAATGGATAGTGTCGAATCGGGTAAGTCTGTAAAGAAAACATAACAAAATAGCACGTCTTAAGACTATTAGCTATTTTTGCTTGCTGGCTTTTGCTTCGTAAATGTCACTTCCTGATATAATTGAAATATTAATAATAAAAAACATGTCATTCATAACTCTGTTGTTTACTTAAGATTAAATATTCTTCATTTATTCATAAAGATAGATAAATAATTTTAATAAAAAATGTATTGCATTTTGAACGTACAGAAAAAAATTGCTTTTTCACTTTCAATTAATAAATAGATCGCAACTTATTAGAAAAATGAAGTTGATCCCTTTTATAGAAAGCAGCGTTTAAACACCAATGCTGAATATTTGTCCTTGAAAAGTATATAATGTTGCGAGCCAGACCTATTTAAAAATAAAATAAAATCAACACAACTTCAATAGTTGTGTTGATTTTATTTTATCAAAAACATAAAATAATAGTTAATAATTAAAGTCCTGTGCGTATGTAATCAATCTCGGGCAGGGTCAACACCCACGTGGGACCTTATACGCGCGGCATATCGACATTTTACAATCATACGATCGTAATATCCGGCTAGTGTGTATATATTACAACATAGACATACTCAACTAGACATATATATATATATATATATATATATATATACATATATATATATATATATATATATATATATATATATATATATATATATATATATATATATGTATGACGGTATGTATATACTCTCCAGTTGATAAAGATAAATGAAAAAATAATAGCCGAATCAATCGATTCGTATGACTGGTCCATAGTTATCTACATGTGTAGTTACATTTCCATTAGGATATTTACACATGTCTTATTATGCAGTCATATACATGCATTTTTTTCTTATTTTCTCTCTCTTTCTATATATATTTTTCGAAGTTTTCGGGATCATAAAATAGCTCTTATATTCCATATGCATCGTTTGAAAATTACTCTATTGAACATACTCGTCAATTCCTTGAAATTACAACATAAGTTTGCTTCCAAGAATTCATCATGGATTTCATACAGACCTATACTATTACTATTATTATATGAATCATGAAAAACTGGTTCAGGTATTTAATAACAAAACAGTAATTGTTTTCATAGCTTCTCAACTGTTGTTTTCTTTAGATTTATAATTACGCAACGCACACACACATGTATATATATATATATATATATATATATATATATATATATATATATATATATATATATATATATATATATATAATAAAATTAAAATATAAGCAATATTAGCAATACAAGATTAAATTTTTTTTTACATTAATCCAATCCAATCAATTTCGGAATAAAATTCCTTCCTCAGGGGTAAACAGTATTAGGTCATTTTTTTTCCATCAAAAAACAAGAATAAACAAACTTATTTATTTGTTGCTGGATAAACGTCTTTGGAACGATGTGTCCGCAGTGATGTTTTCGGCGGTTATGATTCAAATCCGGTGTCGAACGAAAGTAGCGTTGGCTCGCTGTCATGAAAACGTGTGGATTAGTCGTTCAATTTCAAAGTATTGCAGGGTTAGTTAATAACATTGAACCATAAGCCATATTAGCAATACAAGATTAATTTTTTTTTTTACATTAATCCAATCAATTTCGAAATAAAATTCCTTCCTCAGAGGTAACAAGTATTGAGTCATTTTTTTTTCATCAAAAAACAAAAAAAATTAATTAATCTTGTATTGCTAATATGGCTTATATTTCAATTTTATTAACTAACCCTGCAATACTTTGAAATTGAACGACTAACCCACACGTTTTCATGACAGCGAGCCAACGCTTCTTTCGTTCGACACCGGATTTTAATCATAACCGCCGAAAACATCACTGCGGACACATCGTACCAAAGACGTTTATCAACCAACAAAGAAATAAGTTTGTTTATTCTTGTTTTTTGATGAAAAAAAATGACGCAATACTGGTTACCTCTGAGGAAGGAATTTTATTCTGAAATTGATTGGATTAATGTAAAAAAAAAATTAATTAACCTTGTATTGCTAATATGGCTTATATTTCAATTTTATTAACTAACCCTGCAATACTTTTAAATTGAACGACTAACCCACACGTTTATATATATATATATATATATATATATATATACTGTATATGATTACTGTATATATACATATATATGTATGTAAACATGTACATATATATATATATATATATATATATATATATATACACCGTATATGTATATATATATATATATATATATATATATATATATATATATATATATATATACATATTATCATTTACATACCCTTCCTAGAGCAAGAATCTCGAAGAAAGTATCGGGTTTACAAAACACTAATTGCTTAAGGGGCAGATGGTCTCTGCCTATGACCCGGCCTTCGCACCCCTTCTTTGTTTATTAGCCAGGCGTAGAGATACAATACTTAGGGCGCATCTAAAGACAACTATTGCTTATCCTTGTTTCTTGACTAGGGCAATGAACGCCGTCTCTCTTTCTTTCTATCTGGGTAACTTGGGGAAAGTGCTACTTGACTTGTTAGGGGCGTTCTTGTTCCGGCAGGTTGGGGGTACAGGTAAGACGGCTTTTCTGACTACTGTTTCCGACTGGTAGTTAGGAGTCCTAACTCTTAGGTAGCACTAAGAACTGCTACCTCATCAACAGTTGCATAATACTGTGCGTAACCGTATGTGTAATATCGCGCATTGAAAGGAGCCCTACAGTTATACCCGATGGCATTTCACGAGGGCACAAGCCCCGGGGGCAAAGCCACGACTAATGGGATGGTTTTGTGAGCCTATCGGCGCCAAAGAAGCACCCACTTTTCCCTCCCCACTCTATAAAATAATATGAATGTACAAAATAAAAATAAAAACTAAACAAGACAACACAAGGAACATCTTTGCCACCTCCTTTGAGGCTCTCATTCAAAAATATCAACAACGTAGAAACATTTACTCCTGAGAAACTTCCCGGATATCTTAGATCTAAGTTAAACGAACCATCAATACTCAATTTTGTCTCACCACTTTGACATGACTGATAACCTTCCACTCTACGGCAAGGACTCTGAAAAACATATTCATATGCTAGGAGTTCAAGTTCGAAACATCCATCCTTTGACTTAAGAACATATGGTAGAATCAGATGACTCAGCCTACATGTGCTTTAGATTGAATTTACATCACAGATTTAGTTACTTATATTTCTTATACCGTTTTCATTCGACCCAGGATTGTACTCTGCTTGGCTCCGTCTTCGAAAGCTTTGATAAAGAACTCTCTCTGTACTCGAATGCCCAGATACATGTATTTGAGGATTGTAATGCACCATACTATGACTGGTTAGGATTCTCAAGCGTTACTGATGTATGTGGGAGCTCTACTTGTAATTTCTCTCCAGCTCACGACCTCTCACAGACTGTCATTTTCCGACCCACCTTCCTGATCGTGCGGACAAGCAAGCCTCACTTCTCGACCTGTTCTTGACGTCACTACCTGAGACTTGTGTGGCGAATGCCTATAACCCGCTCGGAAACACTGATCAGATTGTTTGAATGATACTTATATCCTTAAAAACTCTTCCAAAGGTTGAAGGGCTGTTGCTCAAAACGACGAGTAACTATCAGTAGGCAGATATGTAATCATGTAGGGATCACATCAGCGACGACCCATTGGGTAACAACTTCTCACTCCCGGCTGATCAGTGTGCAAATAAGCTAACCGAAGCAAGCATTTATCCTTATGTCCCCACGCGAAAATTCTTCAGAAAATCTCACTCTCCTCGATAGTTCACCTCAGAATATACAGCTGCTATTGCTGAGAGGCAGAAGGTATTCCGTAATATTCGGCCGCCTCAAGTAAACTGCAAATAGACAAACATGGGTACAGGTACAAATGATTGGAAGTAGTGATACAGAGAAAACCAGAAAACGTATTCAGTAACAGAATCTAGGTACTTGTGATTTCTTGAAAATGTATAATAGTGTAATAGAACAATGGACACTCGACAATTCCCCAGCTATCAACTCACAAGGATGTCAGTTGCACGGCAACTGATAAGACTGAAATACTTGCCCACCGTTTCTTTACCTTAAACTCGACCTTGGACTCAGCAAACGTCCCCTCCCTAAATTCCCACTGCGGTCTGAAGCCACACTTGTGAACCTAGTCATCACCCCATCTCAAGTCAGAAACAGTATAATAAACCTTGACAACTCCACAGCCTGTGGGCTTGATCTCAAACGAGTAATTGTAATAAATAAATTATCTGCTGAGCTGGCCCATGCCCTCTCCAAACTATACAACATATGTCTTGCTGAATCTTGGTTCCCTGATAGTTGGAATATTGCCTCTGTGGTACCAATCTTCAAGAATCCTGATTGTATAACTGATCCTCTAAACTTCCGCCCAATCAGTCTACGCCCGATCTTTGCTAACACATTTGAATCATTAATCAATCTAGCAATAGTCCGACACGTAGATAATGATAAACTACTTTCTGATCGGCAATACGGATTTAGACAAGCACAATCTACTGCATATATCCTAACGGTCATCTCTTAACGCATATGCCATACACTGGACAAGGCAGGCGAAGCTAGTGCAGTAGCGCTCGATACATCTAAGCCCTTTGACAAGGTCTAGCATGAAAGACTGCTCCTAAAACCTCACTCATATGATATTACTGGGTAAATATTTAACATAAGTAAATCCTTTTTAAGAAAGATACAGGTTCTCCTCGATGGCTGTTCACCTAAGTAACATGACATAAATGCTGTAGTACACCAGGGATCCATCCTTTGACTTCTACTGTACATGATTTTCATAAATAACTTTTTCCTGATGTCATTGAGACTAAGATACAAACCTTTCCTGACGACCCCACGCTCTACCCTCGTCATGTTGGCAAAACCGACGCGCACATATCTGAGGCAATCGTTGAATCCTAAGAAAATTACGTCAAGTCTGTAGTGGAATGACGTTAAAAAATTGATCGTAACTTTTACTGCCGCAAAAACAAAGCTCTTTTCCTTCAATAATTACAAGACACCTTTTCAACCACTGATTGTCATGACAAGGAACACCCTACCTGAGAGTTCAACATTAAAACTCCTCGGTCTTACTTTAAAATATTACATGAGTTTGAAATAAATACATTGAAGACATTGCCAAGGTTATTGCAAAGAAGGTGGACTCCCTCTTCCGTGCCTGATAACTTCTCACACCTGACATTATCCGGTATATCCATAAAACCACCATCACATCTGGGCTGGGCACCATCCACAAGTTACTACCCATTAGACAAGGTCCAAAAAAGAATCGCTAACTTGATAGGCCCTCACTATCCACCAAGCTTTTGCCCCATCGCTGCAATGTTGCTTCCTTGTGCCTGTTTTATAAGTACTTATATAGATTGTGCTCTGATAAGCTTACTGCTCCGGTATCCCAACGACGTAAATTCACTGGACCAACCCGACAATCCACCACATACCATCCATTCATTGTGGAGGTTCCCAGATGCCGAAGAGCTTTCTACTCAAAACGCTTTTTTGTGCTGCTGCTCTGTTGAACTCCCTCCCCGATCCCTGTTTTTCTAGAAGTACTGATATTCAGAAATGTAACACTAATATAAGCAGACATGTCGTTGCGCACTTCTAATTATATATATATATATATATATATATATATATATATATATATATATATATATATTGATATATACATTGCACCAATGAAACAAAACTTGTTTTGTCGCAACTAATGGAATAAAATCAAAAAATATATATTTTGCTCTGAATTTTCATTGAGCACTCTCATAAACCCGGTTTCAACTTCCTTCGGATTCATACCCCCTGGATATTTGTAACAAGTTAATTATATATATATACATATATACACAATATACATATATATACACATATATACACAATAGCATATATATATATATATACAGGGTGTTTCAAAAGTCTTGGGAACATAACGATTTTTAATAACTCAAAAACTATTAGGAGTTGAAAAATGAAATTGGTACCGTTGGAAAGGTTAAAGTTTCAAGTTTTGTGGGGAATCTTCAAAGTTGCTCAATATGAGCACCATTCGTCACACGGCAGACATCTAGTCGATAGTCCATTTCCTGCCAAACGCGTTCCAGCATCTTGACGTCAATGGTTCCCACAACTGCCGTTATTCGAGCCTTTAGTTCGTCGATATCTCTTGGAAGGGGCGGCACATAGACTTGTTGCTTGACAAAGCCCCAAAGGAAAAAGTCACACGGGGTAAGATCTGGAGACCTAGGAGGCCAGGGCATGAGAACGTCATCACCTCGCCCATATCTCCCAATCCATCTACCAGGCAGCCTTGTGTTAAGAAACTGCCTTACTCTAAGACTCCAGTGTGGTGGTGCACCATCTTGTTGAAAAATGAAGTCATCAGATTCTGCTTGTTCCAACTGAGCCATTAACCAGTCTTCTAGCATGTTGAGATAGGATTCACCAGTGATAGTTCAAAGAAGAACGGTCCATAGACACCTTTCTTGGAAATTGCACAAAACACGTTCACTTTTGGTGAATCTCGCTCGTGCTCAAGAAGTTCATGAGGATTCTCAGTACCCCATATGCGAGTGTTATGCTTGTTAACTTTGCCATTCAGATGGAAGGTCGCCTCATCGCTAAAAACAAGCTGGTCATCAAAGCCGTTATCTTCCAACTTCTTTTGCATTGCAATGCAAAAGTCACGGCGAAGTGGCTTATCAGTGTCCTTCAACTTTTGGACCAACTTGAGCTTGTAAGGTACCATTTGCAGTCGTTTCCTTAAGACACGCCAGACAGTTGCTGGAGCAAGCTGAAGTTCCCTGCTGGCTCTTCTCACTGATTTACGGGGGCTCCGCTGAAAGGCTGTCTGAACTTGCTCAACTGCATCTTCTGAAGTTGAAGGGCAGCCTGTTCGCTTACTTGGGTACAAACACCCATCTTTCACAAATTTAGCATGCCATCTGACAATGGATTTCCTTTCAGGGGCTTCTTTTTAAAATTTCCTGCGAAATGCACGCTGAACACATGTCCACGATTCAGTCTTTGCAAATTGGAGGACGCAAAATGCCTTGTCTTGTTTAGAGAACGCCATTACTGCACCTGGAAAGATAACACGAAAATCATTAGTATGACTAAAAACTTGATTAAGCAAGCTTTAAAATGGCACCAGTTTCATTT
>OY744515.1:131186023-131301023 GCA_963556195.1 Sepiola atlantica
TATAATTATATATATATATATATAATTATATATATATATATATATATATATATATATATATATATATATATATATATATATATATATGGGGGTGCACACTAGTGATGAGAATAGACATTGGATAACATGCAATATTAATTAAATCATAAATTGTTAAAATATGCGACCATTGTTTGAACAATTGATGCTTTAAGAAATATTGCATTTTGATCCATTGTTTTCATCATTATGATGTCCTTTCTTGTATATATATATTTGACTATTTAAGATAAGATATACTTTAATAATCAAACACGCACCCACACACACACATATATATATATACAGTATATATATATATATATATATATATATATATATATATATATATATATATATATACATAGATATAGATATAAATGTAGATAGATCAGGATACTTTAAATATATAAACAATACATTAAGCCAGTAGACTATACGGATAAAAAACAATGCTCAATATAGTGTATAGAGTAATAATATGAATTATATTACATAATAAACTTAGAAACAAATCAGATTGTATTAAAGTTTTAAAAAACACAACGTTAATGTTACAAAATATAGAATAATATCATCATGGGGTACAGCAGTGTTTGAGCTTGGACCAGACTCGCTCCAAGCAAACTTTTATTCTCTTATCGCTCTCTCTTTCTCTTTCTCATAATCTCTTTTATATATATATATATATATATATATATATATAGAGAGAGAGAGAGAGAGAGAGTGAGAGAGATTTATATATATATATATATATATATATATATATATATCTTTCTCTCTATCAATCTATCTATCTCTTTCTATATATGTGTGTTCATATATATATATATATATACATATATATATATATATATATATATATATATATATATATATATATATATATATGTATATATATATATATATACTTGTGCTGGTCACAAAAATAGAACATATGTATACAACTGTAAAACTCATTTCGTTTGAGATAATTTTCGGCTTTTAAATTGTGTAGGCGAAATATTTTATATGTAAATAACAATTACAACTATTTGTAATCATTTGTCATATTTGCATATGTCAGACTTAATTGTCACAGAGTAGTTTATTGTCACATTGGGAAATTCAACGTTTCAATTTAATAGAACATTATTCGTTGAGTAATCTTAAACTCAAAAAATTTTTTGCCAGTAATTTACTCATAATCGCTCATTCTTCTTGAGGACAATCTGTGAGATTTAATTGGTGCTAAAATATTCCTATTATGCTAAACTAACTGAAATAGTTGTTTTACGATAGAAACTTTTATTCATATCAATTGCAATGTCAGTTTTTCAATATTTCGCGTTTCAAAATAATAGAACAAGACAGCTAAGAAAACAAAATAGCTTTTTATTAACTTAAATACAAATAAAAATGTATCAATATTTAGTAGCAGCACCTTTTGCCTTGATAACAGCATCAATTCGCTGGGGCATGGAATCAACAAACCTCTCGCCAACTGTGTAGACACCGAATCCCATGTGTTCTGTATTGCAATTTTCTTTGTGAAACTTCCTCTTCATCTGATCCCACAAGGCTTCAATAACGTTCAAATCTGGCGAGTTCGCCGGCTATTCAAGAACAGGGATCGATCGTTCTCGGAGCCACGAAGTTGTGGACTTGGCAGAGTGTGCCGGTGCCAAGTCATGGACAACTTAAAAAAATTGTAATCCAAGTTTATGACTCTTTCACCCGACGACTGGCCTACTATAAACATTGTTAACAAATACTTGTTGAGCGTCCTCTTGGATAATCAAATTCTTCCCATCCCACCCATGTTTCCAATCTCCTCTCATAGGGTTGTTCTTGGTACACTGTTGCGTTTACATTTCCTTTGATGAAGCAAACATTACAACCCCCTTTACACTCATACAGCCCCAAACTATGCAAGACTGCGGGAACTTCACAGACTTCTTGACGCATTCTTGGTTATACCGTTCCGTGGATCTTCACCAAACACGTGGCCCTTGGTCGCCGAAGAAAATACAAAATCGAGACTCATCTGAAAAGATCACACGCCGCCATTCGTCTGTAGTCCAGGTTTGATGAGCAGTTGCCCATCGTAGCCTCTTCAACATCTGTTTTTTGTTAAGGAGCGGTTTGGTGGCAGCTATACGATTTTGGTATCCCAGTTGCCGGAGCCTTCGGTAGGTAGTGCTTCTTGAAACGTCGGCACCAGAAGCATGTTTCCACTCTTTAATAATGTGGCTTGTTGACTGGAATCGACTTTTCTTTGCCACCTTGTCCAGTGCCCGGTCTTGTCTTTCAGTGGTGCTTTTCTTTCGTCCGCATTTCTTGCGATTGCTGTTGGAAACATCCTTAAAAATTTTCTGGAGCACTTTGGTCACTAGCGATCTTAAACACCCGACCTTGGTTGCGATTTCAATGTGCATCTTTCCTACTTTCCGAAAATCGAAGTTTCGCTGCTTCTCAGGCAAAGATATGTATTTAGAGCGACCCATAATGAGAGATTATGATTAAATTACCTGCAAAATCTTTTTAAACACACGACTTTTTTGAGTTTAAGATTACTCAACGAAAAATGTTCTATTAAATTGAAACGTTGAATTTCCCAATGTGACAATAAACTACTCTGTGACAATAAAGTATGGCATATGCACATATGACAAATGATTAAAAATAGTTGTAATTGTTATTTACATACAGAATATTTCGCCTACACAATTTAAAAGCCGAACATTATCTCATACGAAATGATTTTTACAGTTTTATACATATGTTCTAGTTTTTTGACCAGCACGAGTATATGTATGCATATATATATATATATATATATATATATATATATATATATATATATTTATATATATATATATATAAGCATGTATAAATATGCATATATATATCTTTATATATATATGTTCATACATATATGCATATATGTATACATATATATGTATTTATATGTATATGTATATATCTATTATATATATTTATATATGTATATATATGTGTATATATATTTATACATATAAATAAATATATATATATATACATATATATATATATATATATATATATATAAATATATATTAATACATTTGTATTAATAATTATATATTAATAATGTTATAAAATGTGTATCTAATCATCAAAGACTACAATAGATTTCGAGCCTGGACCAGATTCGTTCAATCAATCTACCATTATCTACTATATATATATATATATATATATATATATATGTGTGTGGGTGTGTGTGTGTTTGTGCATATATATATATATATATATATATATATATATATATATATGCATATATATGTATATATATATACATATATATATATATACATGCATATCAATATATATAAATATATTTACATATATATGTATATACATATGTGTATATATACATATATATATATATTTATATGTGGGTGTGGTTGTGTGTATATATATATACATATATATATATATATATGCATATATATATATATTCATATATATATATATATATATATATAAGTATCTCTCTATATATACATGCATATAAATATATATAAATATGTTTACATATATATATATGCATATGTATATATATATATATTTATATGTGGGTGTATTTGTGTGCATATATATACATATATATATATGCATATATATATATTCATATATATATATAAATATATCTATATATATAGATGCATATAAATATATATATATATATACATACATATATATATATATATGCATATGTGTGTATGTACATGAATATATATATATATATATATATATATATATATTTATACACATGTATTAATAATTATGTATTTATTATTTTACAAAATATTAAATCAAATAATCACAGGGGTTTTATTGTTTTCGAGCCTAGACCAGAATCGAACATGTTTTTTTAAGTTGCGTTCTATTTCTAAAAACATATTCTCGACATAATTAGACATATTGCATCTTAGACGTGGCGGTAGTTCTTCACGGTAAAGTTTGCGTTTTTTTGTATTGATATTGTTTTAAATATTTAATTAGTGAGTGGAGGTTCTATAATTGTTTCTGTGTTTATTCTTTCCTTATATATAATTCTTGAATACACTTTTTTACGTATAGCAAGGGTAAAATTATTTCCATGTACATATCAGATTTACACAACTAATAGGCCCACATACAACGACTAAAACAAATATATTATGAGACAAAAGTATCTATTATGAGACAAAGATTTTGTTTCATACAACCCGCTTACATGATTTTGATTCTTAAAAGTGTCGAAAATATTAATTTAAAGCTGATTTTAATTTGAAAATACATTGGAATTCCGAGTGCCTAGCGTATTTCATGTCATATATAGAACATCTGATAGTTTGAATTTTCAAATGGAACAGTGTAATCATAGTATTTATCTTTAAACACAAGAAAACAAACTGTATATTTTAAATATTTACTAATGCATGTATTGTACCTATTGTTTAAATTTCACCAAAAATACCAGATATCTACATTTTCTTGAAGTTCTTTTAAACCACATTTTACCAGCTATAGATAAATGCTATTTTACATCATTATTTTGGCTTGTGCGCCTTGGAACTATGTTAAAAATAAATTACCATCATTTATTTTTAGAGCATATCCTGTGCATACTAACCTGTGCGATTGCAAACACATCTACATATATATATATATATATATATATATATATATATATATATATATATATATATATATATATATATATATATATATAAAGGAGATTGTGGTTTGCTTGAAGCATTGCTGGTAAATATAAGTGCAGGTTGGTAGTCCGAGGCTGTAGCAATGCGATGTAGTTGCCGGAAGGTGGAAAGGGTGAACAGAAATAAACGAGATGAGAAGATATATATATATATATTCAAATTACGAAGAATGTTATTACATTTTTATCCACATACACGTGAGTTTTATCATTTTTACCGAGAATCATCAGTGTGGATGATGATTGCTGTATCCGACTCAATATTCGAAACCTTCCGACGCAAGTCAACATGTTTACCTTTGTCTAAAGTCTTAGAACGATGTGATCACCAAATAAAGCACGTAGAAACCAGGTTAAAATTCATTCATATCTTAGTAATGGGGCATATATATGGCGTAAGCAACGAGGTTCAAAGGCACCTCTGCCGCAACTAATTATTACTCATAATTCACTTAAAGCGCTCGTCGTAGTATTTTAGGGCTGAACAACATCATGATATATGTTATTGAATTATTATTCATAGACACATATGTTTCAAAATGTTTCCCTAAAATCGTCAGTGTGGAGGGTTATTGCTCTGCTAGTCACATGATTCGAAACCTTATGCCTCAAGTCAACATTTTATCTTAGGTCAGAAGTATTAGAAAGATGCGGCAAATACAGCAAGTATATATATATATATATATATATATATATATATATATATATACATACACACACACATACACACACACACACATATATATATATATATATATATATATATATAATTTCATTTAAATGACTATGCAGAAGATCAATCTAAATCCATAATTTTCATTGATTGTTTGAATTTCTTTTCATATTTCACCGAATACCTGTATTCTTCGGTCGTTTCACAAACAATTTTCTAATAATATTTTTTTTCTAAATTTAAGACTTTTTCTCAGGCGCGTTTTACAGCCAAGTTAAAATAAATATATACTATTTAGTATTGATTTTAAAAGCATAAAAACTATAGTACATATCATGGCAATATGAAAATATTATTTGAAAACCGGACAGAAGAAGGTCCAAGTTTAATAGGAATTCTTGTAAAAAAACGGCAAGCCAAAATACATGAACAAAACAATTGCCAAATTGTGACAGAAAGAATAGAAATCCCTACCGACAAAAAGCTTTTCTACTTTAATTTAAAACGATGTTTAAACCGTAACCTATAATAAAACACAACTATACTATCCTGATTAACATTTTAGTGCAAAAAAACCCCTATAGAAGAATCTTCCCGAAGAAAAAATTGAAAAACGCATTGATTAATTATTAGTAATCCTGAAAATGAATAATTCCTGTGAAACAAATTAGTAATCCATATCAAAGCTGACTACGAAAATACTACGAGAGCTTACTACGCGAATGGTTTGTAATGTCCACAGCAATTCGCAGAAAACGTAGAAAATATCCTTAAATGTTTACTTACAGAACATTACATCTAGATAGATTAACATTAAATCCAGATAGATAAATGATTAATTTTATTTTTACTTTTCAGTAAAAATTTAAAAAGAAACATTATAGATTAGCAAATTTTAATTCTAAGTATTTAAAAATAATTTGTATTATTAAATACACGAAGAATTACTCAGAAATTTACCCGAATAATCAAACATATGATAAAAAAGAACATAACTTATTTGTAAAAAACATCACGAGTAATCTCCCACTAGATCATTTTTTATTTCCAATGAAAACATTAAAAATGGGAACAACAACAATTCGAAAACCGGCTCGTAAAGTGTATTTAGTAAAATCGACCCCCTCCCCAAAATACTTGTTTGTGCTAAAAATTCTTTAGAAGTGACATTTCGAACAAAAATTGAAAACTAGTTCTACCAAAACCATATATATATATTATGCTGGACGTATAAGTACGCCGAAATAAAAGTATGTTATATCCATAAAGTATTGTGAATGGTCACAACCAACAAATGTATCTTTATATACCCACATATAGTCTGGAATAGGTATATAATGTTCAGTCTCTATAAGTTGAGCATGTTTATACATGTTCCCTAATACTTAGCTTCATTATGTACTTTTTTAATCGAATCCCATCCGTACTAATGATTCGTAGCAGTTAATTATAAATATTCCCTCCGATCTAAAATAAATGTAGTTTCAATTTTTTTATTATTAATGCATTTACTTACCACTTATATTACCTCAAAACATTTTTATTTATAATTACATTTCAAGCAGCGAATTACACCCAAAATTGCTATCAATATGTAGTAAAAGGGCACTTTTTAAAATGTGTAACCCTACCTCAATTTAACCTAATAAATTTATTAGATCAACTATAAAGGTTCCATGATATTCTCCTTATAAATACGTTTTATATATGCCAACTCTAATTTACTGGTTACAAAATAGTAAATTGTCAATCAAAATACATTGCATATTTTATCGAACTTTCAAGAAGTGTTACTGTTTGTTCGTTATTTATAATAGGAGTGTACGTTGAGCATAGGTTTACTTTCGTCAACCTCGTAACTCTCACCTTCGTTTATATGTCCTTCTGTCTTTACTTTTCATGAGCAACGGTTCTCACAAGAAGGGAAGAATTGCTGTTCTTGGTCGGAATCTATTAATCTAACACTTATTATTGGCTATATGTTTTCTTTTAAGTAGTATTCTTTTAGCTCTTTACATCAAGTTGATTCGTGCCTTATCTGGAGCGATTTCCATAAACCCTCCTAATATAACTTATTCGTGATAATTATTTAGTTTAATTTGGAGGCAAAATATTATACTCCTCTCTTACAAAATATTATACCCCTTTCTTCCAAAATATGATATCCCTTTCTTACAAAATATGCATCCCAATTAAAGGCAGTCATGATCCTAACCCTAACCCTAAAATATCCTGATCTGTCTCGTCAGCACCCTTTAGTGAAGAGACTGCGTCACGCGATTTTACGTGTGAATTTGTAGTCGAAAATTAACAGATAAAAACATCTCCTTAACCTTTGGCAAATAATTTATACTTCCGTGCGCAAATGACGTAAAACGAAAGAGTGTCACTATAACGTAAATAAAAGAATATGATAAATAACGTAACCTCGAAAATGTCGTCTGCTTTCAAGAAACACATCGGACGTTAAACGCAATATTTTTAACATGTTTGCGAATCGGTGCTGAGTGATGCAATAAAAATAAAATCAGTAATTAAATGTAATGTGCCATAGTCTGGCGGCTAAAGTTTTTTTTTATTTACACTTTACGATTATAATTTATTAGAATGAACACAAAATAAATGGAACGGAATTAAAAATGTTTACGTTTGAAAACGAAAGCGGAAATACGTAAACAATTGCGTTGTTGGATGCAAAAGCCGCTTACTGTGCGACAATTTTATTCTGCTATTCTAGTAATTACAATCTAAAATAGTATGGTACGTTGCACAACGGTATGTGTAAGACTCAGAGTATCGATACTGTAATTGGAGAAAATATAGGTCAATAAATTCTGGGATTATTTTGCAATGCAAATTCTGGGATTATTCTGCAATGTATATCGAACACCTTTAATAAAACATGAATACAGATGAAAAATAAAAATAATGCAAGGGAGTGTCGATGAATAATCAGAGCAGTCTTCTCAGCTAAACTGTTTATTCCATCAATTTGAAATGTATGATAAACTCTTTCTAATAGCTAATAAAAATGGCCGAAATGAGAACGTATAGGTGAAGGTAACATTCCGTATCCAGCGGTAAAATGCGGAGTAGTTTACGGGCAATGGCAAAGAGCGAAAAATGAAACAATACACGTTGTACAAATGTAGGGTGTCCTTTGAAGACTCGATTTAATATTCGGTGACAGTATCAATTAATCGCATCATACACGAAAGACGAACAAATATGTGTGATTATTACCAATATTCGACGTAGTCTTTCAGTTACTGATATAAATATGTAATTACCCCTGACTATTTTTATAATAACTACTATCGAGACTTCTTTAAATATACTTCAAACGAATGTACCCCATCTGCTGGAAATATATTTAACTAAATCTTGACCTGGAAGTGAGCTTATTTACTTTGTTGAAATTCTAACATTACACGTAGTTTTTTCATTGGCTAAACCTTCACTTATATGAAGTTTACGATGATATTTTAATATTTTTTGATACGGAATAATCACTTTGACACACTGGTTCTTGATAGATGACGAAAGTTAAGCGACGTTAAGCCTAATCAGTACAATATGGGTGACCATTTATAAGTGCCGGCCACTGTATGTGGACACCTAGCTATGGGATAATAGCGTTGCAAACCTGAAGTGTCTAGCATGACAACTAAAGTAATCCCTCTGCATGACATTCACTAATGAAGTGGACGAACACCAGGGAGGCATACCTTTTCTAGGAGTGATCAACACTCCTGATGCTGCTGGTGATTTGTTAATTAAAACATGTATAAGGTAATAATGATCATACTAGTATAGTGTATGGTTATATCTATGGTATTTTATTTTGTTTTATCTGAAAACGTACATCCATACTACTTTCCTTTTATGTAATATACTAGCAGGGCTACCCGGCGTTGCTCAGGTTATAGAATAGAAGAAAAATTGCGTGTGTAACATCTTTATATTCAAACTTCTATTTCTCTCCCTTTCTTTATAGCCGTCTCTTTATCTTTCTACTTTTCTCTTCTCTGGTCGCCCAATTTAACAACTACTTTCTCATTTTGCCTTTTGCGAAAGCTGTTTCTTCTCCACCATTCCTCTTACGTTGGCCAGGGCAAAAGTATGACATATTTCTATAAAAAGTACCACCTCTGTCTGTGCCTTCTATATAGGTACATAATATATAAGTACCT
This sequence comes from Sepiola atlantica, assembly GCA_963556195.1. Taxonomy (NCBI): domain Eukaryota; kingdom Metazoa; phylum Mollusca; class Cephalopoda; order Sepiida; family Sepiolidae; genus Sepiola; species Sepiola atlantica. Next base: position 131,195,637 of record OY744515.1, read on the forward strand.
ATCGCCACTCTGGTGTGAATGCTAAATCCGTATCTATTGTCGCCCAGGTGCGCATGGTATGTACTTACTTATCGCCATCCCTGTTCACATGCTATATACGTACCTATTACAGCCCCGGTGCGCATACTATATAAGTACCTATTGGCGTTGCACGGGGATCACTTCTCCAGTCGCCCTCCTTCCACAGTTGCCAGGAGTAAAAGATGTCACGTACATGGTTGCCAATTCACCCTGGCTACACTATCACCGGCCTCCCCTAAACTCTGCACTACCTCTCCATTCCCTGGAGTAAAATGTAAAATTTCTATAAAAAGTACCATATTTGTCTTCATTATTAATGTTAATAAGGGTGTTTGTTTATTTACTTCTTCATGTCCGTGTATGTTAGATAAAATAACCTAGGTCGATCAGGCCCCTCTGACAGCAGTCTTTGTTTATGATAATTATGGTGTCTATTTACTTCTTTCATGTTTGTGTACGTTAGATTAAATAACCTAGGTTGACCACCGATTAAATATTTTATATGAATATAATAAATGGTATCAATGGGGAAGAATAATTTTTTCTTTTAAATTCACCGATCGAAACATTATTTTATATGAATATAAATAATAGTGCTAACAATGGGGACCCTTCCTATACCATTCCACTCAGACTCCGTAATATACCATTCGGGTTGAATTCCAGGCCTTGACTCTTTCCTGAACATCAGGCTCTGACTCCTACCCGAACAATTAGGACCTGACTACTTCCTGAAGAGCTGGCTCCGACTCCTTAAACATCAGGGTGAATCTTTCATATACTGCAAGCTCTGAATCTTTTCCCGAACCTCCAGCTTTGACTGTTTCACTGTTTGACTGCTCCCCGAACATCAGTTTGTTTTTTTTAATCCTGTGCTATGGTGTGTATAATAAACACATCTGCTCTATCTAGGATATTGCACTATATTTAATTAAACACTCGTTCTATGTAGGATAATGAGCACTTTTAAAATAAGGAGGCCAAGAGAGCACTATCACAATCAAGCGCCTAGAACTTGATAAATTTCAATGTAAAAAAATGCTGACTGATTTTCTATTCTCTTTTACTGGATAACATTAAAAGCAGTGTTTAATTATTGATAACATTAAAGGGAAAATGCCAATGTTACCTTACTGTAAAGAATTTACTATTTTATGTTAACCTTCAACTAACCTTGCTCAGCAACAAATGTCTTAGCTGGGGAAACATAGAAATATTAATTTTTTTTCATATGTTAGAACAATGATGACCGACGACACTCTTTCCCACACTTCTGATGGTCTTGTGTCTAATTTGTGTTATGAGTAAATGTGGTATTGTGGTGACTAACATTCTAGTTATAGTAGGATATACATTTTTATTACTTTAGAACACTTTTGAAAGCCTTGTTTTGAATGTAATTTTTTCATATTTTCTGCAAGTAAATAATTCAAAGTTTAGTATTTGTTCAGATGGATGCTACAACCCTTAATTGGTAACTGAAGTCGGTACCAGTCGAAGTGTTTGGTTAACGTCCGTAACAACTAAAAAGAATGAAAGTTTACAACTTGTTCAATAAAGCAAAAAGCAAATATAAGGTTATGAGTAAATGTGGTATTGTGGTGACTGATCATTCTAGTTAAAATTAGAATAGACCGAATTTACAGACAGCTGCTGTATTTAGGGTAAAGAACACCGACAGATTAAGCAGGTACACCTTACCAAGTGTTACACTGTTCTATCTAACATATTGAACAGTTACTGATTTAGTATATATCCATTAGTAAATTACACACATGCTATCTCTATGATATTGTGCACTGTTAGATTCACCATAAGACATACTAAGAGTCACACTATATTATAACACATACTTGCTCTATCTAGAGTATTAAGTACATCCGAATGCAGCATTTACTATGTTTTGCGTGTCCTACTGCATTATTGCACACATCTGTTGCATCTAGGGAACTGATCAGTGTTTTCTACAAAATATAACATTTAGAAAGTGTCCTAGTGCAGTAATAATATATTGCTCCTGAGTTTGTTTCGGATTATAAACCTAGGCATGAACAACAAAACAATAGTAAAAAAAATGTGCTTAACATATTTATGAAAAATGATTAGTTTATTGCTCAATATATTGAAACACATTTATTTTAAGTTTGTTCACCACTTTCAAGCAAGAATATAATGAAAAAAAAACAAAAACAATTTTATATTTAAATGGGTGATTTTTATTTTAATGTGTCTTTTGAGAATGTGTAATTGTGTCAAAAGATAAAAACACAAATTTAAAAAAGGAACTGCAGCACTTAATGATATCAATCACAGAAACACATTGTTCAACCGTGATGTTTTAGTAATAAAACGTTTTTTTAACCGTCCTCATTTTGATTATTTGTAATAAGATTTTTGCTATAGTCTTCATTTTATATAAAAGAATATAAAAATAAATTTCAAGCTACATTGTCATCATCGAAATCTCCAGGTTGATTGTGTGGTTAATGAAACTAAGTAGGCAAATTCACTTAAATGAAAGATGTAATTGAGAAAAACAACCAAATTGTCTGAAATGGAAGATGAAATTAGAAAATATATTATTCAAATGAATGAGTACAGTAATCAAAATGATGTGGCTAAAAATGTACATCATTAATAATCACTTTTTAAAACTCAAAATATGAAAGTACTGAAATGTTTGTGTTAAGTTCTTATTAGTGACTTGCTATCATCAAGAATTCACCCCAAAGAATGTTCTTTCTTTTATGATTTTGAGGAATAGATAATTAAAAACATGAGAGCTATGACGTAGTTATTATTGCAAGAACAGAGTCCTTCGTTTGTGATGATCAGTGATCTTCTTTTTTTTTTTACTAATCATACATCAAACTAAAGTCATGTAGTAAAAAGAAATTGTTCATAGAGATTACACACTCACAAAAAAAATAACTGAAGCAGTGAGTCCTGTGTTTATAAGAATAAATAGTGTCTATTAATCCATGCATAAAGTAATGGGTAGTCTGAATTTCTCTTAATTCAAATTGTGGTATAGCCGGACTCTGATAATCAAATCTGAAGGAAAGAAAGCATCAAATATATAGAACATAAAGGAATCTATTTCAAAGGTGTTCTGAATTGTGAATAGAAAAGGATAAAATGCAGTTTGTTTAAAAATAGATAGTTTTGTAGTAAAAGATATAAAATTACAAAGAACAAATGCTGTACTCTATTGAAAAAGGCTGCTTCAATTGAGATTTTCTGGTACTGGGGGGTCTCAGGCTGTTAAGCAATTCCAAACTGAAACAGAACTAAGATATTGTTTAGTAGTAAAATAGCTTGGCCTTTTGGCTAAGATCAAAGTGTGGTATCTTTCCGATGGGTGCTGCACTTCATGGATCGGTGTTGTCTTGGCCTTCGGGGCTTGGTTTCCGCCGGTCTGTGAGTCTGATCTGTCCTGTGCAGTTCTAAGAGGTCCACCCTCCCAGGCTTTACCTCCCCTCTTTGAGGAGGAGTAAGTTAATTGCTTGCTGCCTGAGGCGCCCCTGTCAGGGAATGTCGACAGGGCTGCCCAGGAAATTTGTAATGGCCAGAGTGCTCACCTTCTCGAGCGCTGGCTTTTCAAATCCCACTTTCAGACCTTGTGTCACATATTCCTATTGTGGGTGGGGATTAAATAACGCCTTTTGGCTAAGATCAAAGTGTAGTATCTGTTCCGATGGATACTGCACTTCATAGATCGGTATTGTCTTGGCCTTCGGGGCTTGGTTTCCGCCGGTCTGTTGGTCTGATCTGTCCTGTGCAGTTCTAGGAGGTCCACCCTCTCAGGCTTTACCTCCCCTCTTTGGGGAGGAGTAAGTTAATTGCTTACTGCCTGAGGCGCCCCTACCGGGGAATGCCGACGGGGCTGCCCAGGAAATTTTTAATGGCCAGAGTGCTCACCTTCTCGAGCGCTGGCTTTTCAAATCCCACTTTCCGACCTTGTGTCACATATTCCTATTGTGGGTAGGGGTTAAATAACGCCTTTTGGCTAAGATCAAAGTGTAGTATCTGTTCCATGGATACTGCACCCCATAAACTGGTATCGTCTTGGCCTTCGGGGCTTGATTTACGCCGGTCTATGGGTCTGTCCTGTGCAGTTCTAGGAGGTCCACCTTCCCAGGCTTTGCCTCCCCTCTTTGGGGAGGAGTAAGTTTATTGCTTACTGCCTGAAGCGCCCCTACCGGGGAATGCCGACTGGGCTGCCCAGGCAATTTTTAAACCCCACTTTCCCAACCCGACTTGTGGGAGTAAAATAAAAACTGACCTTGTGCCTAACTCCTGGAGAGGAGTAAATCAATACTCTAGTGTAAATTTGTGTTGACGTTTTCCTTTGTGTAACTTTCTAATAGGAGATGTATTTACTATTGCCTGTTGGGTGAGGTGCCTTACTATATTCACGAGGGAGTCTCAATGGGACTATACAGTCATTTCACTTCTCACCAAAGTGCCATTGTTTTCACTAAGTTTCAGTGCTAATAGTTTTCAAACATTTAGTTAGAAAGTGAAAATAATTATAAAAAAAAGAATGTGCACCAAAAAAGTAAACAAAAATATTTTCTCTAATAATGACTGTTTTCCCCTATCTGTCCGACTGTCTCCCTTGCTTCATTTGTGTGCATGGTTTGGTTTATATCATGTGGCAGTATTTATATGGTGTTGCATAGTTAATAGAATAATACACATGCTGTTTATTGAATGTAACATCGACAAACTAATAGAATAAATAGCAAGCAAATAAAAATACTTGTTTGAAACAAAATAGTTGAAGAATACATTACCAGAGCCTCGTTAGCCAGGGTTATACAGAGTGAAACGGGCTATAAGAACTGGTGTAAAGTTACATCCATAACCTCCTAAGCATTTACACTGTTTTACCCTGTTACCACCTCCCAGAACAGGGACCAGAGGTTGAATTTTGGGAGGCATGTTTGGATGTTAAGCAACCAAAACCATGTTCTTTTAGTCAACTCTCAACTGTCATTCATTTTTAAGTTATTCTCAACTCTGGAGAGGTGTCATTCATTTTTAAGTCATTCTCAACTCTGGTAGATGTGTCATTCATTTTCTAATTATTCTCAACTCAGGGGGGGGGCATCATTCATTATTTAATTATTCTAAACTCTGGGAGAGTTGTCATTTTAGAATTGGTAATTTGTATAAAAAAATGTAGTTAAAATGAATTTAGAATTCTGAAAACTCTTGAGGAGTTTCAAATTGGTGACTTACTGAAATAGAACATGGTGACAATGAATATTGGACTTTTTATTGTGTTTTACACATTTCAGTTGTCAATTTTGTTTTGTTTATTCGTTGATTTTAGATTCTTACTGATTTAGACTTTAGGTCATTTTCGGAGTAAAAATGAATTTAGAATTCTGAAAACTCTTGAGGAGTTTGAAATTGGTGACTTACTGAAAAAGAACATGATGACAGGGCTACCCGGCGTTGCTCAGGTTATTGAATAGAAGAAAAATCACGTGTGTAACATCTTTATATTCAACATCTTTATATTCAAACTTCGATTTCTCTCCCTTTCTCTATAGCCGTCTCTTTATCTTTCTACTTTTCTCTTCTCTGGTCGCCCAATTTCACAGCTACTTTCTCATTTTGCCTTTTGCGAAAGCTGTTTCTTCTCCACCATTCCTCTTACGTTGGCCAGGGCAAAAGTATGACATATTTCTATAAAAAGTACCACCTCTGTCTGTGCCTTCTATATAGGTACATAATATATAAGTACCTATCGCCACTCTGGTGTGAATGCTAAATCCGTATCTATTGTCGCCCAGGTGCGCATGGTATGTACGTACTTATCGCCATCCCTGTTCACATGCTATATACGTACCTATTACAGCCCCGGTGCGCATACTATATACGTACCTATTGGCGTTGCACAGGGGATCACTTCTCCAGTCGCCCTCCTTCCACAGTTGCCAGGAGTAAAAGATGTCACGTACATGGTTGCCAATTCACCCTGGCTACACTATCACCGGCCTCCCCTAAACTCTGCACTACCTCTCCATTCCCTGGAGTAAAAATGTAACATTTCTATTAAAAGTACCATATTTGTCTTCATTATTAATGTTAATAAGGGTGTTTGTTTATTTACTTCTTCATGTCCGTGTATGTTAGATAAAATAACCTAGGTCGATCGGGCCCCTCTGACAGCAGTCTTTGTTTATGATAATAATGGTGTCTATTTACTTCTTTCATGTTTGTGTACGTTAGATTAAATAACCTAAGTTGATCACCGATTAAATATTTTATATGAATATAATAAATGGTATCAATGGGGAAGAATAATTTTTTCTTTTAAATTCACCGATCGAGACATTATTTTATATGAATATAAATAATAGTGCTAACAATGGGGACCCTTCCTATCCATTCTACTCAGACTCCGTAATATTCCATTCGGGTTGAACTCCAGACCTTGACTCTTTCCTGAACATCAGGCTCTGACTCCTACCCGAACAATTAGGACCTGACTACTTCCTGAAGAGCTGGCTCCGACTCCTTAATCATCAGGGTGACTCTTTCATATACTGCAAGCTCTGAATCTTTTCCCGAACCTCCAGCTTTGACTGTTTCACTGTTTGACTGCTTCCCGAACATCATTTTTTTTTTTTAATCCTGTGCTATGGTGTGTATAATAAACACACCTGCTCTATCTAGGATATTGAACTCTATTTAATTAAACACTCGTTCTATGTAGGATAATGAGCACTTTTAAAATAAGGAGGCCAAGAGAGCACTATCACACACAAGCACCTAGAACTTGTTAAATTTCAATGTAAAAAAATGCTGACTGATTTGCTATTCTCTTTTACTGGATAACATTAAAAGCAGTGTTTAATTATTGATAACATTAAAGGGAAAATGCCAATGTTACCTTACTGTAAAGAATTTACTATTTTATGTTAACCTACCACTAACCTTGCTCAGCAACAAATGTCTTAGCTGGGGAAACATAGAAATATTAATTTTTTTTCATATGTTAGAACAATGATGACCGACGACACTCTTTCCCACACTTCTGATGGTCTTGTGTCTAATTTGTGTTATGAGTAAATGTGGTATTGTGGTGACTAACATTCTAGTTATAGTAGGATATACATTTTTATTACTTTAGAACACTTTTGAAAGCCTTGTTTTGAATGTAATTTTTTCATATTTTCTGCAAGTAAATAATTCAAAGTTTAGTATTTGTTCAGATGGATGCTACAACCCTTAATTGGTAACTGAAGTCGGTACCAGTCTAAGTGTTTGGTTAACGTCCGTAACAACTAAAAAGAATGAAAGTTTACAACTTGTTCAATAAAGCAAAAAGCAAATATAAGGTTATGAGTAAATGTGGTATTGTGGTGACTGATCATTCTAGTTAAAAGTAGAATAGACCGAATTTACAGAAAACTGCTGTATTTAGGGTAAAGAACACCGACAGATTAAGCAGGTACACCTTACCAAGTGTTACACTGTTCTATCTAACATATTGAACAGTTACTGATTTAGTATATATCCATTAGTAAATTACACACATGCTATCTCTATGATATTGTGCACTGTTAGATTCACCATAAGACATACTAAGAGTCACACTATATTCTAACACATACTTGCTCTATCTAGAGTATTAAGTACATCCGAATGCAGCATTTACTATATTTTGAGTGTCCTACTGCATTATTGCACACATCTGTTGCATCTAGGGAACTGATCAGTGTTTTCTACAAAATATAACATTTAGAAAGTGTCCTAGTGCAGTAATAATTTATTGCTCCTGAGTTTGTTTCAGATTATAAACCTAGGCATGAACAACAAAACAATAGTCAAAAAATGTGCTTAACATATTTATGAAAAATGATTAGTTTATTGCTCAATATATTGAAACACATTTATTTTAAGTTTGTTCACCACTTTCAAGCAAGAATATAATGAAAAAAAAACAAAAACAATTTTATATTTAAATGGGTGATTTTTATTTTAATGTGTCTTTTGAGAATGTGTAATTGTGTCAAAAGATAAAAACACAAATTTACAAAAGGAACTGCAGCACTTAATGATATCAATCACAGAAACACATTGTTCAACCGTGATGTTTTAGTAATAAAACGTTTTTTTAACCGTCCTCATTTTGATTATTTGTAATAAGATTTTTGCTATAGTCTTCATTTTATATAAAAGAATATAAAAATAAATTTCAAGCTACATTGTCATCATCGAAATCTCCAGGTTGATTGTGTGGTTAATGAAACTAAGTAGGCAAATTCACTTAAATGAAAGATGTAATTGGGAAAAACAACCAAATTGTCTGAAATGGAAGATAAAATTAGAAAATATATTATTCAATTGAATTAGTACAGTAATCAAAATGATGTGGCTAAAAACGTACATCATTAATAATCACTTTTTAAAACTCAAAATATGAAAGTACTGAAATGTTTGTGTTAAGTTCTTATTAGTGACTTGCTATCATCAAGAATCCACCCCAAAGAATGTTCTTTCTTTTATGATTTTGAGGAATAGATAATTAAAAACATGAGAGCTATGACGTAGTTATTATTGCAAGAACAGAGTCCTTCGTTTGTGATGATCAGTGATCTTTGGGTCTGATCTGTCCTGTGCAGTTCTAAGAGGTCCACCCTCCCAGGTTTTACCTCCCCTCTTTGGGGAGGAGTAAGTTAATTGCTTACTGCCTGAGGCGCCCCTACCGGGGAATGCCGACGGGGCTGCCCAGGAAATTTTTAATGGCCAGAGTGCTCACCCTCTCGAGCGCTGGCTTTTCAAATCCCACTTTCCGACCTTGTGTCACATATTCCTATTGTGGGTAGGGGTTAAATAACGCCTTTTGGCTAAGATCAAAGTGTAGTATCTGTTCCGATGGATACTGCACCCGATAAACTGGTATCGTCTGGCCTTCGGGGCTTGATTTACGCCGGTCTATGGGTCTGTCCTGTGCAGTTCTAGGAGGTCAACCTTCCCAGGCTTTGCCTCCCCTCTTTGGGGAGGAGTAAGTTTATTGCTTACTGCCTGAGGCGCCCCTACCGGGGAATGCCGACAGGGCTGCCCAGGCAATTTTTAAACCCCACTTTCCCAACCAGACTTGTGGGAGTAAGATAAAAACTGGCCTTGTGCCTAACTCCTGGAGAGGAGTAAATCAATACTCTAGTGTAAATTTGTGTTGACGTTTTCCTTTGTGTAACTTTCTAATAGGAGATGTATTTACTATTGCCTGTTGGGTGAGGTGCCTTACTATATTCACGAGGGAGTCTCAATGGGACTATACAGTCATTTCACTTCTCACCAAAGTGCCATTGTTTTCACTAAGTTTCAATGCTAATAGTTTTCAAACATTTAGTTAGAAAGTGAAAATAATTATAAAAAAAAGAATGTGCACCAAAAAAGTAAACAAAAATATTTTCTCTGATAATGACCGTTTTCCCCTCTCTCTTCGACTGTCTCCCTTGCTTCATCTGTGTGCATGGTTTGGTTTATATCATGTAGCAGTATTTATATGGTGTTGCATAGTTAATAGAATGATACACATGCTGTTTATTGAATGTAACATCGATAAACTAATAGAATAAATAGCAAGCAAATAAAAATACTTGTTTGAAACAAAATAGTTGAAGAATACATTACCAGAGCCTCGTTAGCCAGGGTTATACAGAGTGAAACGGGCTATAAGAACTGGTGTAAAGTTGCATCCATAACCTCCTAAGCATTTACACTGTTTTACCCTGTTACCACCTCCCAGAACGGGGACCAGAGGTTGAATTTTGGGAGGCATGTTTGGATGTTAAGCAACCAAAACCATGTTCTTTTAGTCAATTCTCAACTGTCATTCATTTTTAGTTATTCTCAACTCTGGAGATGTGTCATTCATTTTTAAGTCATTCTCAACTCTGGTGGATGTGTCATTCATTTTCTAATTATTCTCAACTCAGGGGTGGGGGCATCATTCATTATTTAATTATTGTAAACTCTTGGAGAGTTGTCATTTTAGAATTGGTAATTTGTATAAACAAAATGTAGTTAAAATGAAATTAGAATTCTGAAAACTCTTGATGAGTTTGAAATTGGTTACTTACTGAAATAGAACATGGTGACAATGAATATTGGAATTTTTATTGTGTTCTACACAGTTCAGTGGTCGCTTGAAGAGCTTAGTTTTACTGTCCCAGGTATAATAAAGTGGAACTTCCGAGTAAAAAAGTGTACGTGCAAAAAAATCTGTTTGACACAATTTGAAGAAAGCTGTTAGAGTGGTTGTAGGTGGATTTGCAACTCTATCTGCTGCAGTACTTTCAGTAAAGTATATCCGCTGTCCATTTTCTAGAGTAACTGATAGGTGAATAACTGGGGGATGATGTACATGTATGTGAAAGTTAAGTATTCTCCAAATGGCTTCATTGGTTGATATGTAACGTCCTGTTTCGTATCTCTTAACTTCATCATGAGCATTACTTTCAATTGTGAAGATAGCTTGATCACTACCTTTATTTACATATTTAAAAATGTATTTTATTGATTTCACGCTGTTGCAGTATTCAACATTGATATGTGCATCAAAAATCTTACAAAGCAGTTTATTATGTGGTACAACCCATCGGTTGTCTACAGGAACCGTTATGTTGCCAGGTAGGGTAACTGTCGTCTCAAAACCTCCAGCTAAAGGAGATAGTCGATATTGTGGGTAGCCATTTGTATCCGATTGAGTTTCACTCAAGAAGTGTCTGGGATATCTCTTACTGTAGTGTCCATCTTTGAGACAGAGTGAACATCTGTTTATGTTTCCACATGGTCCATGAATCATATGGTGCCTAATGATATCATGTAAAAGCGGATCTGCCACTGGATCCGGAATTTCTGCACTGATAACTGAATCTATGTCAGAGGATCTCAATTTTTGTTGAAGCCAAACCAGACAATGAGCATGTGGCAATCCTCTTTTCTGCCACTCAACAGTGTACATGTATGCTATGACCACTCCTAAAATGTTTCCTTTCGTTAGGAGTTGGATAAGGATACCTAGCTTTAGATGGAAAACTCTTGCTATGAAAATCTTGAAAATGTGGCAGGTTAGTCACGTCTGATTTGCAAGAAATTAAACCAATTTTGATCTGAACCATGTATTGTGTTAAAAGTCCAAAGGATATGTTATTGTATGTAATATGTTTCTGATGTGTATCAATTGGGCAAATGAAGGGGGGCATTAATTACTATTTAAAGCACGTAAATTCTGTTTCCGTTTGGAGCTTGAAAGGCAAACAAATCTGAGGTGTTGGTCAGTAAATACTACTGGAAGTTATTGTAGTAAGTGCGAAACAGAAATATTGTTGTAGTCGAGTGGTGAACACTATCGACAACATGTCGCTTGCCACCGCCTCACAGGTAAATCTAAGTCTAAATTAATGTCAATTAGTGTATGTTGAAAAAAGAAGAAAATGTATTTAATATAAGGGCAGCAGTTTGGGGGGGGGGGTGATTTTAATGTGGCTCTGTAGGCTTCTTTAATTTTAAAAGGCCCCCTTATCACAGACAGAGTAAGTGTTTATTAAAAAATTTCAGCAATTGTTTTTTTAATTTTTTTTTGTGAGTTTAATGTTTTTTTTGTAAATTTATTATAATGGAAAATATCTGAATTTGTCAATTGTTTTTTTATCGTGTAAAGTTCTAATGCCTTAAAAAGAAGTGTATCATATTTTATTATCGACGTTTACGAATTCATATTTGATTATGTCGGATGAGTTTTTATACTTAAAAATATTGTAATATTATTTATAAAAATATTGTAATATTATTTATAATGGGTGGCACGTTATTATGTAGTCGCTGTCTTATATATTTAGGTGGGTGTGGGTGGGGGAACATTTTTTATTGTAATAAGTAAGGGTAGTTCTGCATTTCAAACGTCACTTGGACTTAATAATTGAAGAGTTCCATTCATTCCACCGAGTCAACCGGAAGTGCCAAACTGAATGTAAAGTCATCGATTTATCTTATTGTATGAATGAAAAGTTTCTGAAAGTAGGCAACAGAAATTTCTGAAGTGAAAATTTATCAATGAAATGAGTAGTTAGTGCTTAGTCAATAGTGATCGTTTAAAACGATTCTAAGAAAGTTCAAATTCTGTATAAGTAACAGTTGTTTTAACTTCATGTAAATAAGTAAAATGTAAATCTTTATATTAATTGTTAGGTGTTTTTTTTTTTTTTTAATTATTATAATATGAAATATCGGAATTATTAATTTTGTTTTTTGTAGAAGTATATCATATTTAATTAGCGACGTTTACAAATTCGTATTTGATTACGTCGGCTTAGTTAATAGGTAGTCGATGTCCGTTACGTGTAATGATGACGAAAATAGAAAATCCGTGTAAATTGAATACATGTCCACGCGTATTTATTACAATAAAATTCAAGGATGTCGTTTTTTGAATATTTTTTTCTAATAGTCGTTAATGGAAATCCCATTTGTAAAAAGTATTTGCTTAGTTTACGAACGAATTCTACCAAATAGTATAGAAGTCACAGATTTGTTTAAAAAAAAAAAAATGAAAGGATAATTGAAATCCCAATTGTAAAAAGTATTTGCTTAGTATAAACTAATCAGTCCGGTCCAAATAGTGTAGAAGTCACATATTTGTTTGTTTATAAAAGAAGTGAAAGGTATAATTATTGGTATATATTGATTCTTGAGGTGTATATTTCTTAACAGAAGGAAAACGTTAACAAAATTGTATCTTATATGTTAGAGTATACTTTTTTAATTTTTTTATTATGTAATCTCGTGTCTGTTATGTAAAGTAATGAAAAAAATTGAAAAATACGTGTAAACTGAATTCCCCCCCCCCTACGAAATATAAAAGTTATTTGGAATATTGTTTAGTATGTATTATAATATCATATGTTTGATGTGTATTCTTTGTGCAAAATAAATTAAACTGTTTGCTAACGTGAAAATGCTACGAAGAAAGAATAAATAATAGAATAACAATCGCTAAATCTGTAAGTGTTTTTTTGTTTCTGAACTTATTACGTTAGTATTGTAGCAACAATTATAAGAGCTGAATTAGATGAATAAAATAAATATATTTTAATTTGTTGTGTTTTTTTTTGGGGGGGGGGAATGAACAATTGTCAGTCAGATGTGTACATATAAATGTTTTACCGTTTTATTTGGGGTTGGCTTACGAAGTGAAAAGTAAATATTTACTTGCGTCCCCACGAAGGGAGATTGCATAATAAAGTCATATCGTGTTTTTTTTTTTTAACGATACGTTTAATAAACCAAAAAATTAAGTTATAGAAATATTTGTAAATATGAAATATCGGAATTATTCATTTTGTTTTTTGTAGAAGCATATCATATTTAATTAGCGACGTTTACAAATTCGTATTTGATTACGTCGGCTTAGTTAATAGGTAGTCGATGTCTGTTACGTGTAATGATGACGAAAATAGAAAATCCGTGTAAATTGAATACATGTCCACGCGTATTTATTACAATAAAATTCAAGGATGTCGTTTTTTGAATATTTTTTTCTAATAGTCGTTAATGGAAATCCCATTTGTAAAAAGTATTTGCTTAGTTTACGAACGAATTCTACCAAATAGTATAGAAGTCACAGATTTGTTAAAAAAAAAAAAAAAATGAAAGGATAATTGAAATCCCATTTGTAAAAAGTATTTGCTTAGTATAAACTAATCAGTCCGGTCCAAATAGTGTAGAAGTCACATATTTGTTTGTTTATAAAAGAAGTGAAAGGTATAATTATTGGTATATATTGATTCTTGAGGTGTATATTTCTTAACAGAAGGAAAACGTTAAAAAAATTGTATCTTATATGTTAGAGTATAATTATTTTAATTTTTTTATTATGTAATCTCGTGTCTGTTATGTAAAGTAATGAAAAAAATTGAAAAATACGTGTAAACTGAATTCCCCCCCCCCCTACGAAATATAAAAGTTATTTGGAATATTGTTTAGTATGTATTATAATATCATATGTTTGATGTGTATTCTTTGTGCAAAATAAATTAAACTGTTTGCTAACGTAAAAATGCTACGAAGAAAGAATAAATAATAGAATAACAATCGCTAAATCTGTAAGTGTTTTTTTGTTTCTGAACTTATTACGTTAGTATTGTAGCAACAATTATAAGAGCTGAATTAGATGAATAAAATAAATATATTTTAATTTGTTGTGTTTTTTTTTGGGGGGGGGAATGAACAATTGTCAGTCAGATGTGTACATATAAATGTTTTACCGTTTTATTTGGGGTTGGCTTACGAAGTGAAAAGTAAATATTTACTTGCGTCCCCACGAAGGGAGATTGCATAATAAAGTCATATCGTGTTTTTTTTTTTAACGATACGTTTAATAAACCAAAAAATTAAGTTATAGAAATATTTGTAAATATGAAATATCGGAATTATTCATTTTGTTTTTTGTAGAAGCATATCATATTTAATTAGCGACGTTTACAAATTCGTATTTGATTACGTCGGCTTAGTTAATAGGTAGTCGATGTCTGTTACGTGTAATGATGACGAAAATAGAAAATCCGTGTAAATTGAATACATGTCCACGCGTATTTATTACAATAAAATTCAAGGATGTCGTTTTTTGAATATTTTTTTCTCATAGTCGTTAATGGAAATCCCATTTGTAAAAAGTATTTGCTTAGTTTACGAACGAATTCTACCAAATAGTATAGAAGTCACAGATTTGTTAAAAAAAAAAAAAATGAAAGGATAATTGAAATCCCATTTGTAAAAAGTATTTGCTTAGTATAAACTAATCAGTCCGGTCCAAATAGTGTAGAAGTCACATATTTGTTTGTTTATAAAAGAAGTGAAAGGTATAATTATTGGTATATATTGATTCTTGAGGTGTATATTTCTTAACAGAAGGAAAACGTTAAAAAAATTGTATCTTATATGTTAGAGTATAATTATTTTAATTTTTTTATTATGTAATCTCGTGTCTGTTATGTAAAGTAATGAAAAAAATTGAAAAATACGTGTAAACTGAATTCCCCCCCCCCCTACGAAATATAAAAGTTATTTGGAATATTGTTTAGTATGTATTATAATATCATATGTTTGATGTGTATTCTTTGTGCAAAATAAATTAAACTGTTTGCTAACGTGAAAATGCTACGAAGAAAGAATAAATAATAGAATAACAATCGCTAAATCTGTAAGTGTTTTTTTGTTTCTGAACTTATTACGTTAGTATTGTAGCAACAATTATAAGAGCTGAATTAGATGAATAAAATAAATATATTTTAATTTGTTGTGTTTTTTTTTGGGGGGGGGAATGAACAATTGTCAGTCAGATGTGTACATATAAATGTTTTACCGTTTTATTTGGGGTTGGCTTACGAAGTGAAAAGTAAATATTTACTTGCGTCCCCACGAAGGGAGATTGCATAATAAAGTCATATCGTGTTTTTTTTTTACGATACGTTTAATAAACAAAAAAATTAAGTTATAGAAATATTTGTAAATAAAATTATCGATCTTAATTGTTGATTATGGATGGTGAGGCCAATGTACGGTTATTTTTTGTTTATTTATTAAAATATATTGCGTTTCACGTTGGAAAACTAAACAAAAATGTTTTTGTGTCAGTTATTACTTGCCTCCCCACGAGGACAGAATGCATAATAAACTCATATATATATATATTTTTTACGATACGTTTAATAAACAAATAATATTAGCGAATTTTTTTGTTTAAATAAAAATTAAGTTGTTTATAATTGTTGATTACAGAAACAAATAAAAAAAAGTACGTAAACTTACGTTTTTCATATTTGGCGCGTTCAAAATGGTCTTATTGAGGAAGTGACATATATTTCACGCATGCGCAAATCGTTTTTGTACTATGTCTTGATTTTTTTAAACATCCCACCCCCCCTCAACGTTTCGAGCCATTTCTATACGAAAATATGAACGTTTCCCCCCAATTTTCAGAGATAGCACGTCTGGGGGCTGGCTGGTTTTAATAATGTCATCTGCGTAAGTGTCTGTTGGGTAGTATCGGAGGAGAAGACCAACATACATACATACATACATACATACATACATACATACATACATACATACATCCATACAGACAGGTGACGTTTATATAATAGATGAGGGTATATCATACTAATAAGACCGACGCTTGCATGGGAAAGCACATTTAATACTGTAAATATTCTAACAACCCCGAACTTTCGATATGAATATTGACTCTGAATAGTAATGCTGAAAGATATCCTGCAATAGCTTCCGAGTATCATAAAGTGCATCAATTACCACAATATATTAACGGTAATTACCCATGAGCAAAATTGGCTCCTCTGTGTAACTTTTGAGCAATACTCTTTCATGCAACTTGCAGTTATCGTATCTACAATAACAGCCCAGAATGTAAGGTTTCGTACGGATTCTTCAAGTATTTAAGTAAAAAATAAAAGGCTCAGAAGAGAATTCGCAGATCACTAAGTAAGTGCATGAGTGATATATAGCTGGGCAATGCGAGCGAACAATACACGGAGGCAGGGCATAGTCTAGTGTTTGATTATGTCATTTTTAATTTTAATTATTTATAGACTATATGATTAGTTTGTATTTCAAATCGATTTTTTCAAAGATTACTGGCGTATAACTTTTAGAACTGTATGTGATTTTTTAAAAGCTTACCAAAGCATTCCGTTCAGAAGCCAGAACAACACCACAGAAGATATTTTCATTAAGAAATCATTTATTTATGATCTTTCAAATTAAAGTGTTTATTACCTACACGTGTTTCACTATATATATATATATATATATATATATATATATATATATATATATATATATATATAAATGCATATACGTTAAAAAAAGTGTATTTCTATAACATCCATAGACCTACTATTTATACAGCTCGTTGTCTGTTTGATTGCGCCGCCGATTTGAAATAATAACAATAGCAAAAAAATAATTTTATTTTCCTAATGTTACTAAAACCTGTCGAATATATATATATATATATATATATATATATATATATATATATATATATATATATATATATATATATATATGCATTGACAACTCTGGTGTAAAACTTAATAACAACTTAGTAAAATTATATAAGGTACTATTGGCTTTATTATTATTATTTTAATTATAATTGCTTTTATTAATACTAAAGATAGTAACACCATCAAACTTCTGTTATATAGTAATTCCACTAGTATTAATTGTAGTATAATATAATTACAATTAACAAATATTATCACAACAAAATCCACTACCGGTACTGAGCTCATTGTAAAATCGGTAAATAATTACATTGAAATAGAATGCAAAAGTAGCAATTAATAACCTTAATTAAAATTATAAAAAATATTTTTATCTACACGATAATGACCTATTACAACAGAAATGACAGTTAACCTTTTATAATTTTATTCTCATTATAAAATTCAACCCACCCGGCCCTCTGCCCCGGTTGAAATTGAGGTCACGATGGCCCAGACTCTAGATATCACCCCACCCAACTTTCTAAAATATCACATGTTGGAGTCTCCCCCCCCCTTTCCTGTCCTTGCTATATGCTAAGCGCCATCTTCGTCCCCCTCCTTTTTATGGATCTTCAATTATACATTACAGGGCGAATCATGACAGAAACACCTTGTATAAAATAAAGGGATTGCATTTGCCCAAAATATGTTATAATTAAAGCGTAGAAGAACGTAAAGTGCGTCGCGGGACTGATTGGAACAGGAGAAAAAAAAACGACTCTGATAATGTAACACATGGTAGTCAAGCATAAAAAACATAATTTTACCATTTAATTAAAATACATCGAGATATTATAGGGCAAATAACTTTGTAGTATATACTTTTACCCCAATCTTAACATGAATAATAATAATTACAATAAACATAAGAGTAATTATATATAGTAACGTATTTTAAATGAAATAATAAATAATATAGAATGAAAATAGAAAACAAAAAATAGAGTGGATGTCTACATAATTAACATTCAAATTATTTGAAGTGAATATTAAGATAATACATCATAGTTCAAATATATTATGGATTACTGAATCATTAAAAAATTGACTCAAGTAATAAGGTAAGAAAATTATTAATACTATATAAGCTAAATAATGAACATGATGATCAGTTTAATATTAATTTAATATGATAGTAATGAAATAATAATTAATATAAAATAATGTATTAAAATGTGGGTAATTAAATATTAACTTCATATTAGAAAAAAAATTAAAAATTAAAATTATATGAAAATAAATTTTTAAAATGTCATTCAATATAATACTTAAAGTTAAATTTGAAATATTCAATTATCATATAACATAATTATATATATATATATACATATATATATATATATATATATATATATATATATAACTAATACATACTCACATTATAGGGAATACATTCAAGAAAAGGATACAATTATTTTAAAAAAAATGGTGTTATTAGTTCATAGAATATATATTATATCCATATTAATTAATACGAACGTATCGATAACAAATAGATAAAATGGTGCGTTTCATTTAAACACTTTATTTTCTGATGGGCATCTCTCCAGACAGAGCATGAAGCCAATTGAGGTTAGGACTTACAAGTAGAATATGCTTATCGCAAACACAGGATATGCCGATTGGCCTTAGTCTTTTAAATACCAAGGTTGGAGATCGCAGGAAAACTGCCAACATGAATAGAGGTCTACACCCCTTCGGTTCTAGGAAAGTAGCTATTGGAACAGGAAGGGGGAGGGAGAGAGAGAGAGAGAGAGAGAGAGAGAGAGAGAGAGAGAGAGAGAGAGCTTAATTTCTCTATTTTTAATATAGTTATTTTTTGTTTTCTAACGATTGGATTATGTATTGGAATAAATTATATGCGTTGGTCTCTTTTGTTTCATTGTTTTATGTATTTTAACGGACATTTGCATGTATGTTAATAATCGTGAAAAAATACTTCATGTAAAAGGATCTACCAAAGGTGTACCATTCTCAGTAATTCGTATGGCTACTAACATGTGTTTGTTTACCTTTCTTTTCAAATTCTACTCGAAAATGTATATTTGTCAGAGTAAGGGTAAAATGAACTGCACTTCTTTTCATCACTATACGAAATAAACTAACTCTTTCTAAATACGGTGGTAACAGGGCATAGTCGCACGTTATTCTCTGAAGTCATTATTTAAGGATAGAATTTATGGCTGTACAGATATGTGTCTTAGGTGTTAACATGTTAATAGACAAAAAAAAAACATCCAGAGAAAAACGCAATTAATCTTGCAAATAACCAAGATAATTGCAATTGTTTTCTCCTCTACTAAACCTGTTGACGGTTTACATTGTTTCGACTCTTTTTTATATTGATAATACTATAGTATTAAAGAATGGTATGAGTAATTAAAACATGCCGCTATTAAAAACCCTTCATCTAGTTAGGTGTTAACTGATTTTTTGGTAAACATATAATGTCTTCTATCGTGTGTAGTTAAACATTTTGGTCAATCATTATATATTGTACTAATAATTTAGAGGACTCTGCAAGATAGATTGCAATATACATTGTGGCAATTCTATGGCAGGTTAATTAGTTTCGTGTTTGAAGAAAGACACATCATTATTTGATTAGGTTTTAATTTACTCAATGCATATGAAACATACGTTACCAATGATGGAATATGACATCAATGAGTTTTCACCATTTGAAGTTAATTAATTTAGTCGATATTTTTAAATACGTGCAAACAAGACACACGCTAACATATGTACTTCACATATATATATCGATAAATATAGAATAAATAAAATACATAAATAAGATGTATATGCATGTATATATTGATTAATCGAAAATGATGGAAATAGATATTGAAGAGTGTATATATTCATATGACTGTCATATTCTACGTAAATAAATGTCATCTATACGCTCAAAATAAGTACGTATATATATATATATATATATATATATATATATATATATATATACATATATATATATATATATATATATATATATATATATATATATATATATATATATATATATATATATATATATATAATGGACTCTCCCGTTGATTTAGACGTATTAGTGCCCGCGCGTGAATTTGTAATTGCAAGGGTTGCGCAATCCCACACAACCGCTCTTCTGAGTCGGCATTGCTTGATTCCAATGGCAAGTAGTAATACAAGACGACTGAAAACAATGCCGATATATATATATATATATATATATATATATATATATATATATATATATATATATATATATATATATAGGCTATAATTCGGTAAGTGATAAAATACATGACATACTTCATTAAGATTGGAAATGTGTAATCACGATCCAACACCCCAAAGTAACAATGTTTGTCTATATGAAGACCTGCTTCAGGAAACTATTTATTAGCACTACTAGATCCGCATTTTCTATAATCAAACTAATGATATTATGAAATATATGTTTGACTAACCTAGTTTATCATTAGAACTATTTTGTATCTGCAGTAGTTCATATAACTTCAGGGCTTCATGAGATCGAGTTTGTTAAAAAATTAATTAGGTATTAATTGTTCCTATCGGTATATATCGTATTGCTAGTGCTTTAATAGAGATGTGCCCTTTACAATATATATATATATATATGTATATATATATATATATATATATATATATAGAGAGAGAGAGAGAGAGAGAAAGAGAGAGAGAGAGAGAGAGAGAGATTATATCCTAGATCCACATTTCATGAGGTACGAAACCCTATACAAAATATATTGTACAAATTATGCTGACTTTTTAAAAGTTTTCTTAGTGTGCCGAATATAAGGGACTACTGAACATATCACATTCATGGAGTATATTTTACCTATAAAAGCCAGCGACTAGACTTTTCTATCGTTGTAAACATTTAACATAATTATACAAAGTCTTGGGAACATAACGATTTTTAATAACTCAAAAACTATTAGGAGTTGAAAAATGAAATTGGTACCGTTGGAAAGGTTAAAGTTTCAAGTTTTGTGGGGAATCTTCAAAGTTGCTCAATATGAGCACCATTCGTCACACGGCAGACATCTAGTCGATAGTCCATTTCCTGCGAAACGCGTTCCAGCATCTTGACATCAATGGTTCCCACAACTGCCGTTACTCGAGCCTTTAGTTCGTCAATATCTATTGGAAGGGGCGGCACATAGACTTGTTGCTTGACAAAGCCCCAAAGAAAAAAAGTCACACGGGGTAAGATCTGTAGACCTAGGAGGCCAGGGCATGAGAACGTCATCACCTCGCCCAGATCTCCCAATCCATCTACCAGGCAGCCTTGTGTTAAGAAACTGCCTTACTCTAAGACTCCAGTGTGGTGGTGCACCATCTTGTTGAAAAATGAAGTCATCAGATTCTGCTTGTTCCAACTGAGCCATTAACCAGTCTTCCAGCATGTTGAGATAGGATTCACCAGTGATAGTTGCCTCTTCAAAGAAGAACGGTCCATAGACACCTTTCTTGGAAATTGCACAAAACACGTTCACTTTTGGTGAATCTCGCTCGTGCTCAGGAAGTTCATGAGGATTTTCAGTACCCCATATGCGAGTGTTATGCTTGTTAACTTTGCCATTCAGATGGAAGGTCGCCTCATCGCTAAAAACAAGCCGGTCATCAAAGCCGTTATCTTCAACTTCTCTTGCATTGCAATGCTAAAGTCACGGCGAAGTGGCTTATCAGTGTCCTTCAACTTTTGGACCAACTTGAGCTTGTAAGGTACCATTTGCAGTCGTTTCCTTAAGACACGTCAGACAGTTGCTGAAGCAAGCTGAAGTTCCCTGCTGGCTGTTCTCACTGATTTACGAGGGCTCCGCTGAAAGGCTGTCCGAACTTGCTCAACTGTATCTTCTGAAGTTGAAGGGCGACCTGTTCGCTTACTTGGGCACAAACACCCATCTTTC
Organism: Sepiola atlantica; assembly: GCA_963556195.1. Classification (NCBI taxonomy): domain Eukaryota; kingdom Metazoa; phylum Mollusca; class Cephalopoda; order Sepiida; family Sepiolidae; genus Sepiola; species Sepiola atlantica. The sequence goes on from OY744515.1 coordinate 131,217,676, forward strand.
ACAAATTTAGCATGCCATCTGACAATGGATTTCCTTTCAGGGGCTTCTTTTTTAAATTTCCTGCGAAATGCACGCTGAACACATGTCCACGATTCAGTCTTTGCAAATTGGAGGACGCAAAATGCCTTATCTTGTTTAGAGAACGCCATTACTGCACCTGGAAAGATAACACGAAAATCATTAGTATGACCAAAAACTTGATTAAGCAAGCTTTAAAATGGCACCAGTTTCATTTTTCTACCTGGAATAGTTCATGAGATATACGCATTTGTAATGTTCCCAAGACTTTTGAAACACTCTGTATAGCCTTAAAACTTCAATGTTCATAAAAAAGTGGAAGTGCATGACTTTAATCAGAAAATACAGTAAATATCACTCAACTTTCGAGTCAATTGACATTGTAACAGTTTTAAATAAGCTGAATTTAGCGTAGCTAATCTTAAATCCATAATATTTGTGCAAGGACTTGTATCAGCTAAAAGCGGAGAAATCAGACGTAGATTCCTTAACAAGATAGACATTGGGCCAAATTTTACATCAGAGAAATAAGCCGAATACTTCCAGAGATTTGCAATTGTTAAATAATATTCTGGTGATATTGAAGAGTTGGATATTGTTGACAGTAGAAGGACACTTCCGCAAAAACAAGTATAACAAAAAAAAAAGATTATTTTATGCTCCTACACAAACAACCAAAATCAATAAACACAGGAAATGTATGACCTAGCCACCTTTACCGCTGTGCATTTCTTAATTGTGTTCTGAATTGTGTATACTATTTTTAAAAAAACTTGTAATAAATTAAAACACAAGAGTTCATATTGCCGAACGAATTAAGAAAATATAACTCAGGTTAAATCTACGAAAACGGATGTTAAAAATATAAGAAAATAAGTACAAGTTTACATCCTGAATAAAAATATCAAGTAACAAGTAGACTTTAGTTCAGATGTGTTGATCATCAATTTAAATACATAGAAAAAAGTTGTATACACCAACCATTCTAAAAACCAACAAACAATCAAGAACGGCCAATGGTGGGCACATTAAATCCAGGGGTTAAATGATTACTAACGTTACTTACATTTGGATTGAAAATGTTTGTATTAAAACACACACACACACTTTATTTGGTACAGACTGGATGCAATAATTCAATGTATGGGGTTTACCAATCACTATTTCTGCCCGTAAAAAGTCAGGAAAAAAGTCAGGAAAAACTTAATAAGGAATTGAAAAAGATATAACCTATGTCGATGTAAAAAGATGTCAGTCAAATTGGATTGCAAGAGAATATTCGACCTGTATTTAAAAATATATTATGTTTGCTATGTTAGAATAAATAAACGAAGAATTAGAGAGATAAATAACGAATGGCATTTTATCTGAAGTGGAGTATAATCAATGGGAAGCATTTACTGTTTATTAAAAAATAATCTGACGAAATCTGCGTATGGGCCGATTATACGACAAAACTAAATGCGGCATATTAGTATACATGATAACGCTAACGTTTAGCACACTATCCTGCAGAAATAATGTTTGCACGTAAGAGAAGATCCGTTTTCGACAAATTGCAGCCAAAATAAACAAACCTAAGCCGGACCTCTGGTGTTTCAAAAAACATTTTTCAAGATATTTAGAAATAACATATGTTTCTGTGAACTTGGTACGATAGAAGAAAATGGACATATGGAGTTCACCATTTAAGGCTATAAGTTCTCTTATAAGAGACCCCTAAATACAATAAGAATACGACAGTAATGTGACACCGACAGCACTCCAGATCATAAAGGATGTATCGATCCCATTGCGACACAATCCACATACAGATGCAACAAGCAGAACAGACACAGCGACAATCTGAACGACGATGGACGTCCCCAGATCTTATCGTAATCAATCTGAAAAAAAAACCCATACTTACGGAGATAATGTTTGGGAAAGGGGTTATTATTCACTTGCTTATCAGGAATACATAGAATCGGCCGTGTAACTTTATATACCGACAGTTGGAGCTATCACGGTCTAATATTGGCAGTCAGACAGGCGTTCAACCACTGTCTTTATGTGCTGTATTCATACTTTCTGCAATATAATTTGTTTCAAATAATCCCGAGTGTGTGTTTTCTTTCCGAACCCATTACAAGGCTGCACCACTAGTATAGCGATATTTAAATACTTTGTTCCAACAATATTATGGATCCATACACAAACAGACCCGAGACACGCAAACACAGACAAAAAACATTGACAATAAATATGGCTTATCTCATCACTTTGCTTTAGTTTCACAGTAGATCTGATCGCCAGAATTGCATGAATACGAACATTAACATCGTTATGAATTTGAATTAAACCGTAACAATTAATGCTGGGTAATATTAATACAATTCTGAAAAGCAGATATAGAGTAACATTGTTTGATGTGTTAAGAGAAGTTGTTTTAAATAGTGTTACTTGTATAAACGATATATTCTCCATTACGTCGGATCATGGTATGCCTTATAATGCGTATTATGAGACAAACTCAATAATAGGTCCATCTACAAATTTGCGCCTTTCCCTTGTTCCTTATAGTTAAAAAAAACAGTGAAACAAATAAAAAATGAAAACAAAAACAAAAAAAATAATTTATATGTTTGTCCGTGAACAGGGAGAATGTCTTTTCCTAACATTTATGAACAAAAGAAAAGATGTAAATATTTGTTGGCACATTTCGTCTCATTCTCTGTTTATAATCTTCGTATATGTCGTTTTATGATTACTTTTGGCAACTTAATTTTAATAGTGATTTTTATCGTGAATTATTTTAATGAGCTTTCAACATTTAAAAAAGACTTCGCATTAAAAATGTGGGCAATCTATTATCACTCCACCGCCTTGTTTTATGATTCTCATACCAGAAAACCACGACTAGACATCGCGGATTGTTAACTTTACATTGCATGTTACACTACTCCTTTTCCTCACAGCGACCAATTATCCACATGAACTTCTATATCTTTCTCCTCTATATTAAGACGGTCTGTAATGTGTGTCGTCATAATTTAGTTCAGAAATGCGGCTGTTAACGCGTTTCATACACTCCATCTGAGTCGAAATAATTTAAAATGCTAACAGCTCTGATGCGTGTTTAGTGCATTTCCTTTATATATATATATATATATATATATATATATATATATATATATATATATATATAGTGCATAGCATTACTCCTGCTTGGATCGCGGCAGTACGCACTCCGTACACTCTCCCCGATACGGGCCGTGCCGGTACTCATTTCTCATAGCTGTCCCTGAAAGGGCCGTGGCTTTTCATATTTAATACTCGTCATTTTAGAACATATGATGAATTACTTAGTTCGATATATTGTTTGCATACCTTAACATTTCTCCCTCGCCGTGCAGAGGTTCGCCGTCTCGATTTCGTCTATGAATTATACTTTCTTTCCCCCCTGCCGTAACCCACGCGGTCCGTTGTCTCCAAAAAAGCCTCCTGAACAGGTCGGAAGACAAACTCTTCTTTAAATGTAATTCTTTTTATTACAAGCGTTAGTTATTAAATAAGCTTCGAGCCATTCACTGCATCGAAGGAGAGAGAGAAAGCAAATCACTACTATATCATAGTTACTTAATTTATTTATTTAACCATTCATAGAGAGGGGAAATGATATCTCTCGCATTTTCTTAGGGAAATATTTCTCTTATCTGTTGTAAATTACATGGTAACAATCACGTCTCATCGGTTTGCCTCCCAAACCCAGAATCACGAAACTCGCTTTTCACGAAAAACAAGTGACGTCACGGATCCCTCTTTTTCCCACGCAATAACTCGTGACGTCACAGCCTCTCGCAGGTGCACACATCCCTTTGATCTGGGATCTCGTCACACGGTGACCTTGTCACGTCTGTTAGCTCTGACTGTGAGAACAGGCCCTATTCTGCAGTCGACTGCACCCGCGCTAATTCGCGCAAGTCAAACCAACGATTTCCAACAGATACGTCCATTTCCATAGGAGCATTCTCTAACACATATAGTGCATATATAATGAAAAATTATACTATATATATATATATATATATATATATATATATATATGTATATATATATATATATGTGCGTGCGTGTGTGGGCGTGGAGGGGTTTCGTGTGTACAGTGTATATTTAACAAGTATTTCAAATGCTATCCAGATAAACGTAATTACAAGACAGCATAATTTTAAAAAAATCTGTTAATAAAAGAGGTCATGCAATAAACAGACACATCGTATTTACGAGTATATATCAATTAGCAAATGATTATATTTTCTTCAGGAGCTAAACGGTGACATGATGTGATTATGTCGTGACAACAATGATGTCGCAAGAAATCATGTCATGTTCCACGCATGATCGTCCAATCGTGCACGATTTTTATTACACCTGCTAAACATCCTCATTTCTTAACGGTTATGCCAGCTTCATTTTTTTTTTGGAAAGCTAGTTGAAATATGGTATTCTATCTTTTACTGACCTGGCACAGATTTAGAAGGTACTGTTCATAATAGTCGGTGTATCTGCTCATAGTAAGTCCAGTGGCTGTGTTGTTGTTCTGAGGTGTAGTTCTGTCCAGTACTAGTTTACCCTTATAACAGGGTTTAGCTTTTCTTTCAGAAATAGTTAATTTATTGCTGAGCTCCTGAGACGTCTCACACGTTGAATGCCGATGGTACATTTTTTTAGAGCAGTGTGTACTTGTCCTAATGCGCTGGGATTTCGAAACAAAAGCTTACATTAGCTAGAAAAAAGGCTTAGGATATTGCTGTTCCCCTGAGGCATCCCAATTGGGGAATGTGTTTAACATCCTAGAAAGAAGGTAAGTAAAAACGATTTCATACGTTTCTTCTCTTATGATAATGTTAACAATTGGTATATATATATATATATATATATATATATATATATATATATATTCATATATATATGAGATTTATATAGTATGATTGAAACATTAGTTATTAGTATATAGAAATGTGATGCTTAGAAGGCAATATAATGCAGAGGTGCGACGGATATACAAAGCTTAGAGCAAACAAGACATATAATGGTAGAACAAATTAAATAGTTTGACCCTTAATACGATGTATACATTTATATATATATATATATATATATATATATATATATATATTTATATATATATATATATATATATATATACATATATATATTTATTTTACTCACTAACATTTATGTTTATCAATATCTACACAATGTTACTGTGTTATGTAATACCTGTATTAAGATTATCTGGTGGAAACTTTGTATAATATAATACTTCGGGAACTTTTCTCTTCTTCATAGCGTGCTCAACTCAAGTTCAAGCGTACATATGGAGGCCAATGGGATGCAGTCTCGCAGAAAATACCGGTTAAATTTGAATTCCGATCAAATTTTAAAAATCCAAAATAAACTATATTTTTCTAAATATTTTATTTATCTATTGTTATCTAATTTATGTATCCATCCATTTCCTCTATAAAAAATGTTAAAAATATTTTTTTCATTTCTATTAGAATATTTACTGCATTGCTTGATTCCAATGGCAAGTAGTAATACAAGACGACTGGAAACAATGCCGATATATATATATATATATATATATATATATATATATATATATATATATATATATATATATATATATATATATATATGAAAGATAGGGAGAGATACGTTGTTTTAGTTATTGTTTTTTATTAAGCACCGTTGAGCGAATGAACACTCATTCAGTTTTTTTTCGCTACCTTAGCGGTGATAAAAATATCTATATTTAAATGCATTGTACTGCTTTCTTTCGCCCCCCCCTTTGAATGGGCGTCTATTATTTCCTGAAGTTTTGAAATTATTTTACTTATTGTTATTTTACATACATAAAAGTAATCCGTGCACGCGTTTAATCGTTTCACTATTCCTAAGCACGGCTACACTTTGATAGAGACTCGAAACTACGACCACGATGGTCCAGCGCCTCTGTCAAATTTTCTTTGTGTGACTTTTAGCGCCTTAAATGTGAGTTTTTTTGTTATTGTTTTTTTCTTAAGCGCCATATAGCAAATGAAAACTCATACATATATATATATATATATATATATATATATATATATATATATATATATATATATATAATTATTCATGAATAATATTTTCAAATAAACCCATACCCATATGTGATCTATGCCAAAGCTGCAATCATCAGTATGGAAGGAGACAATGTTTGCTGTCACACGGTTTCACCCCAATAAATAGTCATATTTTAATTAGTAGACGGAGCGCGTACCGATGTGCCCACGACGCATTTCTTGGATGATAGGAGAATGGCAAATTCGGATGGCATTTGGAAAGTTTTAAAGAGGCCTGAATAGCCGGGGCCTAACAAACAGAACTTGTAACTTGTAATAACTTTACAATAACAAGCCGTTATTATAGCGTAACTTGTTAACTTACTACAAGTGATCCATCTAGCGAGAGCTTTGAATAACTATTTATAAATAATATGATCATATTAACAACGATATATATATATATATATATATATATATATATATATATATATATATAAGTCAGGTTTATATTATATTCCGATAACCCTGTTTTTATTTAATATTTTTATTTTATCACATTTCCATAAAATATAACATTTCTGTGAGATATATTTTTTAAAGTCCGTTTCATTTGTCTTTTGCCAAACAACATTTTTATGTCAATATCGTCTATTGATACAATCTGATTTAAGAGGAAGGTAATTTCTTGTTTTGTTTTGTTATTACTGGCTCGACTCAGCCAGCAAGTTTACGGATCTCCGTTGGTAATTCCTGAAATACGCATCCGAGGAGACTTTAATTGGCCGTCCTTAGTGATGTCTACTGTTTTGATAAACGACTTACTATAGTAGACGTGGAAACGATTTCGCGGATTCTACACTGTAATTATTTAATTTACGAAACTAAAAATTCCGCCGTACGCAATGAAACTTGTATGAATAACAAATAGCTGTATACCGTGTTCAACAGAAATAATTTACATTTATAACTTAAAATAGCCCGATTATAGTATCACTTATTAAAACGCCTAACCTAAAGGCGGTTTCAAATGTGTTTTTAATAATTAATCAATAATTATTATCTACATATGTAAAAGTGTTATCGTTGCGGAATCATCAGTGTAGAGATAAGTGCTCAAACCATTCGAATCCCGGAACACTTTTTTATTCTCTTACATATAACTTTATATTCACACAAATTATGCGTGTCTGGTGATTCATGTCAATTTTCTTTTTGCAATTCTGTTAAATCCTTTTGGATACTATAATTGCTGTGCTTAGTAGTTACAATGTAGCAACTTAAATGACTGTGTGTGTAATAATAGTGTTAGTATGGTCATTTTTCACGTAAGTCTCAAATGAAGGTGACGTTGCATTTGCCAAAAGTAGAATTCTAAAGCAAGACTCGTTTGCTAGCTATGACGTCACGGGCACAGGTAGAAATTAAGCAGATGTGTCAAATTGTTAGAAAATATTGTTGTCTTCCGACTGTACTACCAGAGAAGGCAGTCCGTTTTTTTAATAGCTGCGTCCTCCTGCGACTAGGGTGTAGGTCGGGTTGTTTTATATGTGTACATGTATGTTCTGGAGAAATAATATACACCACAAAGGATTTGGAAAACCTACGTTTATCTATATTTTAAAAATCTTGATAAACCTGGTTACTTAGAAAAAGAATGCAAGATAGAGAAAATTAGATGCAAATCATGACTGCAACACAAACACTGACCGCCGACCTGTGAATTTCGTCAAGCAAGTGGGCACACCGTAAGATCGAGGAGAATGCACAAAGATTATCCAAGAACACGGTTATAGTATGCTTTACACTTAATTATTGAACTTTTAACAAGTGGTTTTGTAAACTATAGTATACACTGGATCTTATTACAGGCGTCGCCCGGGGTTCAGCAAAGTCATGTGTTTTTATTCGTATTGATTTTTACATATTAAACGTATACAGAAAGAGAACAGAAAAAACACTTAAAAGAAATACAACGGGGTCGATATTTTCTAAATAATAATACGCGTTATTCCTCTTGCTGATTCTGATTTGCGATAATAATTTTAAAATATCTATATGTTAATTGTTGCATACTGTTTTAAATAAGCTGTAGCAAAGTAAGTTATTAAAGTGCACATAACATGCTTAACGATAACAGACGAAAACTTGCTCTTAGGAAAGATAGTTTTATATGTTAGCTTAAACGCTTTTCAAGTACACTTTTCAAATCTTACAATATAGCTTTATATATTAGCTGATATACATAATGAGTTTCCATAAATCCTCTCTCATGCAGAGCATGTTTTAATTCGCATGGAGGATCGTTTTAATAAGAACTAGCAGGGCAACCCGGCGTTGCCCGAGGCGATAAAAAAAAACAAAATAGTAGAAATTAAAGAGGGTGTGTAACATCTTTATATAAAAACTTCAATCTCTCTTTTTTCTTTAGCCGTCTTTCTTTCCCTGGTCCTCATTATTTCCCTCCCTCCTTCAACCCTCTATTTTTTCTCCATATGATTCTTATCGTTTTAAATGTGTTAAAAACTTATAATAATGAAATTCACGTAAATTCTTTTTGCTAAATATGTATGTTATGTAACTGGATTTTCTTAAAAAATATGCTATGTAAACAAACATTTTGGATGAAAGTTATTAATTATTCTTACATAGTATTTTTGATCCCGAAATAAAATTATATTTTATTTTTTCAAGACTTTAAAATCGAATTTAAATGCAATGACTTAATCGCTGGCGGCCATGTTGTAATTTCCTAAAATTTGCTTTCGTAAAATAGTAGCAATACTTTGATTAGCGTTTGTCGCTTATTTAAAAAACAATAACAAAGAACTAAAAATTTAGAGGCGCGTCCGTGGCGCTAAGAAACGTTCAATAAAATTAAAAGTTATTTCAAATTATTAAGTAATTAATATAAAATATGACTCAGGATTTTAAAATTACTATAAAATATCATGAATACTAACTGAAAACAGTCCCCCCGATGTAATCTGCCCCGACCCCTAATGTCTCCAGCCTCACCCCAACTTTTGTTCACTCTCCCACAACCCTGAGACATATTTTAAGTTAAAAAAATACAAAAAAATAAATTTTGCCCGACCCCTAAAAAATTTGGCCTGACTCCTAAAATTTTCCCCGACCACCTAATCTCTCCAGCCCCACCCCCAACATTTTTTATCTCTCCCACAAGCCTGAGAAATATTTTAAGTTCTAAAAAAAAAAAATTGGGCCCGACCCCTAAAAAATTTGGCCTGACCCCTAAAATTCTCCCCGACCCCTAATCTCTCCAGCCCCACCCCAACTTTTTTCAATCTCCCACAACCCTGAGAAATATTTCGAGTTCAAAAAAAAATAAAAATTAGTCCCGACTCCTAAAAAATTTGGCCTGACCCCTATAATTTTCTCCGACCCCCTAATCTCTCCAGCCCCCCTCACCCGCTAACATTTTTTTCACTCTCCCACAACCCTGAGAAATATTTTAAGTTAAAAAAAAAAAAAAATTGGGCCCGACCCCTAAAAAATTTGGCCTGACCCCTCAAATTTTCCCCGACCCCCTAATCCTTCCAGCCCCTCACAACTTGTTTTTCAAACTCCTACAACCCTGAGAAATATTTCAAGTTCAAAAGAAAAAAAAGAAAAATTTGGCCCGACCCCTAAAAAGATTGGCCTGACCCCTAAAATATTCCCTGACCCGTTAATCTCTCTAGCCCCCCTCACCCGCCAACAGTTTTGTCACTCTCCCACAACCCTGAGAAATATTTTAATTTCAAAAAAAAAAAAAAAAAATTTGGGCCGACCCCTAAAAAATTTGGCCTGACCCCTAAAATTTTCCCCGACCCCCTAATCTCTCCAGCCCTACCTCAACTTTTGTTTCAATCTCCCACAACCCTGAGAAATATTTCAAGTTCAAAAAAAAAAAAAAATTTGTCCCGACTCCTAAAAAATTTGGCCTGACCCCTCAAATTTTCCCCGACCCCCTAATCTCTCCAGCCCCCTCACCCGCTAACATTTTTTTCACTCTCCCACAACCCTGAGAAATATTTTAAGTTAAAAAATAAAATAAAATTTGGCCCGACTCCTAAAAAATTTGGCCTGACCCCTAAAATTTTCCCCGAACCCTAATCTTTCCAGCCCCACTCCTCAACATGTTTTTCACTCTCCCACAACCCTGAGAAATATTTTAAGTTAAAAAAAAGACAAAAAAAAAAAATTTGGCCCGACCCCTAAAAAAATTGGCCTGACCCCTAAAATGTTCCCCTACCCCCTAATCTCTCCAGCCCACCCTCTCCCGCTAACAGTTTTGTCACTCGCCCACAATCCTGAGAAATATTTTAATTAAAAAAAAAAAAAAAAATTTGGCCCGACCCCTAAAGAATTTGGCCTGACCCCTAAAATTTTCCCCGACACCCTAATCCTTCCAGCTCCCCCACCCCAACTTTTTTTTCAATCTCCCACAACCCTGAGAAATAATTTAAATTCAAAAAAATAAAAAAAATTTGACTGACCCCTAAAAAATTTGGCCTGACCCCTGAAATTTTCCCCGACCCCCTAATCCTTCCAGCCCCTCACAACTTGTTTTTCAAACTCCTACAACCCTGAGAAATATTTCAAGTTCAAAAGAAAAAAAAATAAATTTGGCCTGACCCCTAAAAAAATTGGCCTGACCCCTAAAATTTCCCCCGACCCCCTAATCTCTCTAGCCCCCCTCACCCGCTAACAGTTTTGTCACTCTCCCACAACCCTGAGAAATATTTTAATTTCAAAAAAAAAAAAAAAAAATTGGGGCCGACCCCTAAAAAATTTGGCCTGACCCCTCAAATTTTCCCCGACCCCCTAATCTCTCCAGCCCCACCCCAACTGTTTTTCAATCTCCCACAACCCTGAGAAATATTTCAAGTTAAAAAAAAAAAAATTTGTCCCGACTCCTAAAAAATTTGGCCTGACCCCTCAAATTTTCCTGGACCCCCTAATCTCTCCAGCCCCCTCACCCGCTAACATTGTTTCACTCTCCCACAACCCTGAGAAATATTTTAAGTTAAAAAAAAAATAAAATTTGGCCCGACCCCTAAAAAATTTGGCCTGACCCCTAAAATTTTCCCCGACCCCCTAATCCATCCAGCCACACTCCCCAACATGTTTTTCACTCTCCCAAAACCCTGAGAAATATTTTAATTTAAAAAAAAAAAAAAAATTTGGCCCGACCACTAAAGAATTTGGCCTGCCCTCTAAAATTTTCCCCGACACCCTAATCCTTCCAGCTCCCCCACCCCAACTTTTTTGTCAATCTCCCACAACCCTGAGTAATATTTTAAGTTAAAAAAAAATAAAAATAAATTTGGCCCGAGCCCTAAAATATCTGGCCTGACCCCTAAAATTTTCCCCGACCCCCTAATCTCGTCAGTCCCCCCTCCCACCCGCCAACATTTTTCTGACTCTCCCACAACCCTGAGAAATATTTTAAGTTCAAGGAAAAAAAAAGATTTGGCCCGAAACACCAATATTTCTAGGGACCGTTATACTTAAGAAGCACAAACATTCGTTTAAAAATCAATGACCTGATACAACCGGACACAATTAAGGGGAAGACTGGGTACATCCGGCAAGGGATTATGGGATGTTTTCAGTGACTCAGCATTTTTATCGGATAAGTACATAAATACATTAGATTATTTCCAAATTAATACTGTTTAACATTGAAAAAAAGTCTGAAAAATATGGGAAAAATGCTACCCTCTGTCGGAAACTGGTCCGGTTGACCCTTAGCAAGTGAATCGTTTTTTGCGATTTTGAGATATTATGATCCCAGGATATGTACTGTGCTAAAGATGTCAACTTTTTGACATGTCGCCGCTTAGTTTTTGAGGAGTAGCTGTACATTACATAAATACATTAGATAATTTTCAAATTAGTACTTATTAACATTGAAAAATAACTGAAAAGGACCCCCCCCCCTGATGAAATCTGCCCCATGGACCCCTAAGGCGTGGGTTTATAGTTTCGGGAATACGACCATCAACTTACGCTGTGAATTTTACATAAGAATACACTTTTATATTGTATCTATATTCTCTAACATTTGTTCTATAGGGCACACACACACACACACACACACAAACACACAAACATACAGACATTCAATTTTATATAGAAGATGTACATATTTGATTGTGAAATAAGGTATTTTCGAACTAATTTATTCTTTAGAATTTGCTATTGTAATTCAATGTTTATTTTAATTAATTTGTTTTCAATCAGTCATTTTTTCTACCTGCGTTCTTGTTTCTCCAGGTTTGCTTTCATAGTAGACTTCGTTAAAATTAATCGAAATATGAACGTCATGTCAAAAGTCAGACATTTATTTCCGCACAAAGCCTAGAGGCTAAAGCCTGCGTGTAAAATCGAAACAAGAATACCCATTCACACAAATTGAAAACGTGCATATTTTTTCGTTATATAACAATAATCTTGGATAACAAGACTAGAGCGAATTGTTCACTTATTTGTTTACAGTTTTTTTTAGGTGCATAGAAACACACTAACACGCCAGTTATTTACAGTTTAATGTGATAGATCATTTTACCGGCCCTTTTATTAGTCGCAGAATAGATCTTAGAAGACACTTCTTGTTCCTTGTATTTTATAGATTTGGCATGACAATCAACACTTTATATTTCTTGATAAGTAAACATGTAAAGTAGTCGACCATTGTCGAGAACAGCTACATACAACCTGGTTACCGACTATGTGGAGAAGATTAACAGCACAAGGGAAACAACAGATCTACCACTTTTTTCCAGTCGTGGAGTAATAACCAAAACCCAAAATAAGATGTCAAAAAGGAAATAGAAGAACGCACGACATGTTATACAGATGAAGAAAGATACCGAGGGAGTTAAACAGGAAAAAGAGACAAATCCATGGCATGGATGGAATTCAAGAGCACCTACGACAGAACCCCTCCAGCATTGATAATTGAATAGTCAAAAAGATAGACGACACATTATTAATATTATTAAGAAAGCAATGGGAGCATGTATACTAGAACTGACATCATTAGAACAACACCTGACTGTGATAAGAATACATGGAAGCATCTTCCGAGGAGACTGTCTATTACAACTGTTTTTTTAATCACAATTAACTATATTCTTAAGAAATTTGAGGCGAGATACAATTTGGCAAGCATAAAACAAATAATAAACAACCGCGTGTACATAGATCGCATGAAACTATTTGTAAAATCGAAAAAAGAACTGGAAAAACTGTTGAATGCGACTAGAATCCTCATTCATAATATTCGAATTGAATTCGGAATTGAAAAGTGCGCATTTCAGAAATGAAAAGAGAATTTTAAATTAATACCTGAAAATAACATGGGAATTCTTAGATATAAACTTGCATAATAGAAATCTAGTTTAAAAAAAAAAAACACTTTGGCACTATCACTATAAGATTCTATTACGCATCATAGCTTGGACTAAAGAAGGACATACATTTTTACTAGAATACGAAGAAACTAGTGGCCATGCAAAATGCACCAGACCAAAAAAATGATACAGCCCGACTATATGTTAAAAAGAACGAAGGGAGAAATTGTCTGGTATGTAGAGAAAACTGAGGAAGACACAACAATAATGTTAAAAATACATAACCCAGAATACAAAAAAACTGAACGTCGCAGCCAGAGACACCATTAAATTGAACAATACAATGAGAAGCGAAAGGAGAGACAAAAAGCCAAGAAAAAAGAAGTGAGAAGAAAAACAACCACATTGAATTTTCATTAGAATCACAAAAGAAGAGACACACGGATTATTCTAGACTCATCAGAGAAAAAAAACACCTGGACAGAGAAACGGAATAGTTACATACACCTGCACAGACCACTGCGATGTAATCCACCTATATAAAACTTATAATAGATAGAGCCTTGGAACAGAGGCAATGTAGATTTTGTGGGCAAATAGATGAAACGGTAAATTACATGAGTGAATACAGAAAATTAACCAAAAAAAAATGCAAGGGCAAACACGACTGCGTGAGAGAAAGCAGTACATAATGTACTATGTATCCGACAACATTAAAAACGCGTACACAAATAGTGCATACACACACCAGAAACAGTACTGGAAAACGTAAATCACAAAATATGCTGAGGCATGAGAGTAAAAACAGATAAACACATCTTAGCCTGGATACCGGACGTCATAGTAGTTACAAGAAAGACAACAACTGCCAAATTATAGATTTTGCCGTCACAGCGGATCACAGGACAAAGTAAAAACGGAATAAACGAAGCAAATACACAAAACTTGCCAGATAATTAAAAGGTATATGGGCATTGACAAGGATTATTGCAACCCACATGACAGAGAGCACACATATTCGGTGGTAGCGAGAAATAAATGGTAAGTAGATGCTGCTATAAAGCAATGTAAGTTTGCGCTGATTAGATGTCTGCACCGGTGTTTTCATAAGCAGTTAGTTAGTAGTTATCCTTCATCGGCGGAAAAGGACACAGCTATAGTTAATTTCCATAAGTATATGATATTTACATATAAACATATATTATTATATAATTAACGTAAAAGAACATTCATATACACCTCATAATATATACATATATATATATATATATATATATAAATATATACATTTATTTATATTATTACATATATATATATATATATATATATATATATATATATATATCAGTAGACAAAGCGCATATATATATATATATATATATATATATATATATATATATTTATATATATATTTATATAGTTCCTCTAGAGAGTATATGCGAGTACTGTTTTTGGCATGTATTTAATATTTCACTGTTTAATATATAGCGTCTAATGATCTAATATATTTCTTATTCATTTTGTTGTAACTCTTCAAAAATAAATTTAAATATTTGATTTCAGACGACATTTAATATTGTTTGTACTAGTTGACTTTTAATTGCTTAGAGAATATGTGCAAGTGCAAACAATGAATTTAATGACTTACACAAAGGATAGCGATGGTAATACGACATTATAATGGGCATTTGTCAAGGAAAGTCATCGCTCAAATTTGAAAAGAACTGAAAAGGGATTATCGAAAAATAAAGATATATGTCAGAAGAGAATTCAACCGCTATAAAAGAAGTCCAAACTGAATACATGGCTTGTAGATATGTGTTACATATCGGACAAGAAATTATTAGAAATGCGCCTGCCAGTAGTTTATTTATATTTCCAGCCGCTCGCTTCAAAAGAAATGAAGTGAAAAGCATTCAGAATGTAAAGAATCAAATCAAGAAACCTATGTCGACTAATACACAGATCGAAATCGAGTTCACTCGACAAATAAACATAGGTAAACTTATTATGAATATGTTCTGTTCACAAACGAATTTAGATGCACCATTGATGAATGTGCGCGAAGTTTAGCCTCTAAGCAACGTTATTCAGGAGAATCTATCAAATGGTTTTCAGTAGCCCGTTAAGTACACAGTAACACCTTGTTAGGGATGAAGTAAATTCTTAAAAAGTGATGTCTAAGTCAACAGAAACAAATGCCGTTATAAACAAATACATACGCGGATTATATGAGAGTTTCATTTTCAGTAGACTAAGCGCACATCCGAGGCTAGAGATTTGTTTTTATTTTACTAATTAGTTTCTACTTATCAAGGCCAACAACTAAGCGGAGATAAAGTTTAATGATAAATAAATGGTTGTTAGCTGAGAACTTAGGAACGGAAAAGGAGTTATTACATTGATCAACTGGTCGGTTTGTACACTAGCTTCTTGCATTTCAAGAATACCAGCTTGCAATTGACAGTGGTGCATTCCCGCGGTAAAATATTCCACAGAAGGGAAGTTTTTACTAAATAGTTTTTTCCCCTGAAAATGTTTTCCTGGAGCAAAGCACATGGAGTAAGAAATAACGTTTTTTTTTCGATGTGGTAGAAGACAAGTTCTAGCTGAGAATATCTTACAAAGACGAACTAAAGATTCGTGCTCAGTCAAGCTCCTTCCATGCTAATAAGGATAGAGTTGCGGAAGACCCAGATCGTCTCTTTTTAAGAATCGGGTTGTAGGGAAAATAAAAGTCAACCCCCTACTAGATTTCGATTTCGATTTCAGTTTTTTAGTCTGTCAAGTCAGAACAAATTGTTCTGTGAAGCATCTCCCGAGATATGGCAGCAGTATTCAATTTTTGGTCGCAACTGAATCTTTATATACGTAGAGAATATGATCCGGAGTAATTTACTTTCTGTAGCGATGGAATAATACAGTCATTTTTCCAACGACTTTAGCTGTGAACGTCAGACCTAGGTTCTTGTCAGAAGAATGGCTTTCTTAAACGAGATAACGTTTTATTCGGACTTGGGTAAAACATGTGTCCGTGTGTTCATTATCAAAGGAGAGCCGTTTGGTTTTAGAGATGTGAAATTTTACTCTCAACTTTTACTAAACATACATCTTAGTCATAAGTACCATACACAGTGCAAAAATAGATATTCGTATCATCTACGTAGATACCAACAGATAATACCAAAATATAATTTATATGATCATTAATAGAGATCAAGAAGGGCGTTGCTCTTAAAATACATCCTGAATGCACGACAACATTATTTCTCTGTTTTAAACCTCTATTAAATATATCTGCTGGAGAAAGAATTTAATGATTGTAAATATATTAGAGAGTTCATAGTTGGCGAGTTCATAAACAAACGTCGGTTCAAACCGTATCGCTTGTCTTTAATATATCCATGGCTATTTCTCTAGAGGCAACGTCCCCTGTGCAGATATTAGATGACCATTAGTGATATTGCAGTAAGCACATCAACACTTTACCTTGCAAAACGAAATCCGTATTGCTTGGCATTAAGTAGATTCGTATGTGTTTTCCTTATCATTATAAAGTGGCCAGTGATTGTTTTATTTACCACATATTAAAGCAAATGGTACATATGCAGATTGTCGGTCTCTACTGAGATGCGACTGACTGATCACCTGTATACTTAAATACTGGGCAGGCCAACAACGTTTTAAAACTAGACGAAAGGCGTCTTCTCTTTACGCATATTCCGTATAGTTTTCTTAGGATATAAGTCATTTTTAGTGACAGATGCTTGGACACAATGACTGGGCTGTTTTCAGGTCTAGTTGTACATTACATTAAGATTACATGGGGGAATCCCGGAAGTTTCTAGCATGGATCGCAAAGCGTAGAGCTTGTAACAAAATTTCTTTTGAAAGAACTTTGCTTTTTCTGTTGCTTAAATGACTTCATTACCGTAAATAATGGTTTTATAAAGGTGTAACTTCTGTTCAATAGCGCTACTCTTCTATTTCGTGGAAGGATATATAGGCCCACACTGTTCCGAAATATATAAGTTAAAGTGGAACAGAAGACCAAGAAGACATCTAACTTTTATACATACATATAAACAGCAACACACACACACATATATATATATATATATATATATATATATATATATATATATATATATATATATATATATATATATATGCGTGTGTCTATGCGGGTGTATGTTTATGTGCATATGTGTCTGTTTTATATAAATAATTATTTAAAAAATATTTGGACTATGTGAAAATAAATAAACTTTTCGTATGGATTGAATAATTATTCATAAAAATATTGATGACTTTTTTTTTCATGTTTACGAAACTGTAAAGCTTCTTTCTTTTAATACGTTTGAGGACATCACAAAACAAATTGATGGTATTCATCGAAGATGATGAAAGTCGCCGACTTAATTACAAGAAACGAAGTGAAAACGAAGAAAAATGTGTTTTAAAATTGATCTACGAGGAATTCTAGTCGGCAGATAGATCTATCGATACCCATCGAGCAATAAGAAATCGAATTAGATGATGAGGAACAATATGCAGTTGATTGTAATCGTCAGCTAAATTATTTCATAGTATGAGCAATAGTATTACTACTACTACAAATGATACTACTAATAATACTAATATTTATATTAATATATATTAATACTCTGCCATTTCAGTTATATAACCTAATTATAAAACATACATTTAAATAAATATATTTCGTCAGCGATATATTTTCCCGCGATCATAAGGAATGCTTTATTTAATTAAACGTTTAAGATAGTAAGTGAATCCTGATGCAATTAACTACCGATATAAGAATCAGATACGTCTTAAAATAGAATATTGCTGCCACACCAAGAGAAAACAACCTCCGTTGCATAAGCATAGCTTCTAATCGGCTCAAAAATCTATTTGAGATGGTATTTTCTGTTTTTTTGCAACCCGTTCTACAAGGAAAACACGGTGTAAGTCTCTGTTATCTTTCTTTCTTTATTAGGTTCACTGGTTCTCCCAGTCTCGCAAACACACAATCTCTCTCTATCTCTCTCTCTTTCGTTCTTTCTTTCTCTCGCTCTCTCTTTTACTCTTTCTTTCTGCACACACACACACACACACACACACATATATATATATATATAGAGAGAGAGAGAGAGAGAGAGAGAAAGAGAGAGAGAGCAATAGATGAAGTGAAGGAATATAATAAGGTGCGAATAAAATGTTATTACAGTTCAATGTTAAGGCATAGTTCTTTAAAGTCCTTAACACGTGAGTCTACAAAGAAAATCTTTTCCTCAGAGGACCATTACCGCAATGACATTACTGCAGGTTATAAAAATTAAACTTTGAAATATATAAAAAAATATATATAGAAATACATAAAAGTATATAAAACATCAAATATATCGACCACAAACATACTTTTTGTAAACCTATACAGTTCATCCACGTCAACTAGCTTAAAATAGCACTAGGCCAGACATCAAAGAGGTTGATTAAGAAATAATTCAAATGGTAATTGGGTGTCCAAAAATACAAAAAGTTATCCAGGCGGGATATTTGTTTGCTATCGATATCATATATATATGTATATATATATATATTTTATATATATATATATACAGGGTGTCTCAAAAAATGTACTCACTCTTAGAATGACGAGAAAACCTTTATTTACCTTGGTGCGCGTTATCAGCTTTGTTTCAACAATAATGGTCATCAGTTTGAACATTTGCGAACATGATTCTTCAATTACATCTGTCTCATGTATTCGATGCTATTTCATTTCACTCTATGTTCATAAATAAAAGTTTTCTCGTCATTCTACGAGTGAGTACATTTTTTTTGAGACACCCTGTATATATATATATATATATATATATATATATATATCCACTCGTTATTTCATTGTAAGCTACTTGAGTGAACTCTAATAGCTGGGTATTCATCGTAAGATATTTGCGGCAAGAAATCGTCTGATAATTGCATCTAAGTTTCTCATTATATTAGAGCAATGCTTATTCAGGAATAGTTCGGTGGTAATTGTTGATATTTAACTTAATTATAATCACATTATTATGCTGATATTATCAATCGCTCTCGGGACAAAACCCTCTCCTTGCGGCAGTCGACTGTAATGTATCCTTTTTAAAGTATTAAATGTATCAAAATATACAGATCTTGAGATTTAAATTTTAAAAAATCCGGTAACCTGAGAAATCTAGTCAAGTGTTCGTTTCTGGGTGTAATCTTAAAATGACCCCTTTATTTTCAACATCTTAACGGCATTTACAAATGGCTCATCAAAAAGCAAAGTCAACGCCATACGAAAGTAGATGTAAAATGCGTATAATATTAATACGTGTGTCCTATATTTGTTACAGAGTATTATTCAAAGTTTTCAAGGGTATATCAAGTGTTTATTGCTGGAATGTCGATACTGAAGTACCAAATAGAAAGAGCATCAACACTATATCATAATTAACGGACACAAAAATAAAACAGATAATGTATGTATGTAAATTAATACAAGAGGTATTGTTTCAAAAATACACCCTGTTAAATAATAATTGTCATTATTCTGATCGAAATGTGTTCACATTTCGAGTACTCTAGTACGATCGGCTTTTAATAATAAATGAGTTGAAAATATTTTGAGGGGTGATTGGCTCCATCGAGATCCCATTTTTTTACCACGCCTAAAACTATTTGAAATCAATCGACAACTCATAATTGCATATCGACGACTATGTTAAAATAACGTATTACCGATGTGGAGGTAGGCCGCCTATCACAGCGTCGGAAAATACTACAGTTTCTCGAGTTTCTTTTTATTCTAACTCTAATGAAAACCATAACAATTCGAGGTATTAGTTCATGTTCATTGCACTTTCGAAGGGTTTTGCTTAGATAAATAAAAATGACCATTGTAAGAATATCTAAATAGCTTAGTTATGTTCTAATAGGTAGTGACTGGACATAAACACGTAAAGTAGACAAGCAGACACACTTTTTTTCATATCAGAATATATGCATTCATCTTTCTATGTCTTTGTATGGCGACAGTATGACTCGAACACTTTTAGTCATATTCTTCAGATATTTAATTCTTTAAATGTTCTAATATACAACCACCCACACATCTCAGGGCGCGGGCCCGGTTTACGAAGACACCTTGAATATGTAAACGAGAGATTGTCAAGTAATAACAGCGAAAGTAAGTGGTATTTAGACTGACAGTGGTCAATATAAATATAAAGACATTTGATAGAACTAAATGGAAGAAGTGGATCATTGCACTGAGCTATTAGCTGAATGTCTATTGATAATTTTTCCGAAAGTGCTCCACTTTTAATGTGACTTAAAAAGTAGATTTTAAAAATATTCAATTATATATATATATATATTAATATTTTTATGTACGACGTCCTTTTGAGCTTACATTCTTCATCAGCGCTAGGAATTTAACATCTCAGACGGTCAGAGTGCGCGAACCCTCCCACATAGACACCATTCGAAACAACGAAAAGTAAATTCCAATTTCATTGTATATTTTTGTTTGTTTAAGATAGTCTGTAATACATTTTCGGGATCCATTTCTTTCTTCAGGCACTCTAGTCAAGTCTGAACAGAGTTCTTATGAATAGCGAACTAAAATTCATACTATTGTTCATTTATTATTTCACTAGCAGACGACCAGGGTCGACTCTCAAGGTCATATATTGACGGGTCTTGATGTCTATGTTTAGGTCTGGTACACATGTACCAGAAAGGAAAATAAAAAATAAAATAAGAAAAAATGGGGGTTATTTAGATAAGACGGGCTGCTTTGTGTGTGGGTGTGTTCTCTTTGAACCCCGACGATTGGCCGCTCTCTCACACATCCGGAAGGAGGAGGAAATAAACAGAACATGGACAGAAAAAAAAGAAGCAGGAAGGTCAGTAAAGTTTACAAGATAAATACAATTATTTGCCGGATATGTGTTTGTCTGATATGCAATAGGTTTTAAATGTAGATATCTAAAATTCTGTGATTAGCAAGTGTGTATGTAAACATACGAGTATAAATATACACCCATATTTACGCACCCACATATACACACCCATATATATATATATATATATATATATATATATATATATATATATGTATATATATATATACATAAATATACAGACACATGCACACACATACAAATATATACCAATCTGTCAACTCATATATAAATGGCGCGATTCACAATTGGTTATATCTAGTTAGTTTAGGAAGTACGCATATGCATACGAGTGTGTCTGTGCTCGCGTTTAAGAAGTAAAATAAGCACTGCTTAACTTTAATTGATAACGCGTATTTTGAAGAGTCTATGTATTGGTAGTATAGTCAAAAGATTGTGCAGTGACTCACAACTCCAATATCTAAGTTTATCCTCTTGGTATATGTGTATTTTTTTGGATCTATTTAATTTCGTTTTTTTTCTGCGATGATGTGTGGAATGGAAAACTGTCTGAAGTAATATACACTGTATATGGTCTATTATGTTTTTTGCTGAGTTGTAATGTCTTGCAACTGCTAGGTGTTAGTGTTGCCCATCATAGATGTGTTGTGGTTATTGAATCGTAATGTGGAACAGAGTGTCAGTCTCCCCGACGTAACAATATGTGCAATTCAAGTAATAAATGGCGTTGTGACTGTAGCAAGTTAGACCTGGTAGTTCGAGTTTTGCATTTGTATTGTGTAGAGGAATGTCAGGATCTGTCACTATATGTTGGGATATCTGGAAGCGAGGTGTATTGCATGGTTCTAGTAAAATCCTGTTCTGGTGTAGTGTGATATGTGAGAAGTGTCATTACATGAGATGGGTTCCTTCTGACATTGACTGGCTGTATATATATATATATATATATATATATATATATATATATATATATATAAATATATTTATATATATTGGGAATTGTGAGTGGGGTGGTAGAAGCATTACACTATTTATTCTTTTATGTTACAACCCAATTATCAGTATGAAAATATATCCCTATAACCACACGTAGAAAACCTAACTAATCGTTTATTTTATCTTTTGATGGTTGAATCGCAGTGAAGATTCTTACATGTATATAGTTACATATTTATTTGCATACTTTTTTATATTCAACCTATGAACAGACACACTCAAATAGACCTTTTTTTCTTTCTTTTAATTTGAAGCAAGTATAAAAGAAATATGAAACTATATATATATGTATGTGAGTATCTTCACTCTTATACAAGCACACACACCATTAATATATATATATATAAATATATATATATATATATATACATATATTATAGTAAAGTTGAATCAACGTTAAAGCTTATTTATATTTATATTGTTATACAAGATATATATGTAAAACATACTTTTGAAAGAAAATCACTGTCACGTGTTTTAATAAATAATGCGTTTACATTAACTGAACCAGTTACCAACTCCTATCATTTAGTTATTGATGTATTTTTCTTACCCTTTATCACTATGTTTATTTATGCACTGGTTAATATTTCTTAACATTTTTGTGATAATTGGGATCAAGAATTACCCCTAATGCTTGAATTGCCATCTAATGTGTATAGTACCTTTAAATACTAGAATACGTATGCAAATTTGATAGCAAATAATGCGTGCCGTTAATTTTACATCACCTATCAGGAGAATATAGCAGTTAATTAGTGTATCAATCTTCGTCATTGAAGGAGAGTGTATTAACGACCATTACTAGATCATAAACTATTTAATGAAATCAGAGTAGAATAAAATAAATCCTGTAACTTCAACAATGGGTGGTCTTCTTTTAGAATTAGTTTGCCTGTTTGTATGCCAATGCTGCATAGGATATCATAAATTATTTGTTTGTTATATTAGCTCTGCGTTATGCTTGTAACATGTATGATTCAAATGGATGTGTTTGCATAGTTCTTAGACTAACAGATTCCTACAGCATATTTTGAAGTGGTTTTTCGTATTAATTTATTTAGGGTGTATATTTACTTTTTCCAAAGTGTTATCTAGCTTAGCATTTAGTGAAATGTCGTTCTGAGTTGTTTCACGCGTCGTAAATGACCGATTTTATCACTATTATTATTATTATTATTATTATTATTATTATTATTATTATTATTATTATTATTATTATTATTATTATTATTATTATTATTATTATTATTATTATTTTTATAATTATTATTATTATTATTATTATTATTATTATTATTATTATTATTATTATTATTATTATTATTATTTACTGACTAGGAGTTATCACACTGGTCATCGTCAGTGATCACCCAATGCCAACAACCTGTGGTATTCCCTGGAGTCTGAGTGACACCAATTATTATTATTATTATTATTATTATTATTATTATTATTATTATTATTATTATTATTATTATTATTATTATTAATATTGTACATTATAAATGACCCTATGCTAGAGAAGGGTAAAATAATCTAGTATGCATTTTTAAAAAGATCGGTTTAGGGCAGGTTTAGACTGACACATACTTTGGGAAATAACACATTAGCCACAAAATGATGAATAAGCAGAATGAATTGACGTTCAACGAACAACGCATTGAAGTCAATTGAAGTTAGAGACAAAGACAGTACAGTCGAGATTGCAGTGACGTCACGTTTTCATCATTGACACATAAACGAAAGTTTCAGACAGTTGGTACATGGAACGCAGGCGAAGCACATCGCAAATTACGCTGTCAAATTTTGAGACAGTAAAAAATGACCCTAGGCGAAGGGGGTCCCCCTAAGATGTGTGTTTGTCGAGTCCCGCATGTGTCTTGTAAAACAATAATTTATCTACCCATACAATTGTACAGTGTGAGAGTAGTTAAACTATATAGTTTCCCCTTCTTAAATTGTCATTACAAGAAAATAGAAAATACTGAAATTCTCAGCCAATCTATTAAGATTCTTTTTCTGTCCGAAGGGAAATGTTATTATCTAGCCACACTGGTGACGATGACGACCAGCACCCACACATAGAGAAATAAACGGCGAAGCAAAATCACGGCAATCCCCAGCAGTGAAAGAGAAAAACAGGAAAATGGCAGAAGGAAAATGTAAATTTTGGCACACATATTAATGTGGACATTTCGGACTTATCGCTTTTCAACTTAAAAAAAAGAGAAAGAAAGGGGCTAAAGTACTGCCTACATGCCCACACGCAAAGTACGCGTACAATACCATGAGTGAGCACATGTATTAGGAACTAATTATTGTACACGGTGCACATATATTATAAAGTGACACTCTCACACCCGCATACAGAATGAAAAATACGTGAGAACGGCATAAGTAGAAGTGAACAAAATAATAGCTTTACTATTTTTCAGTAACGTATTTAAAAGTGACACAACGTTACGATATTATTATTATTATTATTATTATTATTATTATTATTATTATTATCGTTTTCATAATCATCATTATCATTATTATAGTTATTATCATTATTAGGTGTTCTTATTATTCTCATATCAACATCCTATTTAGACAGCTGTCCCCTAGGATTCAAGAAGAGAGAAGCATACTGAATTAGAAAAAACTTCAACATGGTAGTTTAATGCTGGATCCTTATGGCTAAGATAACTTATATCTACGTGAGATCTTTAAAAAATGTCACCTACATTTCACCTAAAAGTGAATATAAAAGAAAACAGAAAATAATTACGCGTGGATATATATATATACATATATATATATATATATATATATATATATATATATATATATATATATATATATTCGGCATAATCATGTTGACACACCGGTTCAAGTTATAACCGAGGATAAGCAACGTTGAGGATGACCATTATTAAATAGGTGACCATGCTGTATATTGTCTGGAGAAAATATGAGCACTACCGGGTTTTATAATACTCACAAGAAAATGTTGGACTGATAGAGTATCTTCCTGGCTCCCTGAAAGCGCCTGCGGATTTTATGGGAAAACAACAACAACGATGTATATATTTAATATTTACAATAAAGGTTAAGGCTCTCATTTTATGTAACACTGTTATATACTTAAAACGATTTTTTAATTTGTAAATACAATGGTAAATCGGCTTAAGAGAGTAATAAGTCTGCAATATGTTGGATTTCAGAAGTATCACTGGAAATGACACATGCCTGCTCTTTCTTTTTTACAATGCCCACAATCTTATTGACACTATATATATATATATATATATATATATATATATATATATATATATATATATTTATTTATAAAATACAGAGATTCAATGTAACATCACTACCGTCGGTTTCAAAGCGGGAGGGTGATCCCGATTATCGTCAGCTGATAAACATATTCAGGAATGGTGGAACTTAGTCGGTCACGTCTGAGATCACGTAGGACGTGATTTGTGAAAAGGGGGGGTACAAATATGTGCGCGAGAAGTAAAATTTAGATTCTAATATTTAAATTTTTAATGTATATAAAATGGTTATTAATTAAAATAAAGCAGAAGAAAAAGTTTTTTTTTGTAATACATATAAAAATGTAAGAATTTCTGTAGGGTAGAGGTCGGGATTGGGGGCCAGAAAGTATAGGGGAAAGACGAAGTAGAGATGCAGGTGTCGGATGAGACGCCGAAGGGAGGGGGGAGGAGGAAGGATCTAAATGCGACGTAGTAAGCATTGAGGGCCGTTGGTTTTAAGGCTCGGCACCGCAGGCTAACTTTTCGACCCCATATCGTAGCATAAACTGTAAGAGTGGCAAAGAAAAGTATAATACTACTATTTATAATAATAGTCATAATAATAATAATGGTGGCCCGGCGAATTTAAAAGATAAAAATAAAAGTAAAAATAAAAAAATAAATAAAAATAATAATAAGAATCAAAATAAAAAAACCCGCGTGGCAGGGTAAAATACTGTAGGCATAAGCGTGTTATTAAAAAAGCACTGGCTATTTAGTGCAACGGTTTCCGGGTGTAAAGTGGGTCCTAAAATGTCATAGTGAGTGAAGTGTGGAGAGGTATAAGGGAATGAATTTGGGGAGCTTGAACATTTTAAAGGTTAGAGGACTTAAATTGGAGGTTATGTGAAGCAGATGATATGGAAATACTATAAGAAAATTATAGAACGATAAATAAGCCTCGGATTTAACTGACCGATTCACTATCAACAGGTTCGGCTATTGACGGTCCGAGAGGGCCTGCTACGAACCTGTTGATAGTGGATCTGGCTCTAAGGGTGTATTAACAAGATTAAATATTAAAGGGGTCCGGCACAGGAGAAGTCTAATAGAAATTAGATGTCTGTCTAACGGCTATCTATGGCATTATCTAGAGCCGGTGTTTACAAAGAGGTGATGTTTACAAAGCAGGTAGTTCTTCGCCGTCGAAGCGGGGGGGGGGGTAGATGAGTAATCGATGAAGGTAGGTGTCTGATTCTAATAATTGGGGTTTATTGGGGTGGGTGGATACCTTGATAAGAAATATATAAAAAAATATAAAAAAATGAAAAAATAAAAAAAATATAAAAAATATAAAAAATATATAAAAAAATATATAATATAGGGAATTGCGTCTATATCTAGGGTTAGGTGAGGAAGTAAGGGCCATATGGGGTTGAGCTATAGAGTAGTTGATCAAGGCAGGGCATGCGAGATGGGTTTGTCTTAGTCATTATTCTGTCGGTCAGTCCAGCTTATGAGGAGTGCTTGACGTCTGCGGATGCAGTCCTGGAATACCTCATCTCTTGCGTTTAAGGAAGTGATATGCGGGTCCATAATGGCTCGTATTATATGGTATTTTTCCGCATCGCACAAAGGGCACTTGTTGATGGCTGGGGAGAAAGATGGTCTTCTCTCGATGTGCTTTCATTTGATGGTGAATGGGGTCCCGTCGTCTTTTTATTGCCATATTCGGGTTGCAAGGCTGGTGTTGGCTCTGGCTCTGTATTTGAATGTATGCCTGTGTACATATAGTCTGTTTTTAAAGGGCTCTTGTGTCATTCCGATATATTTTTCTGTTAACCCGTTGGGGAGGCTTGTAACATTAACCTCATAAATTAGGGAGCTGACTTTGCAATTCCCCTCTAAAGGGCAGCCGTTCTCGTCATAGCACGAGAATCCTGTGGGGTCTGGTATCTTGGATTCTGTGGAAATGATTTTCCTTATGGATGGGGCGGTGGAATAGCTCACCTTAACTGTGTTCCTGTTGAAGAGTTTGTGCAGGCTGTGTGTAAGGGGGGAGGGGAAATGCTTATCGAGTAAACGGAAAAAGGCATGGCCTACCCTCGTTCTGGTGTTGAGTGAAAATTGAGCTGAGAACCAGATAATCGATCTCCCCCTATTGCGTCTGCTTTGTGCTGGGTTTCTGCGGTGTGAATTAAATATCTTCTCTGAAGCCACTGTATCTCAGTGCCCTGTTGTAGTAAGGCGATGCTTGTGTGAAGATTTATTGGCTGGATGACAGATTAGACATTCTCTGGCTGATGTTATTCACCAGGTTCTTTAAAACAGTGGGGGGCATCAACCTTTGTGGATATATTGCAGGGTGTCATTAGGTTTGTGGAAGGGTCTGTGCGTGCTATTGGTGAGGTTCAAGGTCGAATCCTGGAAATCCATCTGGTCCAATTTAGTATTGATGGTAATCTTAAAACCGAGGCTATGGAATGTCTCAGTTAAGTGTTTTCTTTAATCTATCTAAGGTAATTCCGCTACAATTTCGTGATAGGCAAAGTCCGTCATCTCTGCAAAGCCCGAAGAGGTGGTCAGGGAATTTCTTCTGGAGGGTGTCTAGAATAAATAAACCTACTAGGTCGCAGATATCCGCACTGTCAAAAGCTCCCATCGCCACGTCAAATGGGTCCTCAGGGTTGGATTTTTGTAACCCAAGCCCTTCCTTCGAAGAAAAGAAGGGTTTGCCTTGCCTGCATGATCGTGTCTTTCTCTTTGATATTTTGTATATGAGAGTGCAAAATTAAGGGCCTTGTCCAGGGTGTCTCTGGTGATGGAAACCGACGGTACTGATGTTACATTGAATTTCTGTATTTTATAAATAAATATTTACGCTCTTAATCCTTCGAAATCTCGGATTTCTTAATTAATCAAGCACTCTGCTGGATTTTGCCTGCCCTACCACACAGTACATATATATATATATATATATATATATATATATATATATATATATATATATATATTCATTTATTTATTTGTCCATTACAAAAATATATATTTAAGTATATACATTTTAAAATAACGGAACATCGTCAAAATTGCAAGCTTAATGAAATCGCATGACAAACTTCAGGACATATATATTTTATAGTTGCATTCAAATTACATTTAACATATAACTATATCTTTAACTGATTTTTTTCATTTTTTTATTTTTTACTTTATGTTTATATATCAGCGAATACCTGTAATTCTTCTTTGTCTCAGAAACAAATTTTTTTTATATATTTATATTTTTTTATACATTTGTTTTAATCAATATTAAAAATATATACGCGCGTTTCACAGCAAAATTTAGAGAAATGCATAGTAATACTATTGAACATTCACGAGCTATAGAAAAAGAAGAAATGTATTTGCAATCTCTCGCTCTCGGTGTATATATATATATATATATATATATATATATATATATATATATATATATATATAAGCGTGTGTTTCTGCTACTTGTTTCATCTTTTGTTATTGTGTAAAACCGTTAGAAAGCGCATGCAAGTAACGATTTACACCTGAGATAAATCTGTGTTCTGAGTTCAATCGTTGAAAACAAATTACTCAGATATTACTGCCGTTTTCGACCGAAATGATTGGTCTTAAGCCGGTCGCTCGTGGTGCTGCTAAAAGTAGATTGCATACAGACCCGAGATTGATAAAATGTTGACTCATTCACACTGCTCTCCATATGTTGGATCAGAATTCACCACAGTACACTTACCCTATTTGTTCTGCAGTAAGAGGCCGGAAAATATCCTCAGCTTTTTTACAAACCGTTATCGCTCTGCCAGCATTTAAATGTTTATTCGTACCACCATATATTCTTGATGCACAGTGAATGAGCTATTAGTAGTATTTTGTTCTCAACCCACTCTTACTATTCATATCTTAGTCGATACTAAAATTCCTGTTTCAAGTCGGACGAAAGAACGGAAAAGAGGAGTTTGGATATATATATATATATATATATATATATATATATATATATATATATATATATATATATATATATATATATAATATTTTCCAAGCTCCTCTTTTCCGGTATTCGTCCGACTTGAAAAACGAATCTTAGTGTATATATATATATATATATATATATATATATATATATATATATATATATATATATATATATATATATATATATATATATATATTAGAATGACTAATTTAACTTATTTGTTGTCGGTGTTCTATCTACATAGAGTCCATGCTGTTTATGTCGAACTTACACTTGTTTTAAATATGAAAGTTTAGTCTCTTCTTTGTCAATGTTGATTTCCTATAGGTATTCAAATGCATTTAATCATGAGACGATGAAATAAACATAAAAAGTGAAGAGCAGCAACAAGTACGCTAGGTGGTGTATAAATAGAAAAATTTATACCAAACAACTGGTGTTTAATTTAAGAACGTAGTAACAAAAGAGAAAAACACATTATAATCTATATCGTAATACACTAATAGAATTCCGTGTTCATACGTATGTGATCAGTGCCCGATCGGGAAATATGTAATGCATAACATTAATTTGAAATGTTAATCTGACGTCGATGTTGTGACGAACGTTAAACTCGAACTAAATACACTTTTATTGCTATCGAGATAAAATCAAATAATATTTATACTGTAAAAAATGGTGCAATATTATTGTGGAGTCTGCGTTCACGTCTGACGTAAAAAGAATGGAAATGTGTCACTACCTCCTACAGGCATACTGAAAACAGACATGCATGACATGATATATTCTGTAAGTACAGTAACCAGAGTACATAGATACGTTTATGTTTTGAATAATATCGTAGAGTTTCATTCACACAAGATATATATAAGATGCAAATATTTCACATACTCTTACAAATGTTTTGGATTTAGATGACACAACAATATGTATTCCGAAAGAAAATGCATACTAGACACTGTCATCGAGTGTTTAAGGTGTCTTAACCGAAATATTCAAAATTATATAATATTCTCAGCTTGAATAACATCCCCTCTTAATGGCTACCCCACACTGATTTATACAGGGAATGATGCACCTTCACCAGGTTATGTCGCCTACAGTAAAAACATATATATTTACACTCAACCAGACTAGATGAATGTTTGTCCAGAAAGCAGGTAAGACCAAGAGACCACAAAAAGATATACTATTATATAGTGACCTTATCAATTATTGAGGGGTATTTTCTGTACTTAACATCTTTACTGACTAAACGTTTTATAGCTAAAAGAAGTTTAATGGAATCTATCTACGTATCTTATATACAAATTAAGTGTTATCCGAAAGAGGAAATGTTTATTTATTAGAACTCTAAAATAAACAAAAAAGAAACAAACAAATGAACAGTCGTACTTATGTTTCAGAATAAAGTGGGACGGTAATATAATCACGTTTGAAACTGTAGAGTTTTCAGGAGTCCAGCTTGTAAAAATAACTAGTTGAAACTAACCGGGTTGAGCAACAATATGTTTTGTGTTTGGGGGTGCCATCCTCTAAGGTATTATATGCTTGTTTGGTAATGATATTGTAGTTATGTCCATACGTTATGATGCCATGCACCAATGATTACGTTTCTCTTATCATGGCGTGGCTAGTGTAGTATCGTGTTTTTTTGTCGTAATACACTATTCACATGGATGATCTCATTCTTTTTAGATGTATGTGTCGATGTGTTATATGTGTTCTTTTCTTATTATACCGTCCTCCCAGACATCAACTCTTATGTAGGCGTAGAAAAGTATATTCGTCATGATAACATTCAAACGGCGTCATCTCCTTACTTGGGGTCAGTGTAGTATAATATGCTCTTGCTAGCATTTACCTTCCAGGCTTTACTACCTCCTTTGATATTTTGTTTTGTAGGAGAATTGGCTTGTGTAGCATTTGTTCTGTTGCTATGACAACATATACATAGGCATTATTTTCTATTGAAGTAGCAATATTTTATATCATCGTTTGTTATGAAAGGACCATCTTATGTATTAGTTTGTCATTATTTCTCAGGAGGTGTTGTAATATATTTTCTGTTAGTATGAGGCCGTCATTTCAAACATGATTTCCTCTTTTGTAAGTAGTTTTTCATGAGACACTCCTCCCAATAATACACCCACCTTTTCGCCTGGGATAGTCTAATATATATTCCGTTGTCATGACACCATAATCTAATTACCATCTCCTTTTTGTGTGGGCATCTCTTGAATTTCCCTCTTTCATTTTCTATGTAGCGGGGTGACGGGAGTGTAGTATCAGTTATATTTTAATCATAAAATACTCCCATACATGATAACCTCTTTTAAAGGGTGGGGTAGCGTAGTATATGTTCGGTCGTCACGAAATAATCTGTCAAATCACTATCTTTACTATTTGGGATAGCAGTGTAATATATTTCTATTCTTTAGGATCTCATCCTTCCAGGGACTACCTTTCCTGTTCTGGGTTGGGTAGTGTAGTATCTGATTTATAGTCATGATATTATCCCCCGAAGGAATTACCTTATCATGTATGTGTATGTGTGTTGAATGTGTTCTGTTAGAATGATTCCATTCTCTTAAGAAATACCTACTCCTGTACGTAATTGTTAAATACACGTTTCTTCGTCATGATACTATAAATTCAAGCATCATCTCCGTCCTTGAGGTAGTGTTGCATAAGTTTGTTGTTCATGATATAATCCTCTCATGTATTGAATCCTGCTACTTATGAGCGAGTAATATTGGTTGTATGTTCATGATAACATCCTCCCAGTAATTAAGTTTTTCTTTCAAGGAGTTTGTATAGTATCTATTCCGTTTTAAAAATCCAACCTTTTCAGCAATTACTTTTTACATTTAGGGGATAGTTTCTAATCTATTCTGTTGTGTTTTGAACATACTCTCTGTGGGTTGTTGTGTAGTATTTGATGTCGTCCCAGAGAGTGCCTCCTTGTTTTGAAAAAAAAAAACGTAGTGTAGTATCTGCTTTCTGTACAACCTCAAGGGAAGTTTAGGGTAAATAATAACAGGCATGCATTTTTCTTTGGGGGCGGCGGTGTAGTATATGTCCTGTAGTCATGATAACATCTCACTAGGAACTATCTCCTCATGTTGGTGTGTGTGTGTAGGAGGGTATC
The DNA here is from genome assembly GCA_963556195.1 of Sepiola atlantica. Taxonomy (NCBI): domain Eukaryota; kingdom Metazoa; phylum Mollusca; class Cephalopoda; order Sepiida; family Sepiolidae; genus Sepiola; species Sepiola atlantica. Next base: position 131,250,515 of record OY744515.1, read on the forward strand.
TGTTTTCTTATCATGATATCCTTTTTCAAGCATACACTCTACCTCTGGGATGGTTAGTGTAGCAGCTTTCTTGCTGTCAATAAGACTCTCTTCCGAAGAATTACCTCTAATTGTGTGGGTTAGTGTAGTATACTCTCGTTCGACATGACATTATTCTGCCAGTAATAATGTAAGCTAAGGTGACGGCCGTTAAGTGATTAACGGCACGGACTGATAACATAGGCGAATCAAGTTCGAATCTAGTTCGTTCCAAAATAACACTTTCATATTTTATGTTTGCAACCTTTACGTGGTGCCTCATGTGAGTAACACATTCATTTCTAGAAATAATCTGAGAAACTAATTGTCTTTGTTACGCCCTGCTTGTGAGGGTTGCGTAGTATATGTTCGTTCCTGATGATACCATCCTACAAGGCCTGAAACAATATACGACCGGAGGGAGCATATATTTGCTAGCAAAACTAATAACACTAAAGAATTAAGCTGAAAAAAGCACGATTACAGGTCGGAGACCGAGAAATAATGACTAATCGTAATTGTAGTAGTAGTAGAAGTAGTAGCAGCAGCAGTAAAAAAAATGTGAAAGCATAAGAAACAGAAAGGAAAACACAAGTTGTCGCTAGGATGAGAAGGAAAAATGAATATGCAGAGGTCAATAAAAATAAACAATATAACAACCTTACAATTGCGTAATACAACGACAAAATGAGCATAATAGCTTATCACATTGATTGCTCTCCTCTGTTTTTTTCTGATGTCATTCTTACCTTAGAACGGATATCTTATATTTGATTTGTGTTTACATTCATATTTGGCAAACTTGAGAGATGTTTAACTACTGATCAAGAAACTTACAATAAAAATGGTAGCGCTTATATGCACATTCAATATATATATATATATATATATATATATATATATATATATATATATATATATATAATTATTATTTAATGTACACACACAAAACGTGATAAGTAGATATACTATTACATCTATCGATTTTCAATATTAAATTCAACAGTGCTTAACACTTGAGTAGAGATATGTAGTTTATTATGAAAATATATCTATGACAATCGAGCTAAACAGAAGCGTCTGCATTTCCTCTCCGTGTGAAATCGTCAGGCTAAAATGCATTATAACATTCGAGATTCCCTACGGGGATGACATTCCGAAGACTCCGTGTAGCTTAATTGCCGTAGATATAATTTCATAACTTACTATATATATATATATATATATATATATATAACATGATTCACCTTAAACAAGGCAGGCCACCACTGTAGAAGTAAGGGGCTACTGAGAAAAAATAAAAGGGGAGAAGGTTTGAGGATTCAGCTTAAAATAGAGTCTGAGCAGCGAGATGTCTGTTTACATTAGTTTTAAATTTCTGCATGTCAGTACTGTCGGGGAAACAGGGGGCATGGAGGGAGTTCCAGAGGCCAGCAGCACGAGGAAAGAACCTATATGAGTAGAATGGTCTCCGGCATCTGGAAACCTCCACAGTGAATCAATGAGATTTAGTAGAATGTCGAGTTAGTCTAGTAAATTTACGTAGAGGGGGCACCAGAGTAGGCAACTCATCGGAGCATACTCCATTGAAGTATTTGTAAAACAAACATAAGGATGCTACATTGCGGCGATGGGACAGGGACTGGAGCTTAGCTGACTGTGAGGGTCCTATTAGGTTGGCGATTCTTTTTTGGACTTTGTCAAGGTAGGGGAGACTAGTAGATGATGCACCAACCCAGATGTGGCAACACTACTTTATGCATGGGCGAATGGTGGTTTTGCAGAGATACAGGATAATGTCAGGTGTAAGGAGTTTACTAGCACGGTAGAGAGAGCACACCTTCTTTGCGGCAGCCTTGGCAATGTCTTCAATGTATGTGTTCCAATTCATGTTACCTGTGAAGGTTAGGCCGAGGAGTTTCAATAATGAACTCTCAGGTAGGGTGTTATTTGCCATGACAATCGGTGGTTGGAGAGGCTTCGTGTAGTTATTGAAGGAAAGGAGCTTTGTCTTTGCGGCATTAAAAGTTACCAACCATTAATGACCCTAATCCACAACAGCTTGGAGGTCATTTTCTAAAGATTCAGCCATTGTTTCAGATATGGTCGCGTCTGTTTTGCCAATATGGCGAGAGTAAAGCGTGGTGTCGTCAGCAAATAAACCAATCTCAGGCACTATGTCATCAGGGAGACCCTTTATGTAGATCAGGAACAACAAAGGTCCAAGTTTTAATCCCTGGGATACCCCAGCATTTATGTCATGTTGCTTAGATGAACGGCTATCGAAGACAACCTGGATTTTTCTTTTGTTTAGGAAGGATCTAATTATATAAAGTAGTTGCCCAGTAATACCGTATGAGCGTATTTTCAGGAGAAGCCCTTTATGCCATACCTTCTCAAAGGCCGTTGATATATCAAGTGCAACTGCCCTAGCTTCACCTGCCTTGTCGAGTGTATGATACATGCGTTCAGAGATGACCGTTAGGATGTCTGCAGTAGATCGTGCTTGTCTAAATCCATACTGGCGGTCAGATAGAAGTTTAGCATTTAATAAGTGCCGTACTATCGCAAGATTGATTAAAGATTCAAAGATTTTTGCAAAGATCGGCAGTAGACTAATTGGGCGGTAATTCTGAGAGTCGGTTCTATTCCCAGAACTCTTGTAGACTTGTACCACAGAGGCAATTTTCCAGCTATCGGGGAAGCAAGATTCGGCTAGGCTTTTATTGTAGAGTTAGGAGAGGACAGGGGCCAGTTCAGCAGACCATTTCTTTATTACTATTACAAGTATAAGATCAGGCCCACAAGCTTTAGAGGTGTAGAGGTTTTTTATGATGTCTCTTACCTGGGATGGGGTGATGACCAGCTTATCAAGTGTGGCTTCGGTCCGCAAAGGTAATTCAGAGAGAGGGTGGTTATCTGAGTCTAAAGTAGAGTTAGAAGCGAAACGATGTGCAAGTAGTTCAGCCTTATCAGTGGCCGTGCAAACGACACCATTGTGGTTTGAAAGTGGGGGAATCGTAGATTGATCATTATTCACTACACTATTGTAGATTTTCCAGAAATCGCGAGTATTTAGTTTCTCTGAATGGATGCTATTTTTTGTTAACTAATTATACCTTCTCTTCGCTTCGCCTATCAATTATTTCTTGACTCTATAAATGTATGCCTATTAATAGCTGATTTATGGCGGCCGAATTTACGGAATGCTTGTTGCCTCTCAGAAATGGCAGCTGCACATTCCGAAGAAACCCAGTGAGCAGAGTAGGGATTGCTAAAGAATTTTCGCATGGGGACATAGGCTTCAATGCCTGCTTTGACCCATTAATTTAATTCGTTTGCACACTGGTTGGCAGGGAGTGAGAAGGTTTCCCTCCATGGGGCGTCACTGATGTGATCTCTGATTGACTAAAAATCAGCTTGCTCGTAGTATCTTGTTGTTTTGAGCAACGGTTCATAAGCTTTTGAGTTAAGGAAATGACAAAAATCTATATGCATATATATATATAATATTTGTTGTTGTGTATTATCTATGTACGTATACGTTTCGTCCCTTTTCAATCAGGACTCATCAGCATAGAGATATGACTATTCACTACCGGTCGTACGATTCGAAACCCTGGATAACAAGTATTTTTCAACTTGCATGCAACGTCGTTAACCGCGCGCCTAATATTTGAATAGCCGATAAACAATGATAATTTAACACATATAAAAGCGGCTTTATGTCGAGGCATTCTACTTCTATTAAAGAAGGAATGATGCATATAAAGCAAGTGACGTCATGCTGTGTTTGTACTACCATTTAGAGTGCTCTACTTATTTTACGAGGAGCGACAAATATAAAATATTTGTTGTCGTTTATTATCTATGTACGTATACGTTTCGTCCCTTTTCAATTAGGACTCATCAGCATAGAGATATGACTATTGTGTGTGTCCGAATAACTACATTTGCCTTCGTATTTTGGGAACTCTGGTAAGTCAATCAACCAGCTACATTAATAGTAGTACTAAGCTCTCTGAAAATAAACAAATACATTAAGATGGTCAACCCCGTGGCTTGTACTTATGGCGAGAGTATCACCAGATGTAAAAGAAAGAATCTTGCATTGATCTGATACTTAAGCACGTGCTTGTCTAGCCACTATAGAATAGCTCTGATATAGAGAAAGGGTTTTGATATGACTATTTTTAAGCCCCTCCCTTCCTTCTCCCCTCCTATTTATCTTTCTCTCTCTCTCTCTCTCTCTCTCTCTCTCTCTCTCTCTCTGTGTCTCAAATATATATATATATATATATATATATATATATATATATATATATATATATATATATATATATATAAAGTGATGACTGAGGAGGATTGTTTGACGTAACTGTGACTATTAATATTTAGAATATATTACATGGTAGCGCTCTCATTACGACATATATGTATATATACAGCTAAAAGATGCGTTCATACATAAACAGATTGAGCAATGTACTCAGTGTCTTGACATGATGTTCAATTGGGCAAGCACCGAATGTTTTACTACATAAATAATACAATACCGGAGGTATGCAGCAATCGCTTTTGGAAGTTATGGCAATGGATTTATATTGACTTACGATAATCAAATTAGAGTTCGCTGGTCTCGGCCTATATATGCATCCAAAAGGGTAAAATAAACGGACTAAACGTGGCTTATAGCGCAGGAAAACGCATTTGGGCGGTCATGGCGATTGTTGGACTGCACACCAAAGGGAGGCTGTGAAAGAGGCGCTAATACAGTTAACAGCAAAAGGTGGTCGCGTGATAACTTTGTTTGCTAATGCTCGCTCTAACAGAGACGCTGTCTTCTTTAACTCTACAGTGCCAAATAATTTAAGTATAATAAGAAAATATTGCAAACGTTGTTAACACAGACACACACACACACACACATATATATACATATATATATATATATATATATATATATACATTATATTATACATATATATTACGTTTGTGTACATTGTTATTGAGTTATGTGCATCAGAGTCACTCTTGAACAAATAAACAATACATTAGAAATTTTAGAATACACCTGGTAGATGTAAAGGTGGGTAATGTGGGATATATGTAGTGTAGTTCAGTCTTATGCACACCGACAAATATAGGCTATATATTCTTAATTGAAATGCAGATACCTCTTACTTTTGTTAAAGGTATACATGTTCTCCAAATTATGTCGTATATTTTAACGTGTTTTAGGGGTCATAATATAAGCACAACCTTTCACTTTAAAATTCATAATATTTCAGATTCATGTTATTTTTTGGAAGAGGCTATATTGCCGGTCCCGGCAAAATAACGATTCCTGCGTTATATTGCCGGTCCCGGCAAAATAACGATTCCTGCGTTATTTTGCCGGTTCATGTATATTTAACTAAATTGTTAAACATACAGTGACGCCCGGCACAATAATTATTTACTAATGTAAAGGGATCGTTATTATGCCGGTTCATTATTTTAAAAAACCTAATTGTTATGGCCTTGCGAAAGAAAAGGTAATTAAATAAATAAGGGCAAATATTTAAAAACAATTTGTTTTCATCATCAGTTGTGTCGGTTAAAGAAATAAAAAAAAATCGACCTGCCCTATTGTGTCGGTTAAAGAAATATCTGCTTACTTTTCATAATAGAATTAATGTTGATGAATTTTCCCAACATTACTAAGTCTGCTCTCGATTTAAGTAATTGAAATTTTCCTTAAGTTATATATAAAGAAAAAATAAGCAACAAATAAATGTTACCAAAGGCAACATAAATTATTATTCTACCAACCTGTATAAGTTTATTTGTTTATTTTATTATTTATTTTGATAAATGATTTTTTTTTTATAAAAATAAACAATCAAATAAATAAATAAACTTATACAGGTAGAAGAATAATTTATTTTGCCTTTGGTAACATTTACTTGTTAAAAATGTGCTTTACAAAGGAAGGATTTTAATGTAAAATTCTGATTTTCTTTATGAAGAAAAATTTCGATAATGTTAAAATATACAGAAAATCACTGGATTTAAACAGTTTCTATTTTAAAATGTTCTTTCAATGAAATCATAAAATAAGTCGTAATTTTGAAGAGTTCACTCCTAATCGAATCAACCGGAAGTAAAAATTAATTTTATCGTTATTTTAAAATATATTGTCGCTTAATAAAGTTTTAAATTATACAAAAAATCAATCAGGCAAAGATTAATTAAAAACAAACAAAAAAAATCAATCAGGCAAAGTTTTAAATAAATAAAAAAACAAAAAAAAAACAATCAGGCAAAGTTTTAAATTTTAAATAAAATTTCGTTTGATAAAGTTTTAAATAATACAAAAAAAATAATTTAAATAATAATAAAAAAAAGTAATTTATAGTTAAATAAACACGTGCCGGCAAAATAACGTAAGACTCATTATTGTGCCGGGCGTCACTGTATGTTTAACAATTTAGTTAAATATACATGAACCGGCAAAATAACGCAGGAATCGTTATATTGCCGGTCACGGCAAAATAACGCAGGAATCGTTATTTTGCCGGGACCGGCAATATAGCATATTCGTTATTTTTTATCGATATTCATCGGCTTATATTAAGCAATATTCTGTGATTTCAAATTTCGTTCATCTTAAGCCTTCTAATGTAAGCATTTTCTAGAAGTAAGTTATTTATTATAGCAATAATTTGTAATAGCGTGGTACATCAATTTAAATGTTCCTAAGAGGACGGAAATTTGTCACAGAATATTTTTTAAGGGGAGAAAACGTACCATTTTAAGACGGGTATTAATGTAGGATATATGTATATAGTAAAAATAAAATAGTAAACTAGAATCAATGAATTAAAAAAATATATAATGAACGAAATGCTATAACAGTTTTAATGAAAATACATTCATATAAAAATATATTATATTTTGTCTTAAATCAAGAAGATATGTTACCTTCATTTGATCAGATACGTAGCGAAAATTAAACAATAGAAAACAACTAGGACTTATCGAGCTATATATTTCAAAAATAATTCTAATAACAAATACAATATGAACACACAATTAGATATAAAGATGGAACAAGTCACATAGTATACAATACTATTATACATTAATGTAATAAATCTTATACTTTTGTTGTATAGACGGTGCTATTTGTTTACGTATAGCTGATTAGATACGAAAGCGTTTACAGGACTACTGTTATAAAAATAAAAAGTATGCAATATCGACTCAAAAACGAAATAAAGAAATTGCAAACACCGACACAAACATGTATCTCATACATTCATGTAGTTAAAATAAAATCAGTATCGATAGCAAAAGATAAAGGTAATTATGTTGGTCGGTTAAGGTACATGGTACGAACATGCTACAATTTTTAAGTACGAGTGTGAACAAACGCATTTGAAAATATATATTTTCAGGACTTATATATAACAAAACAAAATATAAAATGCATGCGGAAAGCAACGCAGTCTTTTCTTATCTGGACAGGACACCCTCAATATATGGGAGCACTTGCGATAGCCTCATCAAGAAAATTAAATCCCTTATACGCTTCCAACATTACATATATTTTGGTGGCATGAAGAAACACTGGTATGAAAATTTAAAAAACTGAGTTTTTATGAATCGTGTGAGAGTGTGTTCTTACGTTTGATGTGATGTCTATAATATATATATATATATATATATATATATATATATATAATAATGCCGATAATAATCCAGGTAAACCAGCAACAGGGTAGTAAAGCAAAGAATTTCAACCGGGTTTATAAAAAGTGCTCAATATCTAAAAGAGCTTTATTTATGATTATTTTTATTCACACAGACATGTAACAAATCTGCGACACTGGCATGTCGATGTTATCGATCAACAGTTATTATAAACTGAGATCTAATCAGGCAGAGTTAGAATCCGATCTTAACCTCTGCAAACATGATCTGAGGTTAAGATTTGATTCAAACTCTACCTGATGAGATCTCAGTTTATAATAAATGTTGATCGATAACATCGACATGCCAGTGTCGCAGACTTTTACATGTATGCGTAAATAAAAATAATCATATATATATGTATATATATATATATATACTAAAAATGTCCATTCATGTTTCTCGATGCATACCCCGTGTGATATTACTGTTGATAATTTTCCTTGTCTAAAAGAAGTTGCGTTTACAACTACTGAGTTGAGGTAGACTTGAAAAAATGAATCAAAACAAAATTGTAAGAATCCATTTGCTGATGAGACATTACAAACTCTGTGTATAACAGTTTAACCAACATACATTAGACATATCACGTAAACGTATTTACTATATTAGAAACTTATTAACATATGATATATATCAGGGCGAATTCACGTCTTCAAACGTTGTCTCAACCGGTTGTCTGATTTTTATTGAATTGTAGTTTTGAACTTAAATATAGTCCTATCATAATCAATGTTAATCCGTTGTCTTATACTATGTGTAAAGCTTAAAATGAAAATAAAATAAAATAAAGGCGCACAAGCAATGGCAGCATGGAACCTTTCGAAGTTATTATATATATAATCTGTTTTTGTGCCTGAATATATCTATCTATACCATAGCTATAGCACAACTAATATACACTTACTTCTAAGTCACACTCGCGTTAGTACGTGTTATTTCGATGTAATGACAACTTCGAATATACACGTTATTTTTCTCTGCGGAAATATATATTGTCTCTGCACAAAAACGAGTATAGTCAGTACCATACAACTTATGTTAAGAATGCTTTCAATCATTAGTGTTAAATATAACTCGGTGATATCATATGGATAAAAAAAACATCGAACAATATTTTATATTCTAACTATCTGTTGAAATTCAATTGATCGTATTTAATGAGTTCTTTAAAATAGCTTTGTCTGTGGGCATTAAGTAACGTGACACAGACTGGGTTGCAGCAAGATAAACACAATAAATACAACTTGGTTTGTATATCAGAATAATTATTAAAAGCTTCCCAATCAAAGTGACTACACTTAATTTCTTTTAGTAGTGATGTGTCGATCGATCTTCATTAAAGAGAAATATTGCTGGGAACAACCTCGAATAACTTTAAGTGGCTCACGTGCCACCTCCCCATATCCGAAGAAAACGTTTATGTGAGAATCCAACAGACGACAAAGGACATCATCAATCTAGCTATGACCAACTGAGAGGCAGATTGACATCAAGAAGCAGTTTTATGGTCAGAGAGAGACTTGAACCTGCATGGTCAGCGAACTAGAACATTGGCAGACATTATGATTGGAAGTGCTATTTAAACGAAGCTGTGCAACGAACCTAGATAGCATATCCTACATGTTACGGATATACTGATGAAGAACTGGGTGAGCCTTAACCGAGCAAAAATGAAGGTGATAAGGACAGCCAGCAACCGTTACAAGTGCGGGCAAGCAACGAAACATAACTGTTTTTGTGGAAACCCCACAGACAATATACAACATCCCCAGTGATTGCAGTAATAGACCAACATTTACTGATCAAGAATTGATCAACTTTACCTTTGATGACAACCTCGAGTATAATAGTTATTGGAGGTTTTATTGGGTTTTTTAATTGATCCAGGCAACACCCTACACGGATCTTGCTAGTAAAATTATCTAATCGTGCTATTTTAACTCGATACTATCAAGATGTAAACAAACTACTACAATAAAACAATACAATTAAATATCGAATGACAGTTAATACTGTTCTTGTCAATCAAGCACACCTGATTATTACATGTTTCAAAAAAAATAAACACGTCTATCATTTTGCTAATAGTATATAAATTTCCAGTAATTGGGAAAGAAGAGACCCAGAAAGGTGGATGTATCTCAATATAAACGTCAGTATTTTCATGAACTCAATAGAAGACATAACAACGTGTTCTATTCGCATACGAAAAAAAAGAAAGATTACATTTCCTCAACTAAAATCTAGTGAACTGCACTTATTACCATGAATAAAATGGATATATACAAACATAAGTCAAGAATTCGGACGAATTCTCATCTTCAAAAGTATATTTTAAAATAGTATATAAAAAGGAACAAATGAACACGCAAAACCAAATATAAAACGCTTTAATATTGGTCATTAAAATCATATTGATTTTTAGGTTGCCGTCTTTATGAAAATATTTTCATCACAGGAAGATTATTTTGGCTTTCACAAATGATTGATGATATGATTCTTTTCAATAGTCAAACATTCAAAAAATATTTAAGTAATCGTGAATATAAAAAAAATAATAACGTCCGGTTTAAATATTGATATATGATTGTCGAGCATTATCCACGAAAAGAAAAGAGTAGAAGAACAAATATATATATATATATATATATATATATATATATATATAAAACCTATAAACTACAAGGAAACTACTTCGATAATAATGCTTAATGTTTATTGTCAACCGGAAAAATCAATTTAGTGACCAAATTCTTCTTTGGAAATTGGACAAAAGATTTTAGTAGTAACAACTTCTATTATAGACTACTTCTGCCACAAATTTAAGGAAACATTTATCCTGATTATTATGTATGTGGTATTCTTTCACATTGTTTGCAAAATAAGTTGCACATACACGCATCTCCCACACACACACACATATATATATATATATATATATATATATATATACATATATATATATATTTATACATATATATATATATACATATATATATATGTATATATATATATATATATATATATATATATATATAGTACATGTATTTTATTAGTTTATGCAGATGTAAATCCGTTGAAACTCAAGTGTTTATAAAAATTGTTCAATAAAAAGTAGAGCTGTTTATAAGTATAACTTTTTCTTTATACAAACATTATTGGATGGGTCAGAAACATGAAATTGTTAAATTTAAAACTAATAATGTTTTTATGAATAAAATGTATACTTGGTTTTAAGTTAATGCTATTAATATATTCCAAGTTAATTAATTATAATATATATATATATATATATATATACATGAAATTACTTTGTATATGTATACACGTATAATATAATAAAGTAGTATGATATATTCTAAATAGATTGTCAGTATTTACGTCAAAAGTCCTTAATATTCGAGTACAGCTTAGTGGTAGAGTATGAAAACATATTTATGCAAATGAAGCTACGTAAAGACCTCCGCATTTCACCCCGCCGGGAATCGTCAGGCAATATTCTACTTCGCCTGACGATTTTTCTTCGTGAATTAGACGCATACAACTCTGTGTATCTCAATGGTCATAAATATCTTTAATACTATATATATATATATATATATATATATATATATATATATATATATATATATATTTGTTTTTTTCAATTTTAATTGTTTGGGGGCGGAGAGCTGATAGTGTTTCTTGCTTTTTTTTGTCAATTTGTTCATTTTTGTATCGTGTCAGTTGAGGCTGGTGTAATTTATTGGGCGTGGGGAGCTTATGAAGTGAGGTGTCTTGCATTTTCGGTTAGTTTGTTTGTAATGTTTTGTTTATGGGGTGTTGTTTTCTTCTTGTTGTAGATTCCGTTTGACGCTTCGTAGCTCATGCGGATTGGTTTCTGCATTCAATGTTTTGGCTTAACATTGTAGCTGTGTTGATCATTGTCGTCCTTTGTATAGGTTCAATGATCTCTTTGATTTCAATGTTTTCCAGTCTTTTTACCAGTTTTTTGGAGATTGTTCCTATTACTCCTACGATTATTGGTGTTATACTGACTTTCTTCATGCTCTATATTCCTTTCAGTTCTATGGCTAGTTATGTGTATTTGCTTTGTTTTACCATTTCTTTGACCTTCACCCTGTGCCTGCTGGAACTACGAAGTCTACGATTATGCAAGATGTTTCTCTCTTGTCTATTATCATAACATCAGGTCTCCTTGCTTGTATGAGTTTGTCTGTTTGTATATCCATATGCAAGATGAGTTTGTGTTTTTCGTTTACAAGTAGTGTTTCTGGTTTATGGTGGTGCCATTTGTCTGCGTATTCGAAATTCAATTGTTTGCACAGTTCCCGGTGTACTACTTTCCCCACACAGTCATGCCTGTTCTTGTATTCTTTTTAGGCTAGTTTGCTACATTCACTTATTATGTGATATACTGTTTCGTCTCTTTAACCACACAGTCTGAATTTACTGTGTTCCTGGGTTTTATCTATTATATGTTTGTTATTATTATTGAATAGTAGTCTCAAATATTTGATGTGTTTAGTTCGAGTGTTCTTGTTTTGAACATCAAGTTAATTACCTTGACCTTATACACTCAAGCTATAAATTAACACTTTCGTTGTAACTAACAAGCAAGCCATTTGCAGAATCGGAACATAAAGTGTCTCGTCAATCTGTTTAAGTAATTGATGTTATGGTTCTAAGCGTAACAATTACAACGGGGATCCCCTTTTACTTCTTTACATTACAATAGTTTTACTAATTCCTATTTAAGGTATTGATATTTATTTTTTCGTGTTCTTTCACCTGAACTCTGGTATCGAAGGGGCAGGCTATATCAATGATCAAGCAAGTTCTCTTGTGTTTTTAGAAATATTAAGTCAGCGTTGAATGCGCAAGGATCTTATAATTATGTATGCGCATGCCGTAAAGAATGTTTACATTGTCGTGTTTCTGTATCACGTCTGGCTTTCTCATACTACTTCCTATTCTGGTCAAGTTCATGAAATTTGCATATATTCAAGAGTAGTACCTAAGCGACTTTGTCGTGTCTCCATTTGTTATACTGGTGTTGTGCATTCAGATACAATATGCACTAAAGGTTTCTTCTCTTTCATTACACAATCGGCATATCGATGATTCTGCAGTTTTGTCAATGTAATGTTTGATATGCTTAGTGCGGGTGGCTTGTTGCTGGGCCGCCATTAAGGTGATTTCGGTAGTTCTTTTGAGATCACCCCCGACCAACCAAGCCCAGCTGTCATTATCTTCAAATGCAGTATTCTAAAAGCATGCTGTGCAGTTTCTTTCCAAATAAGTATTACTCGCTTTCTTTGCAAAAGCTCCATAAATGTCCAGCCTTTTTTCAGTGGTTTGTCTCCAAACATTTATGTCATCTGCATTCCAGTATATCGAATGAGACCGTCTTCTCTGGCAGTTATAGAATATATTTTATTTCGTCCGTGGAGGTGTGATTAACGAACACTTTTTACTCGTCTATTGTACTACGTTGTTAACTGGTATTTCATTGCTTTGTTTTTAATATTATCCACGTCCAGAATTTCAGTGTATTTGTAGCTCCTCTCACTGTCTACATTCTTTATCAGATCTGTTGTTTGGAGTTCAAGGACATCTGAATGGACAAGTTTACTCTGTTTTATAACAAAGATGGCACATTTAGTTATTCCAAATTCAATTCGTATGTCATCACTAAATAATTTAACTGTGTTCATTAGGCTATCAAGTAGGGTTTCATTCTTTCTAAAAGTATTACGCCCATCCATAAATAGTAAGTGGTAGACTGGAGAAATTCCTTTCTCAAGTCCATATCCTGCCTTCACATTACGTAAGAGAAGTGTCATTGAGATCAGACTAATGACAAAAAGCAAGGGGGGGATATCGGCCTGGAAAATCCCTCTCCTGAGTTTCACTTTATCCAATGCAACGTCTTCAGTTGAATTGGTTTACCATTTCCTTATGCTATTCTTTAAAGCTGATTGAATGTTGGGGGTTATTCCGAAAATCTTCAGGCATTTGCGTCCCCATAAATGAGGGGCCATGTCAAATGTTTTCTTATAATCAACCCCATGGCAAGGTTAGTAGTTCTTCATTTGCAGTTTCACAAGATCATTTTTTTCGATCAGAAGCTGATCTTTTGTGTCATGTGATATATTTCGGCACCATTTCTGTTCCTAAGGCAGCAAATTGTTTTGGTCCAAAATAATACTTTTTTCAGACAATATGCTAGCGAAAAGTGTCCACACAACTGAGAGGCAAGTGATCGGTCTGAAGTTATTCACTTCACTCTCTTTCATTTTATCTTTTATGGTCGAGCCTGTTGAACCCCTCATCAGCCATTTAAGGAAGCAACCTGTCGTCAAAGAGCAATTCATCATCATTCTTGCAAGCCATGGGTGAAGAGCATGAGGGTTTTTAAAGCAGTATTCCTGGACTCTGTCGGGTCCAGGTACATTCAAATTTGAAAACGTTTTAACCCTCTCCTTCAGAATCTCGACCGTGTTAGATTTGTTTGCCCTTCTACTCTAGAGAATACGTCCCTTTGATATCTTTGATTTATTATTCATCATCTTGATGATTTACTTCCTTTTTCTAAATGCCTTTCGAGAATGAACTAAATTGGTCAGCATCAGGTATAACGTCATTTTCTCTCTCAAGTCCATCTAGTTGTTCAAAATATAATTTATGGTTTTTCTCAAACAGTCTGTTTTGTCAATTCTGCTCAATTCTGTCGATGCAACGTTTAACTTTGGATATCTTAACTACGACCCGCTGTTTCAGTTTTTCAATTACACACTTGAAATATTTTCAGTGTATGTAAAACTTACGCATTAGTCTTTCACAAGCATTCTGACTTTTGAGTTCGCCATTTTTGACAGCTTGGTCTTTACTTAAATCCTTTCTAAGCTAATTTATCTGACCATGTAAACGTTTCCTCCACCAGGGCTCTTTATTTAATTCTTTTTTCCATTATTCTACCCCGAGTAGATTAGATACATTATTGGCAACATATTTAATAACTGTATTACACTTATACAGATTATTTATTAATAAAAATGACAGGACGTCATTCACCTTGGTCGTGGTAGTTTTAAATATTTTTCTATTGACCCATCTCAGGTTCAGCGGCTGTTCTAAATAGCCATATTTGTGCTTCTCGTCTAAAAATCTGAAAATATCAACATATATGTGTTATCCCATGTTCTATCATGTGTTTTACGATTGCATCTGTGGAAACCGCCTAATGACAATTAGTTACAATATTTTCGCTCCCAGAGTTTTTGTTATTGTTTCTTCCATATACTTTTCTTCAATTACATAAAGCTTATTTATCTCCCCAATCGCGTCTAAGTCTTTCCTCTCAATTTCTCTTTTTAGTTCGTCAATTTCAATAGCATATAACTATTTATTAGTCTTAATCACCTGGGCTTGTCCTGCAGGTTTGTTGTTCTGATTTCTCAAACAGGCCTAGCTTAGGACAGCTTTGGTGTCTGCGCTGTCTATATCTTCTCTTTTGAGGATCACTATTAAAGAATGTACTCCAATTAGTTTTAGTTTTAGTATTAGATGACGACTTGGCAAGTCTCGCTCGTTCCGTCGCACGACATGGGACAAGTACTTGACATTCTAGACCTATATACGTTGCTTTCGGTTTTATGATTTTGAACACTTATATTGAAATATATGAGGAATTGTTTGTGAAACGTTTTCCTTTCCTTGTATTTATAAGTAGATACTATATCTAGATGAGTTGCTATCTGAAGCTGACGACCCAATCCTGTCCATGAAAAACAGTTAAACCATTTAAACTATGTCAGATGTGAACTCGACATTTACAACTTCCTTTGGATTCCATCAGGTATTTGCCATCCTTAGAGATGTTGCGTTCGCTATGGCTTGCTGGAGATTCTAAAGCCCCTATTTCAGTAGCTCCGCTCTGAGATAATTATCATTATTATCATTGTAATCATCACCATAAATTACCATGATTATCCTTATTACTAACACAACTCTTATTGCATTTGTCATGTAATAAACGAAGACGTTTAGCAATAACATCGAATAACTTACCAGCTGCAACAATTTCGATAATAAATGACCGACTATAAACAACAAGCCGCCAGATAACCTGATTTTTCCCAGAAATCCGCATGCCCATTAATAATAATCACCACTGAATGGTCTCCATCTTTTTTTAAATACATTTTTTTTTATTGTAATCGATAGACGTCATCCAATAACTTTCTTATACAGAAATCCGCGTGGGGCAAATAATCATCTTCACTGAGGGATCTCCTTCTTTTCTTAATATACTATTATTTTGTTTGTTGTTGTAATCGATGCTCGTTCGTTACACGTCGTTCAATAACTTTGTGCTATACATAATTCACGTGGGGGCCAATAATCTTTTTCACTGGTGGATCTTTATTTTTAAATACATCATAATTTATTTATTATATTTTGTTATTGTAATCGACACCCGGTCGTCACACACCGTTCAATAACTTTGTTTTATACAGACATCCGCTTAGGGAGTAATAATCCTTTTTACTGGGGGGTCTCCTACTTTTTTAAATAGATTATTATTTTGTTATTTTTCGTTATTGTAATCGACGCTCGTTCGTTACACATCTCTAAATAATTTTGTTTAATAACGAAATCTGCGTGGGATACAATATCTCTCTTCACTGATAGATGTCCTACTTTTTAAAAATACATTATGATTTGTATTTATTAGTCATCATGATCATGATCATGATCATCATCATGATCATCATCATACTCATTATCATTATTATTATTGTTGTTGTTGTGGGTGTGGTTGTTGTTGTTGTCATCATCATCATCATCATCGTCATCATCACCATCATCATCATCATCATCATCATCATCATCATCATCATCATCATCATCATCATTATCATTATAATTACTATTATTAGTATTACTATTATCATCATCATCATCATCATCATCATCATCATCATCATCATCATCATCATCATCATCATCATTATTATTATTATTATTATTATGATTATTATTATTATTACAAAAAATATATGCTATATTCGGTCGCATATTTTTACTAGTTTTTCTTTTATTACTCAGTCAAATGTGTTCGTTTCGTTTGTTTCCGAAAAAGAAAGTAAATAACCCCATTTTTTATGCAACACACGGAATAATAAAAACATAGTTTTTAAATAAAATTGACCCTCGACGGCGGAAAATTTGAAACAGAAAATCTTAAACTCACTTAACGTCGTAAAAAGATATAATATTTTAACTGTTTAAATCGAAAAACATAATTTACTTAAAATAAAAGCAACACTTGAATTCTAAATTTTGTTATTTAATTCCTCGATAAAATGTGTTTGTTTTTTTACAAAAAATACTAATTTTGAAATCAATTATTTTTTAAATTAAACAATTTGATTAAATAAATCTGTGCTTTCAAACAGAATTTCTAATAAGATTTGAAAATAAAAGGTTTTAATTAAATTTTTGAGCGATAAATCTAAAAGAATGTGTTGGTTACATCTTATTAATCAAATTATGCGCCCCTGTCTTGTGCCATTTCTCTGGCTATTTTCGCTCTCTCTCTCTCTCTTTCTCTCTCTCTATGTATCTTTCTTTCTCTCTCTATTTTTCTCTCTCAATCTATCTTTCTTTCTTGAAATATAACTTTGTGTGCGTTCGACATAGAACGTTTTACTTAATAATCAGCGGTTGGAAAACCAAATGTAAGAGTGGATGCCGGCTATTCGATCCACTTCCATTACACTCTTACGCAACTCAATATATAGATAAAACACGGCACTGTCTTTATTTAATTAATTCTATTAATAATTGTATTAAGATGATCATAATTGAGGAAAATATGTAAAATACATCTGGAAATCTTTAAAAAATAATCATAAGTGTATATTTGCGAATATTACTTACTTAGAAGCTTTAAAACAAACTAATTATGTAAATTCGCAAGATTCGTAATGTTTGGGGAAGTTTTGGAATGGGTATATATAGGAACTTATACGTATATTTAAGAAGAGAGCGATCACAACTAATATAATAGTTTCGGTTTCAGACAGACGTATACACAATCTCAATTGTTAATATATTATTATTATTATTATTATTATTATTATTATTAGTTATTACACACTAGAAGTTATAATGCAAGGAATTGTCAGTGATCGCCCACTGGACGAAACATGTTGCCTTCCCCGGAGTGAGAATTAACTGCCCCATGATTTTCAGGAGTACTCTCTCCTTCGTTGTAAAACTCTTTTAATTTTAACTAATTGATTTTCAAAATATATGTTTTCCAATGTGTGTCGTTTATGGTGTTATTGGCTTTCAATGTACTTCCTCTGGATGTAAGTCAGATCTATGCAATCCAATGGAAGTATATATAGTGCTTTTTTACTTTGTATATCACGTCCTCTGCAATGTTTAACGAACATGTTTGTGTAACTCTCACAAGGCGTTCTCACATTGATTATAATTAGTGATTGCTCACTGATAATAACTGATGGTGTTCCTTGGAGTCTGGGTAACAATAAGTCTCCTCAGATTTAAAGCACTGTACACCTATTTCGATAACTATTCACAATGACTGTGCGTTTTAGCTAAAGTTGTTTACCATTGCTTGCAACGAAAATATAGTCTTTTCAAGAATGTAAGTAGCAATAAACCTCCTCTAGGGTCCAGCGCCCACCAATCTTTGCCAGTGGAGGTTCATTGCGTTTCTATTTTCCTGTGCAATTAACGACTAGTGTGTGTGGTAGCAGCCAATGCTGGTGCCATCTTTTCTGAGAGGTGGACGCACAGTTTATTGGCTTTCTTACAGTTTCAGTAGTAATTGTTTTCAACTAGCATTAACAGCGTCGCAGAACATCATCATTGGCTATTATATCGATTCTGCGCAACGCTTATTCGTTTTCTTTTTCTTTATCTTATTATTATTATTATTATTATTATTATTATAATTATTATTATTATTATTATTATTATTATTATTATTATTATTTACTCACTAGGAGTTTTCACACTGGTCATCGTCAGTGATCGCCCACTGCTGACAACCTGTGGACTTCCCTGGAGTCTGAGTGGCAAGTATCCTCAGACTTCCAGTATGCTCCACCTCTTTTCGTTCATCATCGCTGATGACCTTGCGGTAATCGCAACAGCCACCTACCAACGATTTCCCGCTGATAAGGGCCATCGGTCCCCTCTGGGGCCCGAGTGGCAACAAGCCTCCCCAAGGTCCCAGACCTGTCCGCGCTCTTCCAGTGGAGGTCTGGTTTGCGCTTTCCCTCCTCGACCCTCTGCCCATAATTTTCGTGGCGTCAGCCTATGCTTGGGCCTCTCTCGTGCGGTTGTATTTTCCCCGGTTCTGTTGTTTTGTGCTTCCATTATTATTATTATTATTATTATTATTATTATTATTATTATTATTATTATTATTATTATTATTATTATTATTATTATTACTACTACTACTACTACTACTACTACTACTACTAACTAATTGGCCAGTGGGTCTTCAATAACTTGTAAGATCGACGGTTCGAATTTTGAATTTTTCAGTGCTGTTGACGATAGATAAACACTCAAAGTGATTCATTTATGTGATATTTCTGGAAATGTTCAACTTTTGTCAAGATGAAAAGTAGAAAGTGTGACACCGAACACTACATGTAACTATATACAAGTAGACACTAAAAGAAGCATAATGCGCATGCGTGGTTCCAATGAAAGTTCCTTTCGTAATTATGCTTGACAGCTCCCTTATCATGTTCTTGGCGTCGTGAAATTTTATTCTGCATTTACGTCATGTGTACAATAAACAGCACTCCAAAAGATAAGGGAATCATTCTTCGTGGCTCACATTCTTAATACACGTAAAGGGCTATGTACTACATACTAAGCGAGTGCAGAATGTATTGCCACTCGAGCCGGGGTAGCCGACAACTATGTAGCTCATTCTATCAAAACCGCATTTAACAACTACTTCATATGAATTAAATCGTTATCAGTGCGTTTATGAATTCATATATTTGTGCAGTGTTTAGCCATTCTTGCGTGGTGATTGACCCTGGATACCTTTGGAATGATGTATCTACGTAGAAGAATTGACAGTGAGCCACATTGTTTTAAATCGCCAACCGTACAATCTGCTATATTGAATGAATCACGGCATTTAATTATAAACAGGTCAATCGATTAAATTAACCATCTTGCCGCAAGTTAATATACGACGTCAACCCATTAATTGATTATTCAATTGTATTGGGGTGTAATTGATTTATAGTATTCTAGCAAATAAAATGCAATAGTATTTTTAACTAGGTAGGAGTCTAAAATATATACAAAAAGAGGAAGTCTAACGACCAGGAATTATGATGCAGTAAAACCGCTTTCTTTTTCTTTGCCTGGTTAATCTACCAAGGTTTCGAAATCTGGTCTACGTTACTTTTGAACGCGTTGATATGTGGGTGGATACATAGCGTTCTCAAAATAAATGTTAAAATTGGTTGAATAGCCCGAAGGTAACTCAAACACGACACGCCGAGCACACAATCTGCTTCTATAGTCATTAGGCAACTGCATAATACTATTACTAAAACTCCTAATTCTACTACAATTTCTTCTACTACCACGACCTGTTTTATACTTAACCTAATGAATTCTTAACACATCTAAACAATATGGGCTTGCTTTCAAGTATCCGGATTTTATTTCCATGAATGCTGTATGGTTTGCGTTTTTATATCTCAGATACTGTTTCTGCGGTATCATATAAATTTAGCGTTAATTTAAATGTAAGAAAACAATTTAAAGCAGGAACCACCAATATCAACAACTACTATGTCAGCTCATTTAACAGCTTAATCAAATAATCGTCACTGTGCATTTATAGAGCAAGTATGCAAAAAAGGGGCTGTTCAAGCTGAAAATATTCACGTAATCAAGTGAAAATTATTGCAAGACATTTATGTATTTAATGGATTATATTTGCCAAGTTTAATATTACTATATATATATATATATATATATATATATATATATATATATATGTGTGTGTGTGGGGGTGTAGATGATTAAATAAACTACAATTGTTATATACATTGATTTATTTTTTAGGAATGAACTACCAATGAAAAATGAGTCTCAGTAACCAGACATTTAATTTGTTATGTAAAAATTGCAATAAATAAATAAATTGACAGATTAGGGTGATGTTATCCCAAGGAGCACACGTGTTCGCCTTTCATTGATTCAGGGCTTACAATTAATAACATTATGACATAACTAAATCTGCTAAGTTATATATATATATATATATATATATATATATATATATATATATATATATATATATACATATATATACATATAATGGTAGAAACTTGACTACTTCTGACTGCAAGATCAAATATCAACTTATTATAATATCTCTAATGCAAAAAATATCTATAACAAAATAGGGAATCGATAAGACTGATTGGGAATGTATGTGCTTTAAGTAGCACGACATGAATTATGACTGTCTTCCTACCTTAACCGAATTGTATACATGTGTTGGATTAAAATAACTAATAAGTGCACACACACGCACGCACACACACACATATATATATATATATATATATATATATATATGTGTATATATAATGAAAGATATATAGATAGATATAACGAGCGTCAAGTGTATCTTAATATTTAAAAACGAGTATTTGTGAGAATAGTATTCATATTCATGACTTTTATGATAGCTACATTTATAACGAGTCTACAGTGTTTGTCTAAAAAGAAATTGACTTATTCTTAATCATCGAAATGTATTATTAATCAATGTTTACTGTATTTATATACAGCGTACACCCATTACCCTTGTTACACATTGTCCTACGTAAAGTCTAAATAACATATGAATTAATCATACCAGATTCGGATTTCATCGCTGTAGACAAATCAGCATTTTCGGAATAAATATTCATACTAAACCGTTTCATATAAGTATTTATTATCTTATATTAATTTATATTACACACAGTGCACTCTAGAAAAACATGACTCGCAATTATAGAATTGTTAATGCTATCTATTATTTTGTATATTTTCTGGATGTCCACGTATGTCATATTGGCAAAAATAGACTTCCTCAATGCGCCTAAGTAAACAAAGGAAATATAATTATTATTAAAGTATTATTTCGTAAACTAATAATGTATTTAAAATATCGATTTAAGCATGCTCCATCAAAACCAAAACTTTTTAACTCCGTTCAGAGATTTAGAGAGTAATTTGCTGTGTAACCTCATTATTCAAGTTATTTGGGGGAGGGTTTTAACATAGTTCCCCTCAAACAAAGCAAGTTGGCATTGTAGACGTAAGAGACTACTTTGGGGGTCATCCTAAATATAAAGCTGATCGTCTCCAAAGGCGGCGATTATATTAAAAACTAATGTATTATGTAACTCTAAGTGTTGATAAATAACCTGTGACGTCTCTGTATATACATATTTTGTTTTGACTGTCTAGTTCGTTTTTCTTCAAGTGTCGGTTTTTTCTGCAACACATTCTACATATGCACATATATTAACATTGTATATCAACATTATATATTATCGTTACGGTAATTAATTCTTCATCACCAAGTGACTATCTTGGCCGGGAGGCGATCTCGTCCATCCATGTCTTCATCATGCTTCTAAACACATCCTTATATATCTTAATGTTCACTCTCACGCCGTTTAGATAAAAAAAAACGAGGGCATGGTGTCCTCTCGTTGGATATGATTCTAAAGACCATGACTGATTAGCGTAACTTCGTATGCTATACGATTAGCCCCTTCTCGATGTATGTGCGGATGTAGCTGTCGTCCTACCCGTTGCTCGTTTGCTCATGGTCAAAATTCATTTCATTGATTTCCGGAATCATGTTTGGTTGTCCTCGACAAATCGGAGGCATTTGCAATGGGCATGAAGTGAGACTTTAGCTGGTAGGGGTTACCAATGTCCTCTTGAGTATTTAGATGATTGTCAACTTAGGACATCTTATGGCAGCGGCGTTCCTTACGTAGCTTTGACTTCCACTAATTCTTCAACACCCTGTATATATATATATATATATATATATATATATATATATATATGTATGTGTATATATATATATGTATATGTAAATATTTACACATTATATATACATTTATATATATATACTGTGTAAATATTTGCATATATATATATATATATATATATATGTACGTATATATATATATGCACATATCTAAAGAATATATATATACCCATATATATATATATATATATATATATATATATATATATATATGGTGTACATATGTTCTTGTTTACGAATCTTTTTTGGGACGTGTCAGTATTCATCTACGTTAACGCATTTGTGCATGTTTCTGCATCAATATACTTGTTTTATTTAGTTATAAATTAACATAAAAATGTCTTAAGCGTTTATATAAAAACACTCTTAAATTCTCATTTAAACATGTGCTTAGTGCGTTTGAGGTTTTAATATTATTCGTGTTAGAATGATCACGACTCTATAATGTGTACTTTATTTTTTCTAACATATATAAACAACACGTTCATAAATGCACGTGTGAGATCTCAGTTGATGTTATCTTTTCATCCTCCTATTTTTTATTCAAATATATCCATATAAACATGCATAAAGAAAGATATGCTTTTATAGTGATGAATTGCTCACGTAAGCTATGCCCCAACTGTTCACATGAAATCAACCATATTAATCTTTGTTTAATTCACTTTGATATGTTTAATTTGAGAAGGTCTGCTACGTAATGTCTAGTGTTATTCTTTTAGCGTATAATATTGACTATGACGTTTACAGTGTGCCTACAAAAATGCAACCCATGAAGTCGTTAATAAATCAATTTCAAAATCTAATTAGATGTGGTACACAAATCCTTCAGTATATTTTTGACTCATCCACCGATTACAGTTATGAATATCCAACATTCTTCGTTTCATCACCGCTCAATCATGGTCAAATCTAAATACGACATGCACAATGGTCTAACACTCCGGTACACTCATTATGATGTTACTGGTCTGATTTTATCTGTGCTTGCTCTGTTCATTTTGAGTAGCGTCCAGGGATTGGATTTATAGACATTACCTGTGAAATAACCATGCACATGAACAGCTGCAATGTTTAGGGCTGCGACGTTTTAAGTCATTCAGATTTTTATCTGATTCTTATAAGATTAAAAAACTGTATTTAAATACCAATGCTCAACGAGTAAGCTAGGTGGGTTGAGTATTCTTGATTGGGATATCATAGGCGCAGGTTTTTTGTATCAAATATGGTAGAATTGCAAATAAAGTAGTGTGAAGTTGGTAAACGATTCGCTGGGTTGCATTTCTCTGAGTCATTATATATAATAAATACAACGTGTGTATTTCTTAATGTGTTAAAAAGTGAAATATAACAATGACATAACATATATTGATACCGGCAACTTACATAACATCACCCTACTTTTGTTTAATACTACACTATATACATCTGATAATACATATCATTTTTGTTTTAATAACATTACACATCTATTAAAACAACACAGACATGATGCCGGAGACGTTATCAGCATTGCATTATTGTACAGCACCTCGTCATGGTGTACTCTAATAATATACTTTTGTTGAAGCCTAAAATTATGAATGTTTACACTCCAGTGGTCTGAAAGCGTCTAACCTTGCACTTTCTCAAATGTAAAATGTATTTTGTATTAGTGTTGTGGCGAGTATCACAGCTAGTATGGTGTATATAGGCAACATTATGAATGAAGAAAACCCATTCATCACAGATTTTTTTAAAAAGTTATAAAGTGTGTTTAGCCCTTATTAGACAAGAACCAACACCAGAAGTTCGTGTCCAGATTATGATAATTGTAGTTCTTGATGTAAAATGATTCGACCAATGCAGTACCAAACAGTGTAGTAAGTGATTGTGCGAAAATATACTCTCAACATAACATTGTTGCATTTAAACTTTTTGCCCTGCATGCTGAAAACAAAGTTGTCGTAATTATTAGAACAATACATGAAAGCTCATAATTTGTTCGTTGCATGTGTTTCTTCTACCCGCTCTTTTTGTGATTCTTCGCGACAAGGTGGACGCCGCTTGCCAATAAGACTTCTAAAACAAAATAAACGGACAAATTCACGAAAAAACTGTTGGAGCTATAGGAGGCTGTGTCGCCTCGAGTTTCGTTCCAAATCACATATCAGTGAAATCGAGAGGAGACCGACAGGAATGGATAATCACTGATGATCATATCTTTTCAGTGCATTTTGTAAACTATATTTTCACACTTATAGCAAACCCAAGGAACTGCCGAGTTTTCTCTCTCACTGTCACTCTGAACCATCATACGTTACATCTGTTTCGATCGATTCGAACAACGCTAGTAATGCTAACCTTAAGTTCAGCAAGTTGATCCCGACTGAAGTTTCATGTCCTGTTATTCCTTACACACTGTCTTATATACAGTTGGGTTTACTCGCTCAATATTTAACAATATCAGGCGAGCTTGCGTGCGTAATGATAAACCTATAGCAATAGCTTTTGTCACGTGTCAGTCTCTGTCGATATTCTTGTCTTCTCTTAGTCAGTAGTCGCGAATTCTCATCGAACTGAATATTGC
Source organism: Sepiola atlantica (assembly GCA_963556195.1). NCBI lineage: Eukaryota > Metazoa > Mollusca > Cephalopoda > Sepiida > Sepiolidae > Sepiola > Sepiola atlantica. The sequence goes on from OY744515.1 coordinate 131,275,993, forward strand.
CGCTGCATTTGATCATATTTGCAGACGTATATTCTATATTAACCGTTTGTTTGAGCTTGAACACGCATTTGCAATAGACCCTGATCTCCGACGACCAAACTCCACAGCAATTTTGGCTTGCCTTTGAATTCATCCAATGAAAACCAATACATTACAGAAATGATAAAACACATTAATGTACAAAAATATTACATATCCGCTATTAAATATATTAAACACACACACACACATACATATATATATATATATATATATATATATATATATATCCATTTATATATATACATAGAGAGAGAGAAAGCGAGCGAGATATATATATATATATATATATATATATATATATATATATATATATATATGCAGACAGAGAGACAAACAAACAGAGATAGAGACAAAGAGAGTGAGAGACAATGTATAACTGCGTACTGCGTTCCTTTTTTGTTTTAACGTGCAAGTTAGATCTCCGGAACTCGCTATATCGATTGTTAAATAAACCCGTTGTCTTTATAAAAAAGAATGCCTGCTGAGCACTATAGAACCATAAAAAAACACTTTAAAGATGCCTGCAGACCACTAATAAACCTTGTGTGTTCGAAGAGATATGATGATATTCACAATAGGTAAGAAGAAAAATACAAATAATAAGATGATGAGAACGTCACGGTGACGTTGTGTACGCAGGAACTATTCAGCAAAATTAGCACTTATTTCATTGATATATTTTCAAATTACTATATAATAAATTTGAATTTGAAAACGATAGCACATTTGCTTACCTCCTCCCATAGGACAATTTTTCACAATTAAACTCTTCCTCGGTTTCCGTGGCAAAAACTGTATTTTCATCAGTCGCCACATCGCTCCACTTCTATGTAGTTTTAGGTCACTTTTAAAAAAGAAAAAGAAAAACATGTGTGGGTAGACTGTGATCGAACCCTAAGCCTCCCGGTCGATACCTTCAAGACCATGGAAGCGAGTATTACATTTATTGAAAAGTAGTTCACTAGAATTTATCTTATATGAGTGTTATGCACTCCCGCACGCACGCACGCACGCACGCACGCATGTAAAGGGTGTACGATCAGACAGAAGTCGACAGAATTTTGTGTCCACTCATCACACGTTTTGGGTCATATCTGTACGAAGAAATAAATGTGATTTTTTTCATTTTAAGATATCGTACGTTTGAAAGGTGGAGGATTCAGAAAATATAAACTTTAAGGGATTATGTAAAGAATATTGGGAGTTATATCTAAGACATACGCACATACATATATACACACATTCAAAGTATTGTGAATGCATACATGGATAATGAGGAAATTATAGAGTTGATCTGTTAAATAAATTGTAGCCGAAATGATGAATAATGACAACTATAAGGAACAATGTTCGTTAAATATATGCTCTAAAATCGGTATGAGTATAACTGTATACGTAATAGGTAGAAATAACGTAATCTGATATCTTCGAAATTCAAGGAAATTAGAGGTAGCGTTCATTAAATATGTGCGTAATGTATTGAATTATGGAGTAAATTAACATCAGACAAATATTTAATAATAATAGGGATGTTTTTAAAACGTAGTCCTTGTTTATTAGTTCACAGTTTCGGTTGATTATGTGTGAGTTGTAAAGTTATAGTGGGAAAAGTATTTGCTACCACCTCTAATGAGTATCCTTTTCGGATAGTCGAAGATTGGAAGGTCAAAATTAATATTTAGTGTTAGCTAGAGAAAATAATTAAAAACTGTCTATAACACTCTCGAGTGAATAACATAATATACTGGTGAGTGTAGTAGCCTATCATGCATGTTGTTATTTTCCTATTCTTTATAAAGCTACAGGGGAAAATCGTGTTAAGTTTATATAGAAGAAAATGCATGAACCCATGAATTAATACAAGTTTAACTGCAGTTCCTTAAAGTACCTATATCATTTAAACCTAAATTATCTAATAATTATATTCATTGAAACGATATATATATTAATGAAATATCCATAAAGATAAAATAAAAATTAAACTAATAGATGTATAAGTAAATAACAAGATGTGTTTCCGTTGTTGAGGGATAGATTTGCTGTGAGTATTAAGCAATGTAGACTAACGGTTAATACAGATGTTCATCGATGTGTTAGGCTGAACAATCACAGAGATTTATTAAGTAGGTTTATCTGAGTATGAGTATATGTTGTATTACTTGATTACTTGTTTCCCCACGCGTGCTATACACAAGATCAGTATATATATATATATATATATATATATATATATATATATATATATATATATATATATATATATTAGATGAAAATTTAGACAGTCAAATAGAAAAAAAAATGACAAAAATATTGGTTAGAATGTATGGATAATTCAATGTGAATGAAATAAACATAATATATATATATATATATATATATATATATATATATATATATACACATTATATACATAAATATATATAGTAAGGTATGAACATATATTTATGGTAATTAAACCACACAGAGTTCCCGCGTTTTTTCCCTGGGGGGAATCTTCAGGCTAAAATGCATGAAATTATGTTTGATGGGTGTGTGTATATAGACAGCACGCTAGTTAACCAATCAGATTCTTTGCTGTTCTCTCAGCCAATCGTGTGGCTTCGCACGAACAAATGTATTGTGAGTGTTACTTCTTATATCTTGTACTATTGTTAGGTTTTACTTTAGTGTTTTCCTTATTTGTTTATTTATTTATGTATTGTTAGCCTAAGGTAAATTTATTGATCTGATGGCAGCTGATTGCAATCTCACTTCCACAGTTTAATAGATTTTAGGGGTGATTAAAGTTTAAGATTTCACATTTTTCATTCAGGCATAATCTACATGTACTGACCTGTCGTATTATTTTCCGTTAAATTAATTGTGGCCGCCCATTTTCATTGAGCTTAAAATAATTAGAATCTTAAAACCATTGTCCTTAATAAATTGCATTCAACATACATAATCGTTAATATACATTCGAAATACAGATTTATGAATAAATATATTTATGTTGTTCTGATCGATTAAAGTGAATCAATTTGTATTTTATTGCATTCTATAGAAGATTGACATCTATGTATTTCTTAATTGAAACAAATAGAAACACACCTACATTTTATTTGGGAGTAAAGCAACCTCCTGACATTGATTTAAATAGATTATATTTAGTATTGTTTTAATTCGACGTGCCTTTCTTTTAAATGTGCTTTTGTGCTCTTTTTATCTGGTTTTAAAATCTAGAGAGGTCATACCTACGTATCACTTCTTGTTATCCGGTATTTCATTGGCAAATATTATGCCTTGGTATTTTGTAGTAGACAATGTGTAGAATTTAAAAGATACATCTTTTCTCTTCATTGATAACTTGTTCATTCATATTCGGGTTATTACTATTAGTGTTTTGTTAATTTTGATTTGTATTGTTTATATTTTTGTTCGTCTTAGTGTTATTTTTGCTATAGTTGTCACTTTTCATGTAATTTGTTTTTTTATCTCTGTTGTTATCTTTTAGTATTGTGTTATTGTGCGCCTTAATTATCATTTCTACGTTTTTATTGAATAATTTCTTCTCTTTCCTTCTCCTTCTTTTCTTCACTTCTAAATATAGAATCTCTTACATAACGGCTATTTCTTCGGTTTAAGCGTCTCACCGCCTCTTAATTTCAAATTATTTGAGCATAGCGTTTCATAACGGGTAAAGACTGTTCACAGATGTTTTTTGAAGTAATTCCATCATTTTACCATTTCTGACAGTGCTGACGAAGACGGAATTGTGGATTCCACCTTTTTCCTGTCAGAAACCACTGGTCCATATGTCTGATTAAAATCTGTATTTATAAATAAAATATATATATATATATATATATATATATATATATAGAAAAATCGATGCCATAACTTTGGAAGTATGTCTTATATGAATAATGGAACCTCTATGTTAGAAGTTGCCTTTGTAATATTGTAGTGCACTTATTCTTCAGCGTCTTTTTTTGTACTAATCATATTATTTACTTGTACATAATCTGTTTAATAATGTACATTAAAATAATGAATGTAAGAATTCGTAACATATGGTCTTAAATGTTGGCTATCAAATAAATGCTTGTTGATTATCAGGTTCTACTGAACCATACAAGTATTAGCTCTTGGCCCATCCCCGCAATGTTACACATTCGTGCATGTTTTACAAGTACTTCAGTGGAATCTGCTCTGATGAACTAGGTGCCGTATTGACGTTAACAACCGCTAAATTATATCCATTTACTCTGGTGGCCCCCTAATGCCGGAGCACCTTCTTCTCCAATAGTTTATTTCCTCGTGCTGCCGGCCTTTTGAACTCACCCAATGTTTCCCTGACTGTACCGACACGCAGAAATGTATAACCAATCCAAACAAGCATCGCGCTACACAGCTGCTAATTTAGGATTGTAAAACTGTCATATTAATTCTCAGTAGTACGTCTAAAATGGCTACTTGACTTTTTTTGGGTGGACTATGTTAAAAACAAAATATTTTTAATAATAATCTCAAATATGGAACCCTACAAACCGTACATGCAAGATAATATACACATTATTTATGTTCACCCATTATATAACGATCCAGAAATAATTACCACCCATATACTAAAATCTGGGGAACTGTAAATATGTAATAACACTTAAATTAATAACTTTCTCGTGAATATAATGTGTTATGAAAAAGTCGTAAACGCTAGTAGTTATAAAAAGAGTAATATGAAATATATCAATTCATCAATTAACTTATATTAAATTAGAATAGGGAAATAATCTGCTTTACACTACAATTTTACAAAATTGTGAAATCAATACGAGGTCATAAATTTAAAAAATTACTTAACGTCGACTTTTCACGTCATATTATTTCTAATATATTCAACAAAATACACTTAAATTGATTTATAGTTGTCGCAATAACATGGATCTACAGTGTATATGTTTAAAGGTAAATATTATAGAGTTATTAACGCCATTATTTCATACATCATCAGTATAGATCTTATCAATTATTTACTTGCTATAGTCGTTATGCTTAATCGATACGGTACGCACAAACTAGCATGCACATGGTTGCGTTTTAACAGTTAAACCATTTTTTTTCAAAATCAATGCAATTTTTACTCTAAAACACTAGTATGAATCTACCATTAATAAAATGAAGAGAGATTCAAAATTAACTATGACTATATTTCGTGATAAGACATCCTATTCTTATATTGATTTTTTTCTCTTTACATTTCGGCCAGTATCATCCCCAACATTATTCGGTGCATCTTTTCGAATTTGAAAATCTTATGTCGAAATCCTAAACCTATACCGGGTTTAAAACTGACCCATTTCACATAACGGAGAGGAATCGGTGCAATTATGTCATCCATGGCCTGGTAGTTGTGTTACTCGTTGTGTTTGTTTGATTGTTTGACAATGTTTACCCCTAAAACAAGGCATATTGTCATAGTAGACGCAAGGGACTACTAAGAATTACAGTGAAAGTATTGGGGGTCATCATTAATTGAGAGCCTTGAAGCGTAATGCTTATTGACATTATTTTTAAATTACTTGACGTTGGTTCATTCAGGGAAGCAGGTAACAGGGAGCAGAGAAAATGTTCCATAGACCGGCAGCACGAGGAAATGAACTATTGGATAGAATTTAGCTAATTGTTGGGTTGGTCGAGTGAATTTTCGTCGAGGGTTCTTCTTTTTTCTTAGTTAGTATCGATTGTTGTCAGAATTGTTCTCAACACCGTAAAGTCAATGTGTCGCATTACCCGTTCTTTCAGGGTACTCGGTAAGGTCCAACAAGAATGACAAAGAACGGAACGTATATATAAAAAAAAACTTTGGTTTTCTTTATTTGCCATCACCGGATTCTTTACGTCGGCTACGCACAGATCATTTGACATACTTTTGTCTCATGAAAGTCTTTTTCTTGCTGAGGTCACAGACTTGGTTTACGCTAGAAACTCGTACGTATATACATCTGATTGGACGGCAATTTGCTCTGCATTGTCTATCTGAGCGTGAACTGAAGCGATTGTTCTACAATGGCTTTGGTGAAGTACACGTCAGGGGATTCCTTCATTCCTTATTTTTAGTCGCGTTTGTTAAACCGTCGTTGTTCAAGTTCCTTTTGAACTGCCGAATCTTTTTTCTTATTAACAGTTATCAAGTCGCCTTTATTTCTTTCTCGACGACCACGATTCATTTTTGCCACTCTTCATTATCTTACAAATGCAACTTCGAACTGATTTAAAAACAACGCTTAAATCGTTACGTGATTGGTCTATAATAATTCGCAATTGAGAAAGGGTGCAGCACTTTCATCGGGATACACTTGGTTTAGAAAACGAGCAAGATCAACATAATGGTTTACATAATAATTTATTAATCGTCATCTAAAACAATTCTGAAACATAAAGTCATAACATGTAAAAAAATGTTTACACACTTTGAGATGTTATTTTATTATTCCTAGGCTACAATGTGTTTGTATCGTTCTAAACTGAAATAGACATGAAGCATTCTTCGATGCTTACATAGTTTTTTCTTTAGGGAAAATCAAAAATTAAGTTATTTGCATCAACATCCATCTTACATATTGTCCATTATTCAGCCTGTCTTCGGGTAAATTTCTTTAGAAGTTTTATTTTAAAAAAGGAAGTTTTACGCAGTAAGCAGGAAAGATAAATTCTGATCTGATTAGCTGAGATGAAATCTGATCGTTCGTGTCGACGACAAGGTAGGATGTTTTTTGTTGAGTCGGCTCTTATTTATTTTACGTTTGCAAAACAGCTTTCACTTAATAGACGCATATATTCAATATGAAGTGCTGATTTATTTGTTTAGTTTTGTTTGCTTCTTACTTAAGATGGTATTTTTATAAAGTAAATATAGATAGAAGAGAAAGGTTTTCGTGTACTTTATCAAGAGCAACGTGATAATGTGGTGTATATGTTTATAGGTTCTTTGACTCCACCCAACACACACTTTGAAAGAAACCAGACAATTAATGACTGCACTTTTACCTGGAAATGATAGTAATGTCTTAAATCATAGGCTGCAATTATTGTAAACGATACTGGAACACACGCGCGCATATATATATATATATATATATATATATATATATATATATATATATATATATATATATACTATATACATATATAGATAGAGAGAGAAAGATATATATATATATATATATACATATATATAGATAGATAGATAGATAGATAGATAGATAGATAGAATGTCAGAAAGCGAAAGAGTGATAAATACACAGAGGGACAATAGAAGGATATTACTATTCAAGAAGTGGAAACATTCTAGTGTTGAGAAAAATAGCAAAAACAAATTCTGTTGTTTTATTAAGTGGACACCTCTCCACATTTACCTAATATGTGTAGAAACCGTGTTCGGTAATATATTTCGAGGTAAGATTTCATTATCCAATAGCAGTTACTTAAATTTCCAGAAACTCGTGTGATCTTTATCGTTGAAAATATTTCCCCGTGATCTTTATGACCCGTCTGTTAATATATATATATATATACATTATATATATATATATATATATATATATGTATATATATATATATATATATATATATATATATATATATATATATATATATATAGAGAGAGAGAGAGAGAGAGAGAGAGAGAGATAGAGACAGAGAGTCTTAAGAACTTTGAGTCATTTTAAGGAAAAGGAAAACATAGGAAAATGCAGTTGAAATTCCCAGAGAAATTAACTAAATCCAATATATCGCAGACTGAACATTCGTTGTAAAATTAATAAAAAAGGGATTAAGGTATCTAACAGTGAAACAAAAACAGGGGACCTTAACCTAAGCGTGAAATATTAAAACGGGGACTATCAACTGTTTACTATGTAACTATTTCAGAGATTTAAAAACAGGACAGTTATAATATTCATGCCGTCTCCAATTGTACTGATAAAACCACTATGTCCCCAATAATCAAGTGTAGAAATAATTCAGCTTAAAGTTCACTAATATATACATAAATAATAATAATAATAATAATAATAATAATAATAATAATAATAATAATAATAATAATAATAATATCCAAACACTACACCCAAGAACACTTCTGCGATACGGTAGCTAAAAATAACATTATATAGAAATAAAAGTTGCATGGAAAAAAGTTTAAGTACCTTAGGCACTAGATAGACAAATAGATAAGAGGAAGTAAACCTAACTATCCAGATCTAAACACCCAACTTATGACCTACAGAAGCTTAAAGTCATTTTAATCAAAAGAAACAAAAAGGAAAATGCAGATTAACTTCCCAGAGAAAGTAACTAAATAAAGTTAGCATTTGTTGGACAATTCATGAATAAAAAAGGAGATTAAAGTGTCTAAAAGTGAAATAAAAACAGGGAACCTTAACTTAAGCGTGAAATATTAGTAAATTAATTATTTTATTTATATATTCAGTTAATATTATTTTCAATATTTTCATTAATTTCCACAATATTTTGTTATGTAATTTATTTACATTCAACATGTTACAGTACTCTTCACTATTTCACTTAATATACGAGCTTTAATAATTATATTTGCTGTTTCAGAAAAAAGGATTTTGAAAGAAAAGCATAATTTAATATATATTACTGTGTTATGAAAATCATGTGATCTGTCGATATATAGCGGATACATAGTACTTTACGCCTGTATGAAGCTAACAAAAACCTTTATAATATTCAAGTCAGATAACACCTGGGAAGATCACTATTTAAGCCTCTATGAGCAATCATGTAGCATTCCATCAGCTTGTAAATATCATGAATACCATTCCACGGTAGAAAGAGACAAAGGTAACTGTTGTGGTTGCAAGGTTGAATCACAATTAGTGAGGAATACAATGAAGACGCAAACAACACGGAGAATGCAATAATAAGTGTATTAAAGTAAAGGTATATTTACAGTATGTACAAATGAAGATGTCGAGTCAGAGAGTCTTGGTGGGAGGACATGTACGCTCTTCGGCGTCACTTCCGGTGGCATTTAGATAACACACTCTAAGGCCAACCTAGGCTTGCCATTTATAGTGTAACGTTATTCGTATATGCAAATGAGTGGTTGCCACCACAACACCCCCCTTCCCAAGATTTGAAGTCACACAGATTTCAATTTCTTTTTCTTTTTGGGTTTACCATCAATGGTTCATTAAATTTTCTTTTCCTACCTGATCTTCGGGGTTCAGGTGTATATTGAGGCGGTTCCAAATTAAAGGATTCGTATATGACATCTATGGTTTCCTCCTCTTCGACTGTTGTCGTATAATCATCATCTTGGATATGACGTTTTTTTATCTGATTTAGGTGCCTTTTATGTATACTCTGTGGACCTTTAATCATATATGTACAATCACCAATGCGTTTATCCACTACTCCACATTCCCAGTAAGATGTGTTATTCTTGTAGCACTTAAAATATACTCGATCTCCCGAGTTATATTTCTTTCTTCTCGTGTGTGTAATGTTTCGGATAATTGCCTGTCTTGGCAACAGTTTATCAAACGCTGATTTTACCTTTCTGGCAAACATTAGATAATCTGGTGATATGTTTGATGGTGTACTAGGATGTGGTGTAATCCTATAAACTTGCAAGAATTGTTGCAAAGCTTTTTCTGTTGGTATTCCCTTGGTAGAGGGTAATGGTGATCTTTTAATAGGGAGTTGACCCCGGTCGAAAAACTGCGCACACTCTAACTTCGTCATTTTTTTTCTTTACGTATACGGTGGGAGCTGCCCACTTGCTGTGTTCTATTTTTGATAGAATTCCTGTCTGTTCCAATCTATCTAATTCTTTATTAATCTTTTCCAACCCAGCGAACGGAACGTTTCGCTTTTTTCTAAAAATTGGGCTGGCGTTTTCTTTAAGTTCAAACGAGGCCTTGAATTTATTACAGCGACCTAAGTTAGTCGTGAATGCTTCAGGAAATAATTCTTTTAAATCGTCTTTTATATTTACTGTTGTTGGAGAAGAAAATTCTATATTTTTTACAGAATGTATTGATTGGCTTATCCCATAGACAAAATTTCTCAATTAAATCTATTCCAAAAAGATTTTCACTATTTTTCAGTACGAATATTTTTAATTTCTTCGTAATCCCTTTTAATTTTATCGAAAGAACAACTTCTCCTTCAAATTTTATACCCCCACCAGTTACCGTCCGGGCTGATTTACTCGTTTTCCATGTATTCAGGTTCATGATATAAATATCGGAGCCGGAGTCGAGTTGTAACTTTATTGGTGTTTTAAATATTTCCACTTTTACGTATTTTCGCCGATCTTTGTCTAATTTTGTATTTGATTTTGTTTGCTGTACTCTCTTTCTGGTGTAATCTTTATATCTGCAGCAATCGCTTTTGTGTCCCACCTTCTTACAAATGTAGCATTTTTTCTTCTTATAAGGACAATCTGATTCCCAATGCTTTTCTGCACATCTCTTACAGTTATATCTAGGAAGAGGCTTGTTATATTCTGTCCTATATTTATGGTTATTAGGATTGTAATATCCCGTTCCATTTTGATTGCTTTTCTTTGTAAAGTTCTTGATTGGTGTGTATGGTTTTCTAACTTTTCTTACATATGCCACTCCGGATTCTTCTATATTTTTTAAATCCTTTTTTAGTGTAATGGCCCTTTCACAGTCCTCTGCTAGTTTCTGGAGGGTAAAATCTTGCTCAGATTCCAGCTTAGACAACACTCGTCTGCGTATTTCTGCATTTTTCGTGGAAACTAACCCTTGTGCGAAGATTAGACATTTAAAATCTTCTACCGTTAGTTCCGCAAGCTTAAAATTATCGCAGTTTTTATTGACAACTGATGCGTATGTCAAATAATCTTGGTTGTCCATCTTTCTTAGATTCATGCACAGCCATCTTTTATGAAAAAGAGATACATTTGGATTAAATAATTCTTTTAGTAATTTCACAGCTTCCATGAACTCTAATTCCGCAGTTTTTTTAGGTAATATGTAATCTATGAATTTGCTGTGTTCTGATGTACCCAATTTCCTGAGTAAAAGGCTCACTTTCTGGCTATTTGGCCAATTTTTGCAGTCCAGTTGAAAGACATCCTCGTATCTTGTATAGTATGCTTCAAAAGTATTTCCTTTCTCCGGCACATAATTAAATGTGTCCATACTATTAAAGATAGTTGTATGGGAGAAATTAACACTGTCGACATTTTCTCGATTACTCTTTAGTAGTTCCAGTGTTTTAGCAAAACGTTCATTTTGTCTTTCCTCGCTTTTTTCTAAACGTTTATTTTGTCTTTCCTCGCGGTCAGCTTGTGCCTGATTTTGTCTTTCCTCGCGGTCAGCTTGTGCCTGTAAAAATTGCATGCACATTTTTGATAATTCTTCCATTTTTTTTTTTTTTTTTCACTTAAGTTGAAAACTTTTCTTTAGCGTAAAATCCGTTTGCTCGTCAACACTTTGCATTGTACTTTTTTTTTTAAATAGTTCTTCGTCAATCTGTTATATTTGACGCTTCATATCTCGTCGCCAACTGTTGTGGCTGCAAGGTTGAACCACAATTAGTGAGGAATACAATGAAGACGCAAACAACACGGAGAATGCAATAATAAGTGTATTAAAGAAAAGGTATATTTACAGTATGTACAAATGAAGATGTCGAGTCAGAGAGACTTGGTGGGAGGACATGTACGCTCTTCGGCGTCACTTCCGGTGGCATTTAGATAACACAATATTTATTTATATAAATATTACATACGTAAAAATATATAAAATGTGGCACAAGACACAAAAAAGGGGGAGGGGCGGATAGGTCAACTCTAACTTAAAAACAGTCTCAACTTAGCTAGTTTCACTCGCGACCATCATTTACCAAAATACCACATTAATGGTATACATCCATTGCTATCACCATAAGAGTCCATACTATGAAAACCTACTTAAAACCCATATGAAAATATGCAACGGGGGAGGGACTAAAAATATATATATGCAAAAATAAAATGAGAATATTTACATGAAAGAATAAATTGTTAGTAAAAAGCCCCGCTATCACTATGTCGCAGAGGTGCCGGTTTGCCGGTCGAAATCGAAAACTCGAAAAAATAAAGATTTGATGCGGGCCCCAACGCTTTATTTATACACACCTCCTTCGAAAATATCGAAGGGTGACCCGCATCCCGACAAATCGACAATCTGTCACCTAATCGGGGAGGGAAGGGGGATTTGATAAGGGGTAGAAAATAAAAAGGGGTTGGAAAGAGGACAAAATAAAAGGGGGGGAGTAATGAAAACAATCACACCCTAGCTAAGTTGTTGAACTTAAAATTCAACAAAAAAATCTAATGAATAAATAAAATATAATGCTTAATCCTAACTTAATTGAAATTTACGTTCGTTTTTCGAACCCAATATTCTGCCTAAGGCACGTCTAAGTACCACTCTAATCTAGCCCCAGCCGTTCTACACAGTCGCGCACCAGTCACCCATCTTTCACCAAAATCTGCCGGAGAGAGTCTCACCCTCTCGGCCCTAATGCGAGCTTTCAGATAATATTTGAAAATCGCAATAAGGTCGAGAGAAGTGTAGGTCTCAGCTCCGTAGACTGTCTTGCATCTCGTCTTCCAAATCGCAACTCTCATAACGGCTAGCAAGCTTAAAAAAGTTAAACGTTTTTGACTATCCATTGTCGGAGCCCAGTTGCTACACACATTAATGGGTTCCAGTTCAAAAGACGACACATTAAGTATACGAACCATAGAGCCAGAAACAAGCCTAATCAGCGGCACGACAATGCGACAATAAACGAAGGCGTGCCTTACTGTCTCGTCCTCGTCGCCGCATCTAACACAAGTCGGAGAATCACTCAAGCGCGCTGAATGAAGCCTCTTACTGACCCAGAGTGCATTTCGAATCGTCAGCCAGGTCAGCGATGCCTCGTCGTTATCAAGACACCTTAACCCAGGCGCCCAAGCCCAGATTGAGCGACGCTCCCTCTTCGTCAAATCGAGCCCCTCAATCCTATCTTCACGAACGGTCCCCCTCACCATTACCCGATATAATGCCTTGCGGGACAACAGCAGAGTGTCAAAGAGGCCATCTGTCACTCTTAAAAGAAATTTCAATGCGCGTCTACATTCGCGATAGAAGGAGCACTCACTTCGGGGTAACCTATGTGCCTCCCCCTCGTCCAAGTGAACACTTCTCAAAGCCGGGAAGGCTTTCTTAGCGTCTTCCTTCCAGAAGACACCGTTCCCCTCACATTGTGTACTCATTCGGATTAGATAAAAGAGCCGAAGTGTGTGACATCGAATATCGATGCTCGGCATACCCAAACCGCCCTCAGAAAGATGAAGGTAACAAATCTCGCGACGGACCATATGGGCCCTTCCAATCCATAAAAAATTGAAAAGAGCCCTTTGCAACTCAAGCAGAGTATCCGACGGGAGTGGAAGTACTGAAAGACGATATAGGATAAACGGGTAAATGTGAGAAGCACATACGTCTGATCTCCCCTTTAATGAAAGATTTCTACGAGTCCACAGACCAGCTGTGGCCCTTATCGATTTCAGGACTTCCGACCAATTTTTCTCCAGCTGAAGATCAGGACCAAACCAGACGCCGAGTAGCTTGCAAGGTCCATCTGTCCAGCCAAAAGGTCCCTGCAAGGAAACATCCTTCCAGGCACCGATGCGTAAGCCAACAGACTTAACGCAGTTGATTTTGGCCCCTGTCACCGTTTCATATGTTCTGATTTCTCTGCCGACGACACTAATCTCGGCATTGCTCGTTACAAGCACTGTTACATCGTCGGCATAGGCAGAATACTTCAACGTGGTGCAAGCACCTGGCAAAGTAATTCCACGTAGGACCGGATTCACCCTTAGCCTGTTAAGGAAGGGTTCCAAAACAAGCACATAAAGCATCGGTGAAAGAGGGCACCCTTGACGAAGAGATCTGGATAATCTGAAAGCCTCTGACCTCACCCCATTCACTTCTACCCTAACACCGGGGTTCGCATACAAGAGGCGAATCCAAGAGCGAAACTGAGGACCAAAGCCGGCCACCGACAAAACAGCCTCCAAATACCGATGATCCACCCTATCAAATGCTTTGGACTGATCTAAATTGATCAGCGCGGCTTCAGTGTCGACTTTATCAATGATCAAGCGTATCGAATGCAAGTTATCCTGAATGGTCCGACCCTTTACAGCACAAGTCTGTTCAGGGCTAATAAGACCAGGCAAAACAAGTTGCAGACGATTAGCTAAGATCTTGGCCAAAATCTTTAACTCCGCATTAAGCATTGTTAAGGGCCGAAAGTTATCTAACCCATCCCCACCATTTTTGCTTTTGCGTATCAGCTTCACTAAACCCATGGTCAAGTACTGAGGAATATTCCCGTTCCTAAACCATGAATTAAACAAAACTGTCAGCAAGGGAACAAAAATGGGCGACATCCTCAAATACACTTCATAGGGCAGACCATCAATCCCAGGAGACTTGTTAAGGCCGACCCGCTTTAACGCTTCCTGAACTTCATCCTCTGTTATACAACCTTCGCACCTAGCTGCTTCGGTCGCCTCAAGGCGAGAAAAGTCAGCCAAATAGGGGTCGAATTGTGCTAAAGACAGACCAGGTTCCCGAGTAAAAAGCTCCTGGAAATGAGAGCAAAAAGCCTCCAGAATACCTTCGTTTGTAGTCACGAGCCGCCCATCCGGTAATGAGACACGAGCGATATGACGATCAGCTGTATGGCGAAACTCCTCTGCACGCAGTTCAGCGGCCATGTTTGTTGCTTCCGCAGACATTCTTTTTAACCTATTCCTAATTACTAAAGCCTGATGTTCTTTGAAAGCCAAAGAATTCAGCTTAGCCTTAATTATAGTAACACTAGAACTATCCCCCACCTCAATCGCCCTATCTAATCTAGACTCTAGTGCCACTTTAACTGCCCTAGTTGATAGGTTGAGCCGTCTGCTAAAATCGGCAGTAAAGGACCTAATCACTTTCTTAAAATGGCTCCACTTCCTATTCCCAATTACAGCCCCGTCAATTCCCGCTGTAAGGTTAGTAGAAGCTGGTCCTGGAAGCCCTTCACGTCGAACAACGAAGTGTTGAGTTTCCAGTAACCATCTAATCTAGGCTTAGGTCTATCTAAGTTCACACGGACCCGAACGAGTCTATGGTCCGAGTAAACTATATTATGAAGACTTTGACATTCAACTACCCCTACATCGACTCCCCTAATTAAGAACCGATCGATATAACTCGAGAGTTGTCTCAAATCGGAACCGCGTCTAGCTGTCCAAGTCCATACCCTATCACGGGGCTTTTCATTCCGGAACTTGTCGATAAGATCAAACTTATCGAGAAAGTCCCGAAATATTATAGCATCCAGATCAGTGTTAGTACCCCTAGGCCGATTACGATCTAAATCAGGATCCAGGACCGCGTTCAAGTCTCCCGCTAAAATGACCGTCCGAGTAGTATTCAAGAACTGCTCGATTCGCCGAAAAAAGGAACGAAGCTCAGAATGGCTATTGGGAGCATAAACCCCAACGAGTCGAAATGCTTTCCCCTTTATGGTAATATCCAAAACACATAGTCTCCCTTCCGGATCCATGTAGCAAGGGTCACACGACGCATCTAAAGTCTTGCTTACCAGCCAAGAAACCCCCCTTGCGGAAGAATTAAAGTACGCTGAATAAACGTGAAAACGCTTAGCCAACGCACCCAAATGGTCCCCTGAAATCAGGTGGGTCTCTTGCAAGCAACATACATCCACTCTGAGGCGCTGAAGGTCAGTAGCGACACGAAACTTGCGATCATTTGCCCTCAGGCCCCGCACATTTAGACTTGCTAGATAGAGAGCCATAAAGATGCCTTAGGGTTGAGTTTGAGAAACGAACATAAAAGAGGTCAGGATACCGACGGCTCTCCCAAATGACTGTTTACCCATTTGGTCGTTAATTAGACCACTATAGGAGATGCCGCCAATATCCTGAGGATACGTTAGTTTAGCTATCCTATACAGGGAAGGGTGAATTTTGATAGGTAGGCTTCCAAAACAATCGTTTCTCATCTCCATCAATTCGCTGGATTTGAAAATGGCAAGAGGGGGGGGGGTAAAATTGAAGGCCGAGTTCGCCTCCTCCAACATATCCCATAAAGCCTTTGCTTCAGATCTTTTTCTTATGACAGTAACCACTCTTGTTGCGTTGGGGAAGTTTTCGGGTTCTTCGATAGATAAGCCACCAACCTCATCGAATTTTAATAGTCCGATGAGGTTGGTGCTACGCAAATTTTTAGCCGTGTCGATTTGGACCTGGGTAACTTTACATATATCTCTTCCCGAGAGAAAAGTAGATTTTTTAAATCTCCTTTTCTCTAGGGAAGGACTCCTATGTCTTTTAGGAGTAGGAGGGGGCATGTCTTCCATGGGTGAAGGGGAGGGGGAGCTAGGCTCTATGGGAGACGCTGGAGAAGGTGCAGGGGAGGAATGCTTTGAGGGGGATGCAGGTGGGGAGCTTCTGGGGGTATTAGCAAGGGACACAAAAGGCGAAGGTCTGGGGGATTTTTTGGGACTTTTTGGGGACTCAGAGGGATTAATTTGTACGGTTTATCGATTATAGGTCCAGTTATCGGAGGGGGCGTTGATTTGGGGGTCTGAGGATTAGGGTTTTTTTAGGGGCAGAGTCAGGAGAGGGCTTAGGGTTATTTACTTTTTTCAGCAATTTTTTTGCTTTAACGTAAGAGTCTTTTCCGGGGTCATTTTTCAACATTTCCTTTTCCCTTATCTCCTCCAAGGTTAGACGTCCCGGGGTTTTTTTCCAGGTACAATGACCCATCCTTCCTTGTCAGTTACTTTATCCTCGCCTTTCTTAGCTGTCGGAAGTGCCGGGAATTCTTCGTCGGAATCTTCGCTTTCGGAGATTATTTGATGTCCAATAACCGGCGGTGCATCGATGTGAGCTCCTGCTCTCGATTTTTTATTTGAAGCAGAAGTCGTCTTAATTGTTGCTTTTTTTTTTGGGACAATCCACTGTTAAGTGTCCCACCTCTTCACAAAACCAACAAATAGGTCTTCGGCCTGTGAGTATTATTGGTAGTTTATCTTCTCCTATTAGTAGATAATAGGGTATTCCATCATAAGACTTTTTGTCTACAAAGATTTCGAAATTCCATACTCCCGAGAATTCCTCGTGATTTACATCGGTGATTTCGCCAAATTTTAGTAAGTAAGCGCCTATGTGCTCCCCCTTAACATGGAAGGGCACATTGAAAAAAGATACGGAAGAACGCCTTCTTCCCATGTACTCTGTTCTTAGTACATAATCTGGTGTTATTATTGGGGTTAAAGAAAGTTTGTTGCAGGTGTCTTCATCCTGGAAAAGGGCCGACCAAGTATTGAAACCCTTAGATTTAATCAGTCGTTGAGGTTTGAAGTCGACCGTGTTAAGAAGTTTGAGTATTAATTCCGTAGAGGACTTTATAGATTTTTTTATTCTTTTATCCATAACAAAAAGCGTAACCGTTCTTTTCTGGATTTCCTCCAGTTTCGGCAAATCGACCAGCAATCCAGTCTCTGTGACCATATGGGAACATTTTTTGGCATCCTCCACGAATTGTCGTACATCAATATGGACTTTCGGTGGTTTAGACCACTCAGAACTTTCTGAGTTCGGCGATTCCGTAGCCATCTTAGTTTGTAAGCACTAGAGGCTAGAAAAGAGAAAAAAAAGTGGGAAAAAAAAAACAAAAAAAAAGTGGGGAGAAAAAAAAACTCCGTGCTTCAAAAATAACGTAACAAAAAGTTCAACAATAACGAGAAAGTTCAAATATTAACAAGTAACAAAATAACGGGAAGTCCAACAATAAGAAATAACACGTAACAAACCAATAATCCGGCGCAAAGTAAATGTGTAGTCAGTAACAAGTGAAAATCACGAACGCATTTAGATAACACACTCTAAGGCCAACCTAGGCTTGCCATTTATAGTGTAACGTTATTCGTATATGCAAATGAGTGGTTGCCACCACAACAGTAACAAAATCCGTTTTAATTGAAATACACCGTTTACCTAAATTACATAATATAATAACAGTTTTCATATATTTCTGAAGAGAAGTTTTGAATTAATTGCTATTTCATTGTTTTTGGATGTTCGCATTAAAAAAGGAAATAACATTAATCCGAATATTGCTTTCTTTATGATAAAAATCATCGAATACATTGTCTTTGATACAATGGTGAAACGATCCTTGCTATCAATTTTCTTCTAAATCAGCTACAAAAGCTATTTATATATACATATATTATTTCAATGGCAACGCGGTAGAGGGTTAAATAACCCACTGAGAGGGTTCTTTTGAAAATTCAGTAAGAGTCCACATAAAGATCCATAGACCTCTGGTCGTATCTGACGATGCATGCTAAAAGCAAGGACCTATCAGCCGTGGAACCGTAAATCAGTGAATTGTGGATAATAACATTGCTTCTGCGCACGTGCAGCCGAAGAGCATTCATGTGTTCTGAGTCAAACGCTTCTAGACTTAGAATGCAACCGATTGGTCTTACTGTGCTGGGTGTCGGCGCTAAATATCCACACTCACACAGGTGTAGCGAATAGCTTCGACCAACAAGAAGAACTTCATGCGGACCAAGCAATCTTTAGACATGATTACTGTGGGTTTTGTGGTGAAGTCTAATTCGCTCAACATAAACAACCACCGGCAGTACTAGGATTAGTAGTAGTTGTATTATTATACTAATCTGTATAATAACATTATCTGGTAATGTCATGCCGGTACGTGTGTTATTACCCCCACGTGTATTTTAAAAGATCGGATCGCCCGATCGTTGAAGATGCAATGCCACCCACGATATCTTTTTTAAATGTTCTCCGATGTCGAACATAAAACTCGAACTAAAATACACGTTTCTGCTTTGGACTTGGATAAAAGTTAAAATATGTTATGTTAAATGTATACTGGAGACTTTTATTTAGAAAACTTTTCATAGAATGGTAATTTCTTACACACTCTTACAACTGTTTTGGAGACAGAACCACATGACCAGAATATTATTGAACTACATTAATCAGATTAGTTAGATTAGAATGTTTAAGTTTTACAAATGTGCTACACAGAGATATGCGTAATACTTTTACAACGAGACGATTGCGGATTTACCACCTCCTTGTTTGGTATCATTATTCTTAGTAGTAACAGTTGTATGAGAGGAGTTATAGTAAGTATAGCAATAGTAATTACATCATACCTACAGGCTTTGAAGGATTACTCATGCTAAAGTTAATAGATACTGCCGGATACTTTTGAAACATTTTATACCAAGTAGAAAGTTGAAAAGCATGTTTAAGCTTCTTCCAGAATAAGCAGATAAAACTGCGGTTATACGTCTCAAATAACTACTTAATTTATTTACTTGTTTACGTGGGTGCTTAGGTTGTTTTACTTATTCCCAAATTAAATGATTGATGCGACGAGTCTCGAGATATTCTGATTAAGAAACGTGCAGGAATGCAAGTAAAGTCGGAGTTTCTTTTACAGATAAATCGAGCGTTTTCACGAGAAAGGCATCTACCTGAAAAAAGGGGCATGCTTCCCAGTGCAACTGACGTCATAGGTAATTTTAGCTTGATGTAGTTTAGTATAGATTCAAAGGAACATCTTGATTGTTTGTATCTGGATTGTGTCAAGAGCCATATAATATATAAGCTCCTAAAATAGGTTTTTATTTACATGTTATCTCTAAACTGGATTCAGAGCACTAGAAAAAGATATACGAAAATAAATCTTAAATTAATTTTAGATAAAATATTCTATAAACGTATATGCATACTCCTACCGCATCAGAGCTCTCTCTCTCTCTCTCTCTCTCTGACTCTCCCCTCGCTCTCTCTTACAGCTAGGTGTTACATAATAAAGGTTTCATTTGTGTGTCGCGCTTATTTATGAAAAAAGCTGTGTGTGTAACTTACGTGTATGTTTGCTATCACATTTTCGTTGGCATGCTATTTCAAATTAAACTTACTTTAAATAGCATTTCTATTCATCTGCCACATTATGTTTGCAATAGCATATTTGCTTGATTTCTCACACTTTAATTTAATATCGCAGTTTCCTGGTCTGTGCCGCATCAGCTTAACATAGCATGTTGTTGCTCTCTCACGAATACGTTCAATAGATCATTTTTGTTGATACATAACGTGTAAGTTTAAAGTAGCATTTGGGGTTTTCTGTTACGCATCAATTTTGAGAAAAACACATTTTGTTCATCAATCATAACAGATTGAAAAGATGATGATAACATTCGTTTTTTTTCCTTTAATCTAATAAACTAATGGATCATACAAATATGATAGACGTATTCCGTCCGTCGGTCCGTATTTTCAGTTTTTCTTTTATTTCTGGAAACAATTAATGGTGGCAGAGTTCTCTTCAGATTTATGGATACCAGACGCGGACATTTAGTCGAGATCCTTAACTAAAAAAAATGGTTTCTCCATACATTCTACCTGACCATTTCTAAATCCTTCTAGCCAACTTAATGACAATCAGTTGTCGTTCAATTCTATAAATTGCGATTAATATACTTAATAGTAAGATCTGATATCCTATTTAAGCTTCCTACATTGTTTTCTATCAAATGAGTTTCTGCAATATTTTAGAATCAATATTTAACACACTATATTTAACTATAATTAGTAGTGTGACTCACTATTATTTCGTATCCTGTTTCACGATGTTTATTAATATAACGACGAGCGATTTTCTAAATGAATATTCATGTTACTTACTAGTACATTGTTTGAAAAAATAGGTTACCGAGAGAAAATATAAAAACGATGTCGAAACTAATTTAACTGTAATTAATTTTCTTGACTTAATATTTATTTACTATCTAAGAGAAATTGTAATGAAACATCGAATATTTCTAATCTAAACTAAGAATGGCCAGTAATTGAGAGTTATCAGGTAGGGGGATACCAATTTATATTGAATTTGCAAGCAAATCGGAATTTATTGAAAGCACATTTCGCCACCGACGTAGAATGATACTAACTATTTCTTTACTCATTGTCCTCATTAGTTATCTCCGCTCGATGGTAAATTTTACTTATATCTTGAGTATTTTTTCGATATACAAATTAATGTCTGATCACGCAATACCGTAATAACTAATCTTAAAAACCATGATATACAGCATACGTTAACCAAGGTAAACATAAAATAAAAGACGCCCGGACAACTCCTAATAGATACAGCAAGTACATTATATATATATATATATATATATATATATATATATATATATATATATATATATATATATATATATATATATATATGTAACAACAGTGACCGTCGAATTAAAACAGCACTAGCAAACCACTATTGGGAGCTCAAAGAAAATAGACGCTCACCGATAATTGAATGGAAAATAATACGACAGCCCAGTACAATAAATAAGTAATTAAACTCATGAAAACAAAACAATCAATTATAGTTTTAGTTTTATTACATTTTCTGCGGATATTAATATTTACTGCGTTATATGCAATATTGCCATTCACACGTTTTTTGAAATTTGAAACACCTACCATTTGCCAAAGAGGTCTTCCTCAAAATATATTATGGAACAAGGTCACACAGATTACATCAGTGTTGAAGGCTTGCCCAATCAAGTGAGATTTGCTATATGTAAAAAAATATTAAAAAGGTTTTTGAAAAATGTATAACTAAAATCACTTGTTTTTGTCTTACTTCTCAACGCCGACATATTTCCACTTCTTGCATTGTGATAGCTTTCTAATACTCCTCTCTCTCTAAACACTCAACACTAATGTATATTTAGAATTATATAGTATTAACCTTAATATTTGATAAAAATTTAAACCATGATGTTTAGGGTAATCTTCAAATTATTTAATCAGAGAATTTTACTGTATATTAAATAATATTTCTAAATATTTTAACATCATAAACACATTCGTGTATCTATTACTATGAATCTGAAGTAAAACGACGTAACCAACTAATAACGATATCAGTTAGCACTATACTATTTTGAATGAGTGTGCGCGTCACAAATAAAATACGTAGCAGTTATTATGATCATAATAATTATTGTTATTATTGTTATTATCTTTATTATTGGCATTACCGGTATTGTCACACTTATTATTAATAGTAACACTATTATTATTATGATGTTACTACTGTTAATATTAATAATATCATTAATTTATATTACTATTATTATTGCTACTATCATTACAATTAATATTATTAAACTATAACTGTAATTATTTGTATCATTACTATTATAATTATAATTACAATAATAATAATAATGAGTATTATTATAATTCTTATTAATGTTTTTCATTATTATCTATATTATTGCTAGTATTATTGTTATTATTGCTACAACTACTATTACTATTATCATGAGTATCTTCTATAACTATTATCATAACGATTATTATATTTACTTTCATTATTATTATTATTATCACTAATACAATCATTATTATTATTACTTGTTTTTTTTTATTACCATAATTACTATTATAATTACTATCATTACATTTTTATTATTACTATCACTATTATTATAATTAAAACTACTAAAAGTATTACTATTATTATTATTATGACTATTATCATTATATTTATTATTATTACTACTACCAATACCATACCTACTTCCACTATTAGTATTACTACAATTATTACTATAATTGCAGCAACATCAAAAATGACAACGCTAGGAATGGATTTAAACCTGTAATATATGTGGTATATCTCTTAAAATGTACCCAGTACTAAAATAGTGTAGGGCTTACAAATAATTCTAGTTAAATCATTTATTTTTATTTTTTCATTGAGACTAAACTTCCGAATTATATCAGTTTACTGAAATGACTTTGCTTTATAACACTCTATTAAGTTCAGTGCTATTTTGTCAAGTTATTTCTGTTACATTCCACAGATTGTTCATAACCTTATCAAGTGTTTTAAGGGCCTACAGCTAAAACCTACCTCATCTTCTTGATTAAGTAAACCACTTTTATCTGAGAAAATAACAATGACTGCTCTTTTCACATAAAAAAAACACATGTAATGTTGTGCGAAGACTTTTTAAAAATGCTCCCTTTTATTACGGGAATAATATCCACATCTTTTAGGGATATTATGTACTATGTAAGTGAAGTGTCAATTTTATTATTACATGAGTTATTAAAAGCATTTGTGGTCACTTTAGTTTGCTATAAAGTTAGTACCTGTAGCACATATGTAAATTTATTTACGGTCAAGTTGGTTTTCTCGGAATACGCTTCCTAAATTCACACTATATTGTGGTTAACACTGCTCTTGTAACAGGCATTTATTTTTCTCTCTACAGCTACATCTATTATTTTCATTATTATTTTGTAATTAGTTAATTGAATTGTTAATATCACTATTTAATAGTTGTATCGTATGATTTCAATTTCTTGTGTAAGTCATTTATACAACTATAACTCAGTTAAATCGTGTGGTTATTGAATATTTTATCGAGTGTTTCTTTATTTTTGGGGAAACGCCGATTTAAAACATAAAGAAAGAAATATCTAATTTTCGAGTCAAATAATTATTTTTCGATTTCTATTTTCCTTCTAGTGTTTATATTTCGTCTTCTTATTATTCAATGTTGGTGTTTAAATAAACGCTATTTCTTAAGGATATGCTATATGTATTACTATTAATATTTAAAAAAATGTCCTTATTATAGGAATTATTACTCATTCTGTGAATAATTCATATTCGGATATGCGTAATTACACTAAGTGCATGATTTGATTTGGGATAACCATACACTGGCCTGTACTTATCTTTCATACAAGGTTCATAGTTTATTTAGTTAAGGTATAATGTAACATTATACACTTTGTGATCTTCAGACCTCTGATATTTCTACTTAAAAAACTAAATCCTTCAACGCTTCGTGTATAACTCTTTTAATGTTTCCAGAATTTAAGTCATTAGCATTGCTACCTATAGCTAACCATGCCCTACACAACCCTGCATAATTAGTGCTAATCAAACCCTTTTTTGTAAGCTTACGTACAATAAAAAACCTCGAGTCTGTTTAATCGTTTTTCATCCATTGTTCTTCCATATGCATCAATACATTCTTCCGGCATCTATATTTAATGTATATTTCCTCGCTGGTAATATCCGTGTTGATTATTTTGAAGTGGAATACATCTTTTGCTATTGAAGGCTAGTGATCCATAATGTCAAACTGGGTGAAAGTACAATAGTTTGTTTCTTCTATTTTATTGAAAGAGGATACTTGTGGTGGTCATCTATTTACTCAGGTGTAGTGTTTTCTTAGTGATCTTATTTATATTTTCAAGAATGGTTTTGCTAATTTTCCAATTTAAGACATAGTTAGCTAACATTATTTGATCGCATGCCAGAGTGTTGCTTATAATCAAACAAGAAAGTTCCCACCCCTCCATCCCATTCTCATTACTAGCTTCTCCGTCTTCTGTATGAATTTCATATCATATTCCTGTTTTCTTGATGTAAGAATATTCGTTAACGAGATACCGAACTTCTCTTTCTCAATGATTATGATTAGAACATCCGGTAGAACAGTACTCATCTTATTAGGAGTAACATTAATTAATCAAGGTATAATATATAAATGAAATACACATAAAACCAACATTTCCAAAACAAGTAGAGTAGTTATACAATATAATAACATTTAGCATAGTCTACGCAAATCAACTAGAATGCATATCGTCACAGAGTGGATGAAAAACAAAAGTGAAAAAAAAAGTATCGAAACCATCTCCAGTAAAAAAACGAATGTAGACAAAAATAAAAAAGAAGTAAAATCAAACCCGACTGAAGGTTATTTAGGAAAATATAAGTCATAGCATG